>CAUOFW020003724.1:387758-506364 GCA_963454935.2 Ilex paraguariensis
AAAAAAAAAAAAAAAAAATTGAAGCAGAATCGCTTTTTATAATAAAGCGTTCGCTTTTTCGCTTTTTTCGCTTCTTCGCTTTTTCGCTTTTTCTCGCTTTTTTCTCGCTTCACTCACGTTCGCTTCGCCTGGGGTCCTCCAGGCGAGATAAGCTCGCCTCGCCTCGCTTCTCGCCTAGGCGAGCGCCTAGGCGAGCTTTTCAAAACACTGGGCCTAATCATCTACAGATGGGGTAAAAACAGAATTCCCACTTGCCATAATGTTGAAAAATCTGGGCCTTGTTTGAAAATTTTCTAAAAATTTAGGGCTATTCTAGAATTTCAGAAAATTTTGGGGCTGATTCGGTAATTTCAGAAAACTCTAGAGCTGAACTTTTCTGAATACTATGGGGCCTTCAATGCAATTTCAGAAATTTTAATAACAAAGGAAAAAAAAAAGGACAGAAGCCACAAATCAATCTTCTTTGACCAACAAAGAAAACTCTTAGCTGCAACTGCTCTCAATTATCAATTGATCGGCGGCAATTTGGGATGGCAAGGGCAACTATCATCAGAATGATGAATACACAAGGCATTAGGAGCAACAAAAAAAAGAGTTTATGCATAGGAGAGAACGAATTGTCGGCATCACTGTTCACACAACTGTTCATGCTTCATCAATTACAGTTCCCTGCTCACTGTTCATGCAATAAGATTTCACGGAAGCAACAATACTGATGACAACAAAAAACGAAGTAGTGATTTATCTAAAATGACTCTGATACCATCAAAGTTTAAATCAAACTTACAAAGGAGAAAAGGACATACATAAAAGATGAGAAAGAGAAAAGAACTATATTTCTCTAATATTTCATAATAATAAAAAACTAGGTACAATTGACACAATATATACTATAATATCCCTAATGATATATAAACATAAATATAAGGACAATCTTAACAATAAGACTAGCCACCAAAAAAAAAAAAGCACAGAAAACTACAAGCTACCCTCCCATCACTGTGGAAGTATCTTTCATTAATTCAACATGTGGGTTGTCTACAAAAGGAGAAAACAATACACAAGCATAAATAACACTTTTTCTAAGGGACCATTTGATCAGTTCTGATAATTCACTCATTCATTTTTGTTCATCTTGAGGAGTGAAGTTTATCTGATCATGTGCATGAGACACTCCATCATTACCCAATTCTGTCTCCATTTGTTGAGGATGCTGGAAGTGGTGGATTCAGTGCGGACACCCTTTAGCATTAACTGCACTGTGTGGCTACCATTGCACTAGCCAAATTATTTGCACAGATTTGGCATTATGTGCACAAGGCATTGTGATTCATAAATATACCAAATCTCGCTAGGAATCGGGAAATTCACCCGTAAGGGGTCGAGCTCTCCATTTGGAGACAGAACAACGTTCATGGATTTGGAGAACAACTTTATTTCCACAAAGACTTCATACTGAAGTGTTATGTATTTAAGATAGTAATAGATCTTCGTTAGAAAAGAAATTGCCTTAGCGGGTTCCTTAAAAGATGCTGGAGCATACAATTTACCCAACCAATGTGCTTATTCATGTCTTCTTTGCAACAATTAGAATTTTACCAGTGTCAATATTGATTTCACAAGAATTTATATTATTCTTGCAAAAATCACATTATCTACTTAGTTTGTGACTCAAGTTTTACTTAGGAAGCTTCTGCTTACGCTTGTTAAAGCAGATTTTTTTTTATTGGAAACGTAACTGAAATATAGAAAGTACATTGCTTTTTAAAGCAACTAGGTTAAAGTCCCATGCTGGCAACCTACACCTAGTCATTAGAAGACAGAAAAAAATCCCCTTTAGCTTTCACCTTTGGAACACAGGTTAAACATAAGTGGGAAAGAAAGAATAATGCATGCACACTGAAGGCCTGAGATGATTCCAGAATTAGCTTCTTAAAATCCCAAGCGAAACAAAAATTAAGTGTTGCAATTATAATACCATATTCACCTTCTACTATCAAGGCTAAAATATTTTAAATTGAAATTAAGTAACATTTAACAAAATAGAAGTTTTATTATAGGATATTAGACTTACTTTCTCCCTCACAAGAAGTAAGACAGCAATCCTAACAAGTACATCTTGTATTCTTAGTCCTTCTTTTGGAACACCATCTGCAACCAAGACAATTGGTCAAAAAACAAACTTAATAGAACCAAAGCAAAAACAGAAAGAAGAGCTCAACCTTAGCAGAATAAAGCTAATGAGAACCAATAGTCACCTGAAAAGGTTGCTGAATCAGTGATATCCTCAGCTATGTGAGATAAAAAGAGAGTTCCATAACTGGACGACAAAAAATTACAAGGTTCAATGCAAAATAAAGCAAAACTGTTGCAAACAACCCATAATAAAGTTCCACTAAAAAAAATTCCAACAGAAAGGAACAAATTTGGATATTCAAAGTTGCAATCGAACTAAAATATACCTCATCTCAACTAACTATTCTCTTAAATATATAGAAGATCAACAACTGTTCTTTTCTTTTCCTTTCCTTGTCAGTTCAGGAAAATTAGTTACTCAAATGTGAAACACTCTTTCTAACAGGGTGCTGATGCTTCAAACATGTCTCAAAAAAGTTTGGTATTTAATTGATATAATCACTAATTATCTTAAATCAAGATACAACCTTTGCTTATTTGTCCGACTACAGAATAACATCATATGCCATCCGCATCAGCAGTGACTAGCATGTGTCTGAATCCATGTGTACCTTTAGATAAGGCTTTGGCAGACTGAAGAGATATGGAGTTAGAGACAACTCGCAGTTTGGTATATGGTGCATACAAAGACACAGATCGAATCAACCGAAAAAAAAAACTCAAATTTTGCAAAAACAAAAATTCAAATACCAGTTCGCGTCATATGTCTCGCTAAATTACATATATGAATCCAAGATAAGGTACAAAAATCAAATAACAGTTCGTCTCAGATGTCTATCTTTTCTATATATCCTATATGCATGACAATTGTGGCCAAACTTAATTCTATAACGTTTAAGAAGCTTCTTGGCACCATCTTTTATGGAGCTTTATGAAGGATCGGTAGGTTATTCATTAGGTGGTCATTGCCAATGAAACCAAGAGGGACTTCAAAAGATCAATTAGAAAGGTGATGTTCTTGCCACTAGACCTTGAGAAGGCTTATGATCATTTCAACGGTCTTAACCTCTCCATCTTATGACTAACACTAATGTTTTAGGTTTCAGTGGACAAGGAAGGTTACATGTTTGCAGATCTGTAACCTCACAATTTTCATTAATGGAAAGCCAAAAGTTGATTTGTTCTAGTGTCTCACCTTCAAGTTATGTATGTCCCAAACTGGGGAAAAACACCAAGACACGCCTCTAGATTGTGGATAATACAATCTACTGCAGGTTTGAAGGTACAGGATGACCAAATAAAGCATTTAAGATTTATCTCAAAATCATTGGTGACACATGATGTGCTCAACTCTGTTGGCAAATCATATTGAACTCTGCCTCTTTCAATGTCAGGAATTCTTTTTTGTTGTGTTTTTTTCTTTTGATGGAGGATGTGTGGGGAGGATGTTCTTCCATTTGCAAAGGACAAAACTTATTTTTGAGGGGTCCCATATAGTATTCAGGGCAATTTTGAGGCTAAGAACATCTTCAGTAATTAGGATGATATGGTTACAGACTGTGTCTGGTGGCTACAAGTACACTATTAAGCAAACATGTGGGTCTTTTACTTGTATTGAGGTGGTCTAAAAGTAAGTCACTATATAAAACATTTATGGTTGAAGACAAATATTCTATGGCAATTTTTCTGTTGAGAAATGGAAAAACGATGGAGCATTCAAGATCACTTGAATACATATCACCATATTCCTGCCTCAACCCAAATAATCTTTTCTTGGAGTACATCTCTCCCTAGTAGTGAGTTGCATATCGAAGTCAAAAGAGACTACAGTGTGGACCGGTTAAAGTGGCATTACTTTAGTCCTAAAGACATAACTTTTCATTTGACCACGGGGTCCTGAATTAAACTCTTTGCTTGCTTCATTCTTTCTTTGAGAAGACAATCTTCCTCATTTGAGAAAGCAATCCACCTCATACGATCATTTTCTCAAGTCGTGTTCAAATTCTCCATTTAGTGGAGCAAAGAGCAGGGGAAGGGAAAAAAAGTAAGGGGGGGAGTTTCTACCAGTTTTCAGAAACGTAAGGGTGTAACGCAGGGAAATGAAACAAGGATGGGACGAGCTCCCCACCAGGCACCATTTCCATTCTATTCAGTGGATTGAAAGGAGGATTAAAGAGAGAATCCTTTCTTCTACATTGTTGCCCTCCAAACAACACCCTTATGTTATCTTGTAAGACAATAATGCAAAATAGAAAACCCTCTCTTTTTCTTTCTGTTCAACCAAAGAGATGTAAGGAAAAACAGTTTTCTGTAGATCAACCTTTTCAAGCCATCCCACTATCCCTTAGACTCAATTCTCATACCTCCTACTAAATGGGGCAAAACCCATAGTTGGTGCACAAACATTAACCAAATCCTCTCCCTCATATTTAGCATCATTCAGAAACAACAACGAACAGTGCAAACATTGCACAAAGAAAACACAGTTGTCAACTATGCATACAATTTACCAATTCTAAAAATGATACATAATGCAGTGCACAAGCTGACAATGTCAATACCAAGGTAACAAAGTCACACACAAGCCCCTTTAGATTGGTAGTTATATACTCAAGTTCATTTACAATGTAGATAAAAACAAAAAAAAATGACTACCAGTAGTGATATACTCAAATTCATTTGCTGGGCAAATGTGATTAAACCAAGAAAATGACTATTTTAGCAACTCAAAAGAACAAGAAGACAATTCATGCTAACCAATAACCAATTTGCACACATAGTAAAACTCAGCAGAGACAACACGCGAGTTATAAAGTAACAACTTAGCCATGAGAAATTCCTAGCCCTCAAGATTATAAATATAAAGAAGAAATTAATCTGTGTACTCTCTAATTTCTTCAAAAGTCTTCTGCTTCAAGCGCGGTGTAAACTCTGCCCAATCAAAGTTCCCAACTCCAAATCTGCAGAACAATTTAAATTGTTGCACACATTTAAAAATGGAAAACTTGACACAAGAAATAGTTAATCACGCCAAACCTTAGATTCAAATTACTGTCACAATCTATCATACAATTGCCAGTTCACAAATTTTGAAATGTCAGCTTTAACCCCGGCATGCCCAACCCCCACCCCCCCCAAAAAAAAAAAAAAAGCGAGGGAGGGAGGGGGGAGGATGAATAAGGAGGCGGGGGAATATAAACCAAATAAATTAAGGTGAAAAATCATGCTTGCAACACCAGACCTCATCAAAATTTGGACAAATGCAGCTCTTTGATTCTGATTAAATCCCAGTACTCTAAACGATCTCCCTTCGCCTTCCATCAAAGGAAGTGGCTCAGCATTGTCCACTGTCAAAAATAGAAAAAATGATACTATAATCAAATGCCATCACATTTTTCCACTTGCTAAGATAATAGCAGGCATGCAAAGTATACCACGGGCTCTCTTTCTGTGCATCTTTCTCACAGGTGGAGTTCCAGTTGAAGCTGTCTCACCATCACTCACCTCAGCTTCATAATTATCATCCTCCCCATCAGAGCTTGCATCTTCCAAACCAGCAAGGTCATCTTCTTCAACAGACACCATCTGAAACATACATGAAGTCACCAAACATCAATTTATGTTTCTGACAAGCTTAGTATCAAAGTTAAGACCAGAATTAGACTACATAATGATTAAGAGTATGCTGACGAGAGCCAAAAACCGTAGCACAAATTGGAAACTCATGGGATCATGCTTGGGACCTCGTGAGTTCAAGTTATGGGTCAAATAAAGCCTATTTCATGTTTCTGCGTAGTTTCAGTTCTGCTTTCACAATTTTGTAGTCAAAAGTACTTTTCAGAATATTTTATGTGTCTAACCTAGGCCTTATTTTAAGTCATGTTATGTGGTCTTCATGCCAAGTCTCAGTTGGGCTGGGATAGTTCTAGAACTAGAGCTATTGAAATTTACCACTTTAGAGTTAGAGATCCAGTGATAGGAAATGTGACACAACCTGTAAAGCAATCGACCATGTCTTAAAGCAATTTAACTCACAATACGTTTTGTACCCTCAGTTAACAGAAACTGGCTTTTTACCGCTTCCAATACTAGTGAACTCCCTAGTATTATGCTTCCTAAATCCAAGAATTTCTTAATCCATTGCTGGCACTCAAAAATCATAACAATGCTTCTGAGATGTCAATAAATCTACTTTAGGTTCCAAACTTTGGACTTCAGTTTGTTGTCTGTCACTATATATATAATAATTAATCAAATGTTATCTTGAGAAGACCAATCCCAAAATTCTTGCTTACCAAACGATGAACTGACAATCACCTTACGGTCANAAAAAAAAAAAAAAAGCGAGGGAGGGAGGGGGGAGGATGAATAAGGAGGCGGGGGAATATAAACCAAATAAATTAAGGTGAAAAATCATGCTTGCAACACCAGACCTCATCAAAATTTGGACAAATGCAGCTCTTTGATTCTGATTAAATCCCAGTACTCTAAACGATCTCCCTTCGCCTTCCATCAAAGGAAGTGGCTCAGCATTGTCCACTGTCAAAAATAGAAAAAATGATACTATAATCAAATGCCATCACATTTTTCCACTTGCTAAGATAATAGCAGGCATGCAAAGTATACCACGGGCTCTCTTTCTGTGCATCTTTCTCACAGGTGGAGTTCCAGTTGAAGCTGTCTCACCATCACTCACCTCAGCTTCATAATTATCATCCTCCCCATCAGAGCTTGCATCTTCCAAACCAGCAAGGTCATCTTCTTCAACAGACACCATCTGAAACATACATGAAGTCACCAAACATCAATTTATGTTTCTGACAAGCTTAGTATCAAAGTTAAGACCAGAATTAGACTACATAATGATTAAGAGTATGCTGACGAGAGCCAAAAACCGTAGCACAAATTGGAAACTCATGGGATCATGCTTGGGACCTCGTGAGTTCAAGTTATGGGTCAAATAAAGCCTATTTCATGTTTCTGCGTAGTTTCAGTTCTGCTTTCACAATTTTGTAGTCAAAAGTACTTTTCAGAATATTTTATGTGTCTAACCTAGGCCTTATTTTAAGTCATGTTATGTGGTCTTCATGCCAAGTCTCAGTTGGGCTGGGATAGTTCTAGAACTAGAGCTATTGAAATTTACCACTTTAGAGTTAGAGATCCAGTGATAGGAAATGTGACACAACCTGTAAAGCAATCGACCATGTCTTAAAGCAATTTAACTCACAATACGTTTTGTACCCTCAGTTAACAGAAACTGGCTTTTTACCGCTTCCAATACTAGTGAACTCCCTAGTATTATGCTTCCTAAATCCAAGAATTTCTTAATCCATTGCTGGCACTCAAAAATCATAACAATGCTTCTGAGATGTCAATAAATCTACTTTAGGTTCCAAACTTTGGACTTCAGTTTGTTGTCTGTCACTATATATATAATAATTAATCAAATGTTATCTTGAGAAGACCAATCCCAAAATTCTTGCTTACCAAACGATGAACTGACAATCACCTTACGGTCACTAGGTTGTACAACCTCTCTACGACAAATAAAATCACATGTCATCTTCTCACCAAGCTTAATTTGCAATTGGTCTGGCTCATGAGCATAACCCATACAACCAGACACTCTTAGGTGTCTAATATACTGTCATTGGCCACTCCAAGTTTCCTCTAGGTCATAGCACAATCGCTCCAAGCAAGAATCAAAATTTCGTTTTGAAACGGTTGAATAGTCCAAAACGTTTCTGTTTTCGAGAAAATTGAAACGAATCAGTGATAAAATTAAAATTCTAATATTTCGAAGTATTTCATAATGTTTCAAGATGTTTTGTAATATTTCAATACAATTGCACAATTGTTTCAGAATATTTCAAGGTATTTAAAGATACTTTGATATATTTCAACCAATATTTTGAAAAAATAGTTCTTCAATTTTTTATTTTTCTCATTATGCTTCAGAAATAGGCTTAAACGTTTTCGAAACAAATCGAAACATTTTCGTTTTCTAGATGACCGAAGCAATACACCGAAATGAAATTTTAATCCTCAACTCCAAGTAGAACACCTGTTTAACTCATAAACAATAAAAGAAACAGCTTTTGCCCAAAAGCCGTTCGACAAATTTAAATTTCACTATCAATCTTACCCATTCCACAACAAATATATATCCCCTTTCCATCACTTTTTTTTTTTTTTAGGATCAGTATCTTGATGTCACCTAATGTTGAATTCCACGTTTACCCCAAAAAATCATCACAATCAAAATATTATCAACCCCAACCGATTCTCAAAATTTTTATTTGGTAGCCACTTTGGACTTTCTATAAAAGACCTTAACAATTTTAAAATATAGCAAGCTACAAATTTTTCTTTAAAAAACATACCCAAGTCATCAAGTTGAAGTGAAAACAGAAACCAACCTTTTGGAGCCCACAAATTCAGACTATCGAAGCTTGGAAATCAACAGTGAGTGAGCCATAAATAGTTATAATCACTAATCACAAAATTAAATTATGATAATTCCTCACAATTAATGTTTTATGAAATAACAGTTATGTTATCATTCTAACATACGCAATGAATCCTCTCCGGCCATAAAGATATACCACAAACTCCACATTTGAATTTTGTTGTTTCATATGTTAGTGAGAGCTGTCCCATACTCGATTCAATTCAGTCTTACTGTTCCCATCTCGGATACTTTTGTATCATTCCGAATTCTCTCTCTCTATCTAGATTGATAGATCTAATTAAGAAACTATCTCTTTTTGACCACATACAATAGCAACCACGAATCTAAAAACCACGTACAATACTATACGTAAAAGCAAAATAATAATTTTCAGCAGCATTAGCCTTATGGTCCCTACTATGTAGTCTTCTTGATTTACAATCAATTTCCTATGACCAATTCTTTCCACTATTAAAACATTGGACATTACATTTTTCAGTCTTCTGTTAGAATCACTACCTCACCTCTTCCTTGACCCATTCTGTAATATCAATTATAGCCTCTTCTTCTTCCTAAACCTAAATTACTCCTACCTCTTCCTCTATTGCTATAGTCTTGACCTCTATTGGAATAGCATTGACCAGCATAGCTCTATGGCCCATTTTTTTTTTTCATTTTTCAAAATCAACTGGTTTTGAAAATCATCTTTCATTGTACTCTTCTCTGACTTCTCATTCAATTGATGTTCAAGCACTTAGAAAGAACGCATTGTACTAATTAAGTCAATGGTAATGGTTTCCAAGTCTCTCAACTCCATTATTAATGTCTCTACATGCTCCAATTGCACTGTCAAAGTCTATAGAATATTTTTCATGTACCTATAAGGCCATATCTCTAGCACAAGTTCCCTATTTCCTTTCACCTGATTAAGAGTTCCTAAGTGCGAAATGCAATCTTCAATGGTCTCCATATGAAGTTCAAATTTTCTCTGCAATGTTTGCATTTTGTCCGCCTATGCTCTCTCCACACCTTTATAACAAAGTGCAATGCATCTCATATGTGTTCCACATTAGGGGCATCCACAATCTCATTAAAAAAATTTATCATCAATTGTTGGTTGCATACAACTTAATTTTATTAAAAGCTTTACTTTTTGCATCTGAGTAACCAGTTATTCCTTTCTAAACAAAATCCTTTAACCCTTGAGGACTACTTTCCATCTGCTATTGCAAATACCATAACATGCATATAACAGAGCAACTAGCCCCCTAAAATACCTCTACAAATTCTCAAGTACCACTCTGATTACCCTAATATAGTAAAAACTCTCAAAACGTCCACCTCAAAACTAATTGATAATTAGTGAATAAGTTCACAAGGCTCATGTACTAGTTTAGGAAACACATGGATAGATAGATAAAACAATCAGAAGACAAATTCAAACACATGACAAAGTGGGATTATGATACAAACATAGGGAAACCAAAACCAAATCAATGAAACTAAACACAGTCTTGTCTGAAGCTTCATGACGCCTGTTAAGAGTATTAGGGTATTATGTATAAATTGTTAAGAGTGTTAGGGCATTATGTATAAATATAAAAGGGTGTATTTGTGTTTCTTATTATTGTAAGTTAACTAGAAATACAAGTGATATATGAGAGTTAGGTTAAGTTTTTAACCTCTCTGTTTCTCTCTAAATATTGTCTCTAATTTTATGTTAATCCTTCAAACTTAACATAGTACAGAGCAATTACGATCCTAAATATATTAAAACTGCTGTGGTGGTGTGGTCTTTGTTCACCATCCACTTGCATCGTTCGTGGTGGTGGTGTGGTGGTTCTGTTGTTGTGGTGGTCTCTGTTGGTGTGGTCTCAGTTTATTGTCGAGTAGAGTCGTTCGTGGTGGTGGTGTGTGGTGGTGTGCTGTTGTCTTCGTCGTGGTGTGTGGCACCGTCGAAGACCAGAGGGTCGGTGGTGTGCTGTTGTTTTCGTCGTGTGGTGTGTGGCGTTGTTGAAGACTAGAGGGTTTTGTTGGAACCCTAATCAGCGAAAGAGGAAGGATCCAACCCGTGGAGTCGGGTTTGGATTAGATCAGGTCAAGCCCATACTTAAATTGTTTTAAGTCCAATCCCGATCCAGCCCACGGTCCAGCTTAGACCGGATCAATCCCGGTTCATCTTCAGATCGGTTCAACAGTCCAAAGAGCCTAGCCGGTCCGGTTTAGTGGTCTAGTCCAGTTTTCTAGCCCGATTTTGTCTTCCAGCAAGTCCATCCGGTCCAGTTCAGCAGTCCAGAGAGCCTAGCTAGTCCAGTTTAGTGGGCCAGCCCAATTTTTCAGCAGCTTCCTTTCCTCCAGTTCAGTCTTCCAGCAACTTTCTTTCCCTCGATCCAATATTGCAGCAGCTTCTTGGTTTGCTATTTGCTGCATTGTTATAAAACCCAAGCAAGATACTAGGTCTCTTACTCTATCTTTGCCTCCTCTGACTCTTATCAATGGTCTCATGACCTCTGTTAAACTAAATGGCATCAATTATACTTTATGGTCCCGATCTGTTCAAGTCTTTCTTTAAGGCAAAAGATTTAAGAATTATTTGGTAAATCTTAAATCCAAGGAAGATACTCCTGGGTATGATCAGTGGGAACAAGAAGAAGCTCAAATTATTTCTTTACTATTGAATAGCATTGAACCTAATATTAGTTTTACTCTGCCCTACCTTGACACTGTCAAGGAGATATGGGATCACTTGGCCACTATGTATTCTGGTACAGGTGATTTTACCCAAGGTTATAAGGTGTGCAAGGAGTACTTCCGACTGGAACAGAGTACTCTGAGCATTGAAGATTATTATTCTCACGTTCAAGGAATTTATGAGGAGATGAAGACCTACCATCCGTTTACTACTGATGCAGCAGTTTGACAAAAACAATATGAGGACATGAATATTGTTAGTTTTTTGGTAGGATTGAAACCTGAATATGAGGTTATTCGTTCTCAGATTTTGGGTGGTTCTAGTCTTCCCTCACTACTTGAGGTTTTCTCTCATGTACAACATGCTACTTTGTCTATCGCAGGCATCGATCATGGTGTCTCCACTGATCGCTCAGCTCTTGTGGTTCCTAGTAGCCATAGTGATGGTCATCGGGGTGGTCGTGGTGGTCGAAGAGGTCGTACAGGAGGTCATACGGGTAGTCGTGGGGGCTATAGTGGACCTCGTTCCTGTACTCACTGTGGTTGTGGAGGGCACAATGTTAATTTCTGTTGGAATTTATATGAAAAACCTTCTGGTGCTACGAATTAGGCTTCCTATCAGGATGACACTTCTGTTGTTGCTTCCATACCTCGGTCAGCTCCACCAAACATTAGGTCAGTTACTATTACACAAGAGGAGTATGATCAGTTCCTGTCCTAGCAACAAGCTATTCCATCTCCTTCCACTGCTACTATTACCCAGTCAAGTAGTGTTTTCACTTATTTATTGTCCTCTGCTCGCAGTCCTTGAATTATAGACTCTGGTGCTTCTGACCACATGACTGGTGCGTCTGATATTTTTTCTACTTATCAGTCTGCTACTTCCACATATAGTGCTACTCTTGCTAATGGTACTTGTTCTAAAGTTTCAGATCTGAAAACTACTCACTTGAGTCTTGATATGTCCCTATCTTCCGTGTTATTTGTTCCCCAGTTTCTTTTTAGTTTACTTTCCATTAGCAAGATTACCCGTTCTCTCAATTGCTCTGTAACCTTTTATCCCTCTTATTGTGTCTTTTTCAGGATCTCAAGACGACGAGGAAGATTGGTACAGGGCATGAAGCTGGTGGCCTATATTACCTTGATTTTGATTCACTTACTCGGGCTCTACAGACCTTGTTGTCTCCTTTTCAATGGCATTGTCATCTTAGACATCCCTCTCTTCAAAATCTGAAGCGCCAAGTTCCCAGTCTTAATTATATATCGTTTTTGTCTTGTGAAGCTTGTTAACTTAGTAAACATCACTGTGTGTCATTTCAGTCTAGAGTTAATAGTTGTGTGTCTAGTCCATTTGAATTAGTACATTCTGATGTATGAGGTCCAATAAAAAATATTTCATCTAATAAATATCCGTATTTTGTGTCATTTGTGGATAACTATTCTCGTGTGACTTGGTTATTTCTGATAAAAGCTCGATCTGAATTATTCTCTATATTTGAAACCTTTCGTAAGGAAATAAAAACTCAGTATGATTGTCGTATACGTATTTTACGTTCCAATAATGCTCGAGAATATAAATCTAATCCTCTTTCAGCTTATCTTATTAAAACTGGCATTATTCATCGGACTTCCTGTGCTTTCACTTCTTCTAAGAATGATGTTGTTAAACGCAAGAATTGTCATTTGTTGGAGTGTTGTTGTTCTTATTGCTTATCACCTTATTAATCATATATCATCCTCTTTGTTAAATGGGCAAAGTCCATATTCTGTCCTTTTTCTTGATAAGTCCTTATTTTTCTTACCTCCTAAGATTTTTGGATGTGTCTATTATGTTCAAAATTTGGATCCTGGGTTTCATAAACTTGATCCTCGAGCTACTAATTGTGTATTTTTTGGTTACTCCCGCACGCAGAAGGGGTATCATTGCTGCAATCCTTCTCTGCACCGACACTTTACTAGTGCCGATGTCACGTTTGAGGAATCTGTTTCATATTTTTCAGCACCTTCTCAGCACTTGGATCTGGACTTTGAGTCATTTCTTGTACCATCATCTCTTCCCTCATCTTCAGATATTCTATTGCCCACTGTGTTACCATCTACTTTACCTCTTCGTGTATACTCTTGTTGTCCTCGCCCATTGATTGAGGTGCTCGTACCGTCTTCCTTATCATCTTCTGATCTAGTATATTAGGTAATTTAGACTCTTTACCTATTGCTCTTAGAAAAAGTACTTGTTCGTATGTTACTTATCATCCCATTGCTCATTTTGTTTCATATGATGCCTTGTCTCCTGTCTTCTCTTATTTTACCTTTCAATTATCTACAATATCTATTTTTAAGCATTTACAAGATGCGATATCTAATCCGGGTTGAAAGAAAGCTATGAAGGAGGAGATGAATGTCTTACATCATAATGGGACTTGAGATCTCGTTTCTTTACCTCCTGGTAAACGAACTGTTGGTTGTCGTTGGGTGTATACTGTTAAATTTCATCTGAATGGTTCTATGTGGAGCGTCTTAAAGCCCAGCTTGTTGCAAAGGACTTTACTCAGACCTATAGTGTTGATTATGAGGAAACTTTCTCTTCTGTTGCCAAAATTTTCTCTGTTCGTATCTTGATTTTTTTGGCTGCTAATCTTGATTGGCCTTTGTTTCAGTTAGATGTCAAGAATGTCTTTCTACATGGTGACTTGGTTGAAGAGGTATACATGGAACAATCACTTGGGTTTACTGCTCAGGAAGAGTATGGTAAGAGTGTATGTCGGTTAAAGAACTCTTTGTATAGTTTGAAGCAGTCACTGAGGGCATAGTTTGGTAAGTTTTTAGATGCAATTTTAGAGTTTAGTCTTCTTCGATGTTAGACACACCATTCTGTGTTTCATAAACAGACGGATACTAGATATGTTTTATTGGTGGTCCATGTCGATGATATTGTGATTACTGGCAATGATTCTGAGGGGATTTTCAGTTTAAAAATCTTCTTGCAAGATCGATTCTATACTAAGGATTTGGGACAACTCAGGTATTTCTTGGGTATTAAGGTGACTCGATCTAAATAGGGTATTTATTTATCCCAGAGGAAATATGTACTTGACATGGTAGAGGAAGCAAGTTTGTTGGGAGGCAGACCGATTGATGTTCCTATCGATCCGAATCAAAAACTTTTGATGGATGATGGTGCACTGTTTGAGAATCCGAGTTAGTATCGCAGATTAATTAGGAAGCTCAATTATCTCACTATTACTCGACCGAATATTTATTATGCAGTCAAAATAGTTAGTCAATTTATGAGATGTCCTAGAATACCACATTAGGAGGCAGTTACTCGTATTCTGCGATATCTCAAACATGCTCCTGGACTTGGACTATTCTATCGAACTAATGGACATCTTAGAGTGGAAGGTTTCTTAGATGCTGATTGGGCTCGCTCTCCTTCTGATCGAAGATCAACTATTGGTTATTGTGATTACTTAGGAGGTAACGTCTCATAGAAAAGTAAGAAACAATCCGTGATAGCAAGATCCAATACTGAGACTGAGTATAGGGCAATGTCACATACGACAAGTGAGTTAACTTGACTACTACACTTTCTCCAGAAAATTAGATTTTCAGTTCAACCTCTTTTACAGTTGTTCTGTAACAACCAGGTAGCTATTCATATCGTTGTCAATCCAGTGTTTCACAAGAGAACCAAACATATTGAAGTTGATTGTCACTTCATTCGGGACAAGATAGTACCTGGGGAGATTACAACTCCATTTGTGAAATCTGAAGATCAACTTACAAATATGTTTACTAAAGCATTGAGTCGTACACGTCTTACAGGAATTTGTTCCAAGCTTGGATTATATGATATATATAGTCCAGCTTAAGGGGAAGTGTTAAGAGTATTAGGGTATTATGTGTAAATTGTTAAGAGTGTTAGGGTATTATCTGTAAATATAAGAGGGTGTATTTGTCTTTCTTATTATTATNGCTGCTAATCTTGATTGGCCTTTGTTTCAGTTAGATGTCAAGAATGTCTTTCTACATGGTGACTTGGTTGAAGAGGTATACATGGAACAATCACTTGGGTTTACTGCTCAGGAAGAGTATGGTAAGAGTGTATGTCGGTTAAAGAACTCTTTGTATAGTTTGAAGCAGTCACTGAGGGCATAGTTTGGTAAGTTTTTAGATGCAATTTTAGAGTTTAGTCTTCTTCGATGTTAGACACACCATTCTGTGTTTCATAAACAGACGGATACTAGATATGTTTTATTGGTGGTCCATGTCGATGATATTGTGATTACTGGCAATGATTCTGAGGGGATTTTCAGTTTAAAAATCTTCTTGCAAGATCGATTCTATACTAAGGATTTGGGACAACTCAGGTATTTCTTGGGTATTAAGGTGACTCGATCTAAATAGGGTATTTATTTATCCCAGAGGAAATATGTACTTGACATGGTAGAGGAAGCAAGTTTGTTGGGAGGCAGACCGATTGATGTTCCTATCGATCCGAATCAAAAACTTTTGATGGATGATGGTGCACTGTTTGAGAATCCGAGTTAGTATCGCAGATTAATTAGGAAGCTCAATTATCTCACTATTACTCGACCGAATATTTATTATGCAGTCAAAATAGTTAGTCAATTTATGAGATGTCCTAGAATACCACATTAGGAGGCAGTTACTCGTATTCTGCGATATCTCAAACATGCTCCTGGACTTGGACTATTCTATCGAACTAATGGACATCTTAGAGTGGAAGGTTTCTTAGATGCTGATTGGGCTCGCTCTCCTTCTGATCGAAGATCAACTATTGGTTATTGTGATTACTTAGGAGGTAACGTCTCATAGAAAAGTAAGAAACAATCCGTGATAGCAAGATCCAATACTGAGACTGAGTATAGGGCAATGTCACATACGACAAGTGAGTTAACTTGACTACTACACTTTCTCCAGAAAATTAGATTTTCAGTTCAACCTCTTTTACAGTTGTTCTGTAACAACCAGGTAGCTATTCATATCGTTGTCAATCCAGTGTTTCACAAGAGAACCAAACATATTGAAGTTGATTGTCACTTCATTCGGGACAAGATAGTACCTGGGGAGATTACAACTCCATTTGTGAAATCTGAAGATCAACTTACAAATATGTTTACTAAAGCATTGAGTCGTACACGTCTTACAGGAATTTGTTCCAAGCTTGGATTATATGATATATATAGTCCAGCTTAAGGGGAAGTGTTAAGAGTATTAGGGTATTATGTGTAAATTGTTAAGAGTGTTAGGGTATTATCTGTAAATATAAGAGGGTGTATTTGTCTTTCTTATTATTATAAGTTAACTATAAATACAAGTGATGTATGAGAGTTAGGTTAAGTTTTTAACCTCTCTCCGTTTCTCTCTAAATGTTGTCTCTAATATTATGTTAATCCTTTAAACTTCACAAAGCCCAACTCTGGTGTCATGCTAAAGTGTACCACTCAAAATCAATTAGCTATAAGTGAAGAGGCTTTATTATATGGAAGTGGGACAAGATCTGACCCAAAAAAAAAAAGTTATGAAATTAGCTATAAGTGGAGAGGCTTTATTATATTTAAGTGGGACAAGATCTGACCAAAAAAAAAAAAAAAGTTATGAAAAACAGTTAAAATCAATTAAGTGGTTGCACTATAATCATGTTCACAGAAGGGGACAAGAACACTATATTATGAAACAAAATCTTTATTTACAAAATAAACCCAATGCCCCAGAAACAACTAACATAAACAAAACAGTGTAAAGTGTGAACATGATTCCTAACAATATATCCACAAAATATAGAGATTCCCCCAGTTTTAGCAATTGCACCAGTGCCCTGAAGCTTCAAAAAATAGGTAATGGACACCGCATTTTAGTCACTCTCATGTGGTAAACATTGTGCAAGATTTCCCAAGTCACTCTGAAAAAACGCAAATAAAATAGCACATTGTGCAAGATTTCCCAAGTCACTCTAAAATAACGCAAATAAAATAGCTAGTCCTAGATAATAAAGTTAGGCTAACAACTTAGAATAGAGAAACACTTACAAGTAAAAGAGAAAAGCCAATGCAGCAAGATAGGAAACACATGTTATGATAGAGATAAAGAAATGAGGTTGGAGTAATAGTAGATCAAAATCTTAAACAAGAAGTAATTGTTCCTAGAACGCGAGATAGAATAATGTTAGTTGAGCTTTTAATCAAGGATCAAAATTTCGTTTTAATACATAGATTTGGTCAGTCCAGAAAAGGGGAAATTAGGAAAAATATTGAAAAAATGTTTTCGAAGCATTGGTTGGATCATACCAAAACATCACAAAATGCATCGAAACATTTTGAAATATCTCAAAACATAAGAATTTCGATTTCAATCACTGATTCGGTTCAGTTTCAATTGAAAACAAAATTGTGATAGACATGTGGGTGTCAAAGTGGATGTCTGATAAAACCAGAAAAATAAAATTGAGAGTTTATGTAGCCGACCCCATAAAAAAAGTTTATATCTCTATAATTTTCAGTAATTATTCTACAAGAATTGCAGACTGATAACTTCTAAACAAACTAGTTTTATCCCCTCATCATTTATGAAGTATCCACATTCCTTGTATGGTGTTGATCCCTAAACTTAAAAGAAATTTGTAACCTTAGCCCCCTTCAAAATAAACCATAGGCAACCATTTGTCAAGGCCCAGGCTATTTTTCTTTAGTTCCCTCAAAGCAAATCCAGTTTTCTTAGGTTCACCTATACTACTTGAGCTTGTATATTCTAACATATATCCAAAAACAGTTCTAGCAATCCAAGTCGCATAAATAGGCAGAGGTACTTAAAAATACATAAACGCTTTAATGAAAACTAATTATAGAATCATAGCAATCTAAACAAAACAATTGGACACAAGAAGTAATATGCTTTTCAGGAACAAATTGAGACACCTGCTTGCGACTTCTCTTCCCCTTGCCCATAGCATTCAATTCCTCAATTTTATGCACTTCATATTTGTCCTTTAACAACTCCTCCCAGTAACTTGCTCTTTCTGAATTGTTTATCGTGGTTTTATGCTCTGTTGAGGCTATTTGTGCTTCCTCCTCAGCTCCTGCTTCCACTTCATCAACGTACTCAAAATTTGCAACCTAAAGAAATAGTGTCAGTTTAGATATCAGACTAAAGAGCCAAAGAAAAAATTGTTATCTTTAAAGAAAAAGCAATCACAATCTTACAACTCCAATCTGGAGTCACAACAGTAGATATAACCACAATGTTTTAAAATGTAAAAAAAGTTAATGCAGAGATTTTGTTATTATTATATAATATCAAGTATTTACAAAGGAAACTAATAAACAACACCAAATCAACTCTGCACAAATCACTAGCATTTGGAAGCCTTAAACAAAGGACTGTGGGCTGCCGCACAACAACGAACAATGATAATAAAGCATTTATTCATGTTTATCTGAAGTTAGTATCCTGCAGGTCAAATTTTCTGGCCTTTTAATATGTTCAAGTTCCCCAATCTTTTTGAAAAATAGAAAATCAAAAATTGTGTGCCATTGGCTCTAATAAAGGACTTTTCTTAGGTCAAGTTAGATTATTGTGCCATTCTATGGAGTATTTGGTAGATCCACATTAGTGTTTAGTCCTCGAAGTGTCAAAACTTCTCATATAAGTTGCATCATGCAGATGGCAGGACATCCATGACCAGTGTCATACAAAAATCCATCAAAGGGCGAGCCACTACAATTATGAGCTATCAAACAGCGTCACTACTGGCAGCATACACGTGTTTTGGCAAAAAAAGTTCTGCCCAATATCTCCTGTGGTCTATGCATTGTTATAAGCATAAGTGAATTTACATAATTGATTTATATCATCTATGGCAAGGATCAAAATTTCGTTTCGAAACGAACGATACGTTTCGGTCTTCTTGAAGACCAAAACGAACTGGTGATTAAATCGAAATTTCAATCCTTCGAGGTGTTATGAGATATTTCAACATATTTCCACCAAAGTTTCGAGATAGTTGCTTTGGGAGGGGGAGAAACAAAGTGGATATTCCCTCACGATTATAAACGTGGAACGCATAACACTACCTAGGGGGTGAATAGGTTTTTCAATTTTAAGCACAATTGATTACAAATTAAAACTTAACTCTACTTCAATTACCACTTCACACAAAGATATAGCAATTTAGTGTGGGAATCCTTTTTAATCACCGCAACCCAACAGACCCATGAAGATTAATGTTAATTAATTGTTCAATTAATTCACTCAAACACTCAATCTCACGCCGACCTAATAATCTAAAACTCAAACGCAACTATGGATAAAAAAATGTCAATAAATCATTCATACAAACACATAGTACACGTGGTGCAAACAATCACAAGTGTATATGCTTAAACAATAAATAACATAAGTGATTTATTTACACGAAAAATCACCGTCGAGAAAAATCACCGAAAACCAATCAAGGTTTACTAAAGTCTAATCCACTATTCTTAAAGTCAACATATAAGGACTGAGTCTTATATCTCAACCAATATTACAGTTACATGCTCCCTTCCATCAATATGTCTCTCCGCTAAAAGCCCTCATTTGATTTCTTGTGTAACTTCACTTAAATTCATCTCCGCAAGAATCCTCTAGGCCTCGAGCAATCATGGGCACGCCAATGATCCCCGGTATGCACACACCAATGAATTTGGTTTACTAATCAATATCTTCACTCCAATTTGTGAATTTGGGTAAAATCTCTAGAAGGTAGCTTTAGATTTTAGAGTTATGGTAGAAGCTCTCCAGGTAGAAGATGAGTTTTTACTCTCAAAAGACTTACAAGAGGCTTACCCTAGCTGAAAAAAAAGAATCCCTATTTATAAGTCCGGAATAAAGGTAATCTTGGTCAACAAGAAAATTCAAATTCACAAATGACCACTCGATCGGTGGAAGAGCAGTCATAGAGTGGTGGTCAGGAGAATAAAAATTGAATTTCAATCCTAGCCAACGAGGGTAGACCACTCGAACGATCATGAGACCAAATCAAGGCCGCTCGAGCGAGCTATATTTCTCCTTCCATGCTCTTTTCCCACTTCTCTTCCTTAAGTCATAAAAAGACCGCTCTAGTGTAGGTTAGCGAGCATAGAGCGGTCCCTACTAATTTTATAAGTCTAAAACCAAACATAAAACGTATTCGCTTAAGCACTAAAGTGTATTGCTCAAGAGGGGTTCGCTAATGGTTCAAACTATGTTTTCAAAATACAAAACGATTAAAAAAATCTTTTCATTTAAAATCACCGAAGAGCCATACACAGTTTAATCCCTAATTCAATTTTAACTCAAATCTTCCTAACTCTATTAAACCAAGTGATCATTTTAGATATCTAGGTCATTACTTTTGTCCTAAGCTTGAAAGTACAACTAGAGTGTAAATGATGTAACTTTGATACTTGATCTCCACCCTTCAATGATACTTTCGGATCTTCAATCTTTATAGCATCATAATCATGGAATAAGTTAAGATTTACAATTTACTCCACGAAATTAGTCAATTACAAATACATATCTAACCAAACCAAATTAAGCCTTATATCCTAATCATTTGGGGTCGGCTATATAAATCCGTATTCGTCATTCATTTCGATCATACGCTATATGCTCATTTAAATTAAATATTTTCATATTTTTTCTTATTATTTCATTCAATATTAATGTAGGTCTACCCCTATTTCTAGTACCATTAAGAAAAATTCTCTTACTTTTTCGAAGCGGTGCCTCTATTAGCCTCCGTTGAACATAACCAAAACATCTAAATCTATTTTCTCTTAACTTATCCTCAATTGGAACTACTCCTACCATTTCTCGAATATGGTCATTTCTTATTCTATTCTTTCTAGTTTTTCCACAAATATATATCTAACAGAGATATTTTGGTATATTTGACCAATGTTTCAAAATGTTTTGGAAATGAATTCCCAAATTTGTAATTTATTAACATTTTGTTCTAAAAATGTTTTTAAAATGTTTCCATTTCTCAGGTGACCAATACAAAACAGCATGCAGATGCAGCCCAAGTAGTACAACTAGAAAAGAAGAGCAAGAAATTCAACATTCACCAAAAGCAAGAGAGTAACTCCAGCCTATAAATGAAGACGAAAGGAAACGAGAAAAAGGAACATTTCCTAAGGCAATCAAGCCACCAAGTCGAAGTTGTGGAATGGACGACACGGAATATGATGAATGCCCTTACCGAGTTACATGAAGAAAGAAAGGATCAAACGAAAAACGAATCAATTCTGCATAGTGACAAATGAAAAAATAAAAAAAATCAAAGGGCGTATTCTTCAATGAAATATCTGATCACGAGAAAAAAATGTGTATTCCACATAAAAGCCTGTTAATTTGGTGTGAATGATAAAATAACATGAGATAAGAAAAGTAGTATCTTATTACAAAACACGATAAAGTATGCACCAGTGCAAGAAATCAGCCAGCATATTAATAAGAATATATTTAGACAAAAAATAAAGAGAAAGATAAACCTTAAAGGCTTTCAAAAATCCGTCCTCTTCTTCATCATCCAGTGTAGCCTCTTCATCCCCAACTTGCTCCCGGTTAAGTAATCTAACATAGAAAAGTTTAAGGAAGATATTTGGATATCATTAAAGATAAAATTTGACAGAAAACACAATTTACCTGTCTATTGCAGCATCATCGTAATGTATTTGTCGGGATTTTCCTGCTTCATCATTCTCATCAGCAAATAACTCTTTTGAACCATACCTTATGATGTCATCCAATTCTTCCTACATCCAAATTAAATTCATATGAAGTTTTCATCAACTTACGCAGGCAAATTCCAGAAATTTGAAAGAATTTGCTTTTTTGAAGCGCAATATGCAAGAGCACAACTTACATTTAATCACAATGGATCACAAAAAACAAATATAGGGAAGAAATACGCAAAGCAACCATAGACAACATAAACACTACAAATTGCACCACTGTAAAGTCAGCCCATATACCCAAAGGAAATGCATCCATGCAACTCATATTATCATGCAGCAACTCATACTGGGAAATGGATATCAGCACTACATAATCTCACTATTAAAGCAATTTCCCTTTTTTTCAAATAGAGTCTCTTCAGTAATTACAAAGCATCAATTGCACAAGTCCATATCAGTATCACAGTGCCAAAACTAAGAGAAGAGAATTCCCATATGTAAGATAAAAGTTAGCAAACACTAAATATCCCAGCAAATCTCACAATAACCATTTTAGGCTACACTTTCGTTCCAAAAATTACATTTGGGGGCCGTGGTCCAATTCTTTTTTTTTTTTGAACGTGATGGTCCAATTCTATGGACATGAATATTAAAAATAGAAAACAAATTTGGTGGCAAGGAATTTGGGTATTCTATTTCTAGTACATAAATATTACTTCCAAAAGAAAACCTCACATATTTAGAATGACTTCAATACATATCCAAACTATGTGATTAGCATCAGCCTAAGTTTAGTGTACCACATTCTAAACTGTTTCATACGGCATAATATTCCTGTTCCACAATGCAAAATATCCTGCACTGCATGACATGTAACATCGTGAGATCAGATACAACACCAACAGCCTTGAATGATCCAATAAATATAAACTACCATGTGTTCTACCATTACCAATTGTTTTCCCCGACTCCCATTCTTGAAAGATACATAGAGTAGGAAAAAATGCCACTGAACAATTCAAAAAGTTAGTAATAATACTAACAAACAATAAATTAGTAGAAAAAAGTGGGGACATGAAGGACAGATGAAAGGGATAGGGATGAATAGCAATTAATTGAACCTTTCCAAGAAACAGATGACAAAGATCCATCTCCCATTCTTACTTTATCCCTACCAGAACATGTGGAATATGAATAGAAAAGACCGGAGGAACTTGTCATGCGGTCAGTGCCTTCAGAATCTATTATCCAAGGGGTAATGAGGATGAAATACTAAATGCGCTAACAAATATACCTGCTTAAGTAAAGTTGGTAGACTAAGCAAAATTAGAAGCAAAAGTAGATGAAACATCAAGTCGAGCCATCAGACACCTAAGAGCCTGCATCTCATCATGAGAAAAATTAGTACATGCGTTGCCAGTTGACTGAGATGGAGTCTCAGAAGACTCAGTCAAACGGGCTTGAGACCGCACAATACCACCTCAACCACCACCACGCCCACCAGTGGGATGTCCATTCAGTTTACAACAAAACTCTCTAGTATGCCAAGTCTTCCAATAGTGATCACACGTCAATGTATTCTTGTCAACAAGTACACTTGCACTAGGTTAATTTCAGATCACGTTGGGGAATAGCAATTAAAGCAGATTGCTCCTGAAAGGGAGTATGAACCAGAGCAATCCTTCTGCTCTCTTCCGGTTGGACATAGACATAAACCTCTAGCAAGGTAGGAAATGGACTATGACCAAATATTTGTACCCAAACTTGATCATACTCTATGTTAAAACCAGCATAAAGAACGTAGACACCTTCCTTCTCAACCATCTACAGAAACTTTGTTGCATCTGTAGCACACGTAGCTTGAAAACTATGTTAGTAGTCAAGTTCCTGCCATAGGGTGTCATAGGGTGGTCAACTCTGCATAAGAGATAGAAAGAGAGTTATCCCTTTGGTTGGTCTCGCGATCTGTCTTTCGTAGATCATAAGCTTCAGTATCATTACCCTTCCGAGGATATGTTTGGGTCATCGCAGTCCAAACCTAATAAGTTGTATCAAGTAACAAAAACCTTGACTATTGGAACGTTGCATAGAATTAAGCAACCTTGACATAATTAAGGCATTGTCAGATGTCCATTGCTAAGGGAAGAACCTGATTCGATAGGCTTCTCAATCTTCCCAGTTAAATTTTCATCCAAAGAAATAGCTTGGACCGATAACAAACAAGCCCGTAGCCATGCTAAGTAATTGTTTCCATCTAACTTCTATAGGCTAATAGGAAGTGATGGGTTATTTAGAAGAGACCCTGGACGGCTAAACCCACCCCCTCTAGCGTCGATAGAAGTCACACCATCATCAGACATGTCAACAGACTAGAAAAGCACAGAAGAAGCAAGTAGCCAAGTACCCAAAACAAACAAGCTGAAGATTAGATATAACTGCCACTAGCCCACAGCTGGCAATCCAATCTTGCAAACAATTGAGTGAAATCCAATCAAACCAACACCAAACCTATTGGGCATTGTTACATAGCCCTAGATGCAAGTCATTGCGAAGAATTGCACCAAAAAAAATAAGAAAAAAGGCCAAAAATGCCAGATTTCAGCTTTGAAGGTAACAAGTGTGAAAATCCTTATAAAATAGAAAATTTTGATCAAACGATTGCAAAAAAATAAAGGAAAATCACCATAATTCCTGGGCCGAATCAATCCATGTAGTTGTCAACGTGATCCAATCAAGTCGTCGCTAACGTCAACACATCTGATGTTGACGCCAACAAATCGTGAAAACTGCCTCACAAATTCTGCTTGTTTCGACACGTCTTTTATATATTAAGGTTCAATCGAAACTTTAATACCAAGTCAGTTTGTAGAGTTCTATGGTTTAGGAATGAAAAAAAAATCTTATGTAAAGGATAGTGTGTACAAAAATACCCTCAAAATAAAAAATAAAACATAAAATAACACCTTCCATATTCCATACAAACCACAAGTCTGACACAACTTGGTCGCGTCATCCATGACGTCCCCAAGATAATCCCAAGTCATAGAATAAATAGTCACCACATCAGCTTATACCATTCCACGACACCGCAATATAGTCTCTCATCATGTTTAACTTTTTTTCTATGTGGCATTTCGTTTGTACCACTCAATATCGTTCTATGACATCATGATTTATTTGTTTTAATGCCTTCCCTGGCGATAGCTAACATCGCGCCCTTGAACCATGCTCTAAATAGGACATCCTATAATGCCTTAGACACACATTTTACAATATTATATGCTTTGTGCTTGGCATGCAAGATTTTAAGACTTGTTGTCCAATGGTGTCCAAAACTGATTGTTATAATGACCTCACATACACTTCACCAAGTGATATGAAACTATGAATATGGACTTTGTACTCTCACCTCACCTTAGCTCTCCTTAGCTTTGATACCAATTATAATGTTCTGAACTGGCAACATACAATATTGTTTGGTTTGGCTAGACCCGCACAAGTTTAAAATGCCTTTGACAATGAATATCCAAGACTCACACTTGTAAAGCATCTTAGATACACTTTGCCAAGCAATATGGACTTAGCGCCATTACAGCATTACCTCAACTCACCTCATCCATCTTGGCCCCAAACCTCAGAAGTCATGGACTCTTTGATCTTAGGTCACCACACCTTCATCATTTTTGAATACCAACTTTTACTTGAAACATACATACTCTAGCTTAGAGTTGCAAATCGAGATCAATCTCATACTAGTGTTATGTTTCCCTCTTTTGTAGGACTACTTCAGAAAATTGAAGATGATGCCACTTTCAACAGGTTTTGTGGGGAGTTTTGGTTGGAAAGCTTATATAATTAAGGAATTACAAGATCAAAGGAAACTAATATGATTTGTGCATGATAGAGAGTTGAAAATGTCTTGTTTAGTAAATGTTTGGTTGTGGGACTTTTAGAATTAAGACTCTTGGAAATTATGGACAGAATGCAAATTAAAGTTTCTGGTGTTTATTTGTAATCTCAAATATGAAGAATAGAGTAATGGGTTCCGACAGACCACAACAGGATATGAAAAGGTTCCAAGGCTAAAAAGA
Source organism: Ilex paraguariensis (assembly GCA_963454935.2). Lineage (NCBI taxonomy): Eukaryota > Viridiplantae > Streptophyta > Magnoliopsida > Aquifoliales > Aquifoliaceae > Ilex > Ilex paraguariensis. The sequence continues at coordinate 413,852 of CAUOFW020003724.1, forward strand.
AACTGATTTGGGGGCATAAACAGCTGCCTGAGAATAGGAAAAGGCTGGTACTGGAGGTTATCTTTTGTGCAGGAAAAATGTTTCATTTAAAAATTAACTTTAGGGTTAGCAACTAACAAGGTCTGACAGGCATGTATGAAGTGGAGTAAGAAAGAGAATGAAGCAAGAAGAAAATCTAGGAACCCTGAATTTTCATGATTCTAAGTTATTGGTGCTGGGTGTATCGTTGAATGATTTAATCTATCAGGAGCTTTTGAGAAGAACTGGTTACATGATGTGGATCTAAGGTAAATTTTATATTACACTCTAGGGGTAAATATAATTTAATTGTCTATGGTTAATCAAAGATGTTTACAAATCAACTATGTTTTCAAATTCAATTATTTCAACACGTGGGGATTTCTTCTTCCAAGTGTTCTACCACCATGTTAGGACTTGTTTCAACTTCACTCGTGAAAGTTTCTCTAGGACGTGAGGAGTGCAAACCTACAAAGGCCTTGAAATTCTCTTCACCATCACTGAAGAGGAGTCAAAGGCTGGTACTGGAGGTTATTTTTGTGGGGGAAAAATGTTTGGCTAAAAAATTAACTTTAGGGTTAGCAACTAGCAAGGTCTGATAGGCATGTATGAAATGGAGTAATAAAGAGAACGAATATGACTAGCAAGAAGAACATCTAGGAACCCCAACCTGGAATTCCATAATTATCACTCCTGAGGGCAAAACTAAATATAGAACCACACAAAACTTCAAAAAAAAAAAAAAAAAAAAAACAAACCTGAAGTTCCCTATGGATAAACCCCTAAAGCAAAGTTTGCAAGAATGCATACTGCATCATACAACCTTCAAAAGTTTCACACATTCTCGAAACACCATTCATGTTTCTGTTATTGCATTAGTAGCTTTTCGGAATATTTAGCTACTAGATTTTTCTTAATCTTTCAGGATGATAAATCCAAAAAAAAAAAACAAGTAATCTTTGACTCTAAAGAAACTCTGGAATGCATAAGAGCCCAAATAACATAACAGAACCAAAATTAAGGCTCAAGGATCACAAATACAGCCATGTTCAGCAAAAATCAACCTCAGGCAACAACCCTCAACAACTAAGATCTGACATAAACAAAATGATTACAACACCTTGTTAACTTAAAACTAAGAAATAGCAAAAGATTCAATTCAACCCTAACCATGACCACACAATGTCTCAAAAATGTGCCACACAAAATTTTCAATTTTCTCGTTTTCGTGCTTTTTTGCTCCACGTCATCTGCAAAGGCACATTCTTACAAAACATATATCTGATGTTCGTAAAAGCCTACCCCTCCCACCTGCGCTTGCACACACACACACATAAAATGATCTGAACAACAAAAGAAAAAGAAATATATAATTGAAACATCAATTTGCCTAAATCAAGACCTTATTATATAATATAATGACTTTATTTTCAGAAAATCACAAATGTTAAAATTCTGTCTGAACTTAAAACAAATTAATACCTGTGATTGATAATCCTATGGCCCAATAACTGATTTTTTTTGTTGGAGAGTATGTAACGAAGTTGTGGATCAAAATTTCGGTTTGGTGCATTATTTCACCACCGAAGAAACGGAATGGAAAATAGAATGAGAACAAATAAAAAATCTAAACATTTATCTCCAAAAACATTCTAAAACATTGATCAAAATAAATTGAAACATCTTGAAACACCTCGAAACAGTGGTAGAAACATGCTGAAACATCTCAAAACACCGTGAAGCATTGAAGTTTTGATTTAATCACTAATTTATTTTGGTCTCCTTGAACGGAAAGGTTTCAACTGCTTCGAAACAAAATTTTAATCATTGAACGAAGTTATTGATATGAATTAAATTTTAAAATTTAGAAAGCAACAGTGAATTGGCTGCATGAATTCCGCAAAGGACATAGTCGGAGATGCACAAATGGAAAGAAAGCAGGGACAAGATTGTCAAATAATTGGGATAACTAACCTAGTTTATTAAAGCAGCTAAATATTTTGTTTTCTTTCTGGTATATCTGATTATATCATTATGGTTTCAGACATCCGAAATTTATTATTTGTAACTTCAAGACGAAAAAATCTATACCTGGTTAATGTTTTGTGCCTTCAGCCTCCCAACAACTAGATGTTCTAGAACCATTTTCTTCTTAGTCATCTGCATCATCCTTTCTTCAATGGATCCTCGTGCTATGAGTCTATAAATCATAACCTGGAATATCAAAATAAATAAGCAAAACTACACACCCATGCAAAGTAATCAACAATAACCTGCCAAGACATTATTAAAACCGTATTTGTTTGCCCGAGTCGATGCGCTCTAGCCATGGCTTGCAAATCAGCATGGGGGTTCCAATCACTGTGGAAAACAGTTGATGAACATAAATAAAGAAAAATGAGACACAAACAAAGGAATATCAAAGAACGGAAAGAAATATTTTTATGAGTGCAATAATTTCATACTAATACTCTAATTAAGTAAAAGGCAATTTCTCTTTAGTTGAAGCATTTTAAGAATAACTTAAGTGCCAATGGATGAAGGTTTTCATCCCTAACACACATTCCTCTCATAAAAACTACGGCTAAGGAAATCTAACTAGCAATACAATATGAATTTGACATTATATGTTAATATCCAGGCTACCCTAAAAATGTTAGGACAAGGCTTCATTGAGTTGAGTATGTTAATATTCAGGCATCTTCACTATAACCAATAATTCATGAATTGGCTTGCTGATACAAAAGATATGCAACATGAATGGTGGAATAGAATATTTGGAATTACGCCAATTGACAATAGTTAACGTAGTAAATCCTATGGTTTGAACGGAGAAGAAGAGAAAGTGAAAGAAAGAGAAAAAAAGGGAAGAATAATATGTGTGTTGGTCAGGTTGCAATACACTCTCTTATTTACACTAAACTAATATAATGAGAATTACAATCCCACCCTTCACTACTCAAAACATAAAATAAAATAAAATAAGAACTCGAACACTCTCCCTCAAACTGGAGCATATAAGTTAAAGATGTCTAACTTAGTACAAAGATTGTTGAAGATAGATTGAGCTAATGGTTTGTTAAAAGTGTCACCTAGCTGATCATTAGACTTGATGTACGGCACGATAATCTCCTTATGCATCAAGAGATCTCAAATAAAATGACAATCCACTTCAATGTATTTGGTTTTCTCGTGAAATATTGGATTACTAGCAATGAAAATAGTTGTCTTCTTGTCACAATGCATCTCTATATGACAAGGCACATTGATCCTCATATCATGAAGGAGAAAACAAAGCCACAACATCTCATATCTAGTATGGGCCATAGCCATGTATTTATCCTCGATTCTTGCTACGCCAATTAACAAGATTACCACCGATAAATGTACGTAACATGAGGTAAATTGTCTATTAATACAACTACCTGCCCAGACGACATCAGAGAAGCCAGTAACAATAATGGATGATAAAAGAAGATATAATAATCCTTTTCCAGATGTTCCTTTTAGAAACCAAAGAATATGGCAGACAATCTCCCGATAGCACTTACGAGGAGTGTGTATAACTAACTAAAACAGCATAAGTAATATCAAGATGTGTAAATACAAGATAAATCTACTTATCAACTAACCTCCGATAGTGTCCTACATCATCAAAAATTTCATCACTCTCGACATCTAATTTAACTGTAGAGTCCAAAAGAGTATCAATAGGACGTAAACTAAGAGTCTCAATCTCGAATAATAAATCCAATACGTACTTCCATTTCTTTCAACCGAGCAACCTCGATCCCAAAAAAAAAATCTAAATCTTTAGTATGAATCTATGTCCCTAATTGGACCTTGAAGTGGGCAATACCATCTACCTCATTACCACTAATGATAATGTCATCAACATTCACAATATCAATAATAACCCTTGTGAAAGAAAGACGGAAAAAAAATTGAATGGTCTGAAGTAGAACGTTGAAAACCCTACTAAAGTACCACAGTGCTAAACTTATCAAACCAAGCATGTGGTGATTGTTTCAATACATATAGTATTTTCTTCAGATGACACATTAATTGTTCTTTACCAGATGCATTATAACTTGAAGGTTGTACAATATATACATCCTTCTGTATGTCTCTATGTAAAAAAGTATTCTTGATGTCCAGTTGATACAAAAATCAATCACAACTAACTGTAACAGAAATAAGAACTCCAACAAAGTTAAGACAAGGAACTGGGGAAAAAGTCCCACAGTAATCCACACCATATGTCTAGGTATAACCTTTGACAACCATACGTGCCTTCAAACACTCAATTGAACCATCGAGATGATACTTCCTAGTGTAGATCCAACGACAACTGGCAGGCTTCTTTCGAGGAGGGGGAGGAGTAAGGTCCCATATTTGATTCTTATGAAGAGCTTTCATTTCCTCATCTATAGTCAATTTTCAACCAGGAGATGTCAATGTTTTTTTCAAGGAGCTAGTAACAAACACAGAAGTTAGAGTCGATGCAAAACAACGAAAAAATGAAGAAAGTCGATGCAACAGAGAGAAAGGAGACTGGTAGTTCAACATGAGGGAAAGCATGTGAGTAATAAAATAAATTAAAGTAAAAACAGTATAAGCTCATTATGGTTTTGGCACATGCATGTCAAACATAGAGGTGCGGGCAACATCTAACAAATGATGATGTATATGTTCAACAATGCCATTTTATTGGGAGGTATATAGACAGTGGTTTAATAGATAATGTCACGGTCAGCACAAAAGGTTTTAACAACTACTGAGTATACTGAAAGGCATTGTCAGACCGAAGAACTTTAATACACATATAAAACTGAACTAGAATTTCATTGTAAAAAGTGTTAAAGACCTTGGACAGTTCAAATCAGGCTTTCATAAGAAATAACCAAGTCATATGAGAGAAATCATTAACAATGATTACAAAACAATGAAACTAGAAATACTCTCGACTCTTGCAGGACCCTAAATGTCTGAATGAATAATATGGAAAGGACTAGATTGACTATTTGAAGAACTAGGAGGAAATGAACTACAATAATGCTTACATAATTGACAGGCCTCACATTCTAACATAGAAGAAGAACTCAAATTAGGAGTAATTTGATGCAACTTTTGCAAGGAATGATAACCCAATTAGAAGTGCCGCTGAAGAGGTGACACGAAAGTACTCAAGGCGGGAACATAATCACTTGGATCTAAATAGCAAAGGTCATTGCGCTCATACCCCAACCAATCACCTTCTTTTTGAGATCCAAAAATTAAAGGAAAAATTAGAAACAAACAAATGAGAGATTAATGGCATAGACTGAGTAGGACAGAGATCGTCAGTCCCATGTATTGGTCGAAAAAAACCATCAGCTAACACAATACATAGTTAAACGAACGAAAATTAGAAAATATGAAAGAAATATAAGATATATGAGCACTACCCCCTAAAGCAATAATTCAAGAAGACGAGGAAGGTTGAGCAGTTACACATCTAGAGTTACCACAATTAACAAAACTGATAGTAAAAAAAGATAAATGTGTACAAAGTAGAGATAACTATTAGATGAGTTGACAAAGCTAAGAGGAAAGATCATCGTGGAAATGAGTAGTAGATTCAACTAGACCAATGGTAGAAGTCTGACGTACTAGTCTACTAGAGAACTCGAAGTATCATTAGAAACCTAAATACAATGTCATGTGACACACTCACCCCCCCTTGTCGTCCTCTAAACTAAACCCTCCTCTTCAGTTCTATAAAACATTCTACTCGAAACATCAACCACCAAGGTGAAAAAAAAAAGGGGAGGATAATGAGTCCCTTTGCCATAAACCCTGGAAGCATTAAATCACTCTTTAGGTTCACCAGTCACCAACACCATCTAATCCACTTTCTCCATCTCTCCCTCAGTGTTATGAAAAGCTTGCCTAGGCGAGAAGCGAAGCGAGGCGGATTGGGGCAATTGGAACAAAATTAAGAGATACCCATACACCCCATTGCCCCCTTATCCCAATATATACAACATCCAAATCCTAATTTTGCCTAAAAGGTCATAGGACTGATGTTGCTCCTTCCTCGCTAGTCCACACTCCACAAGTTTGTCTCCTTCTCTTTTTCTTCTCTCTTCTTCTCTATTTCTCCTCTTCTTTTAAACCTTCTTCTTCTAACTCCACAACTTTGTATTTGTTGCTCAGTCTTCTTCTTCGACAAAAAAACACTACACTTAGGTACTACTGATTCTCCTGCTTCTACTACTGTTTCTCATGTTTTTACTTCGACAACAAAGGTACTCTCCTCTCCCCTCCTCTCCTCTCCTCTCCTCTGATGATTCTTCTTCTTCTGGTTCTGCATCCTCTATTTTTCTTCTCTTCTTTTGCTTTTGGTTCTGGTTCTTCTTATGTGCTTCTTTTTCTTCTTCTGGTTCTGCTTCTCTGTTCCTGTTTCTCTTCCTCTACTTCTTCTTCTTCTTCTTCTTCTCTTTTTCTGCTTCTTCTCTTCTTTTGCTTTTGATTTTGCTTCTCCTTCTCTCTGTTTGATGCTGATTTTTTGTAAATGATTATTTTGCTCATTCTGCTTTTTTTTTTTTTTGGCTTATGCTGATTTTCTGTAATGCTTAACGCTGATTTTTGTAATAGTTTTGCTTATTTTCTACACTGCTTATTTCTGCTAATTATATACTGCAAATTTTATATAGCTTATTTCTATTTCTATTTCTATTGATTCTGATTTTCTGTAATGCTGAATGTTGCTTTTATATAATCCTGAATGCTGATTTTCTGTAATGCTGAATGTTGTTTTTCTATAATGATGAATGCTGATTTTCTATAATCCTGATTTTTTTGTAATGCATTTGAACTTGAATTTAAATGTTTATGGTTTTACTTGTATTTAAATATTTAATATTTATAAAATTAGAACTTAAATATTTAGAAGTAATTAAACAAAAATATTTACTTTTTTTATTAACTGTTCGCTTTGTTTTGATGAAGCGTTTCACTTCGCCTCTTGCTTAGACTTTAGGAATCTTGGTCACTTCGATTCACTTTACGCCTTAAATAACATTGTTCTCCCCAAATCCTATCTATCTCATCACACCAACCAACCAATTTACCCAATTATACACCTTCTCAAAATCCACTTTGAACAAAATTCCTTTATTGTCCCTCCGCTAAACATCATTCACCACCTCATTAGCCACCAACACTACATCTAAAATTTGTGTACCTTTAACAAATGCACTCTGAGTCATTGTCTACTAGTGGATATTTTTTCATGGTCTTTTTTTTTTAGCAAAACCCTATTTCTTGCCGTTGTAGTATCCAACCACTTTGCCGCCGGGGGGTTCGCTGTAAAGTCACCCAGAGTTTAATTTCAATCCATTAGGTTCTTTGAGTGTCCACCACTCAAGGAGTGTAGCCGGTTGGGATTCTAAGCCCCCGGTGTATGAGAGGATTAAGCCCAGTGTTATTTAAGGCGTAAAGCAAACCGAAGCGACCAAGGCTCCTAACGCCTAGGCGAGAAGCGAAGCGACACGCTTTACCAAAACAAAGCGAACAGTTAAAAAAATATATATATTTTAGTTTAATTACTTCTAAACAATCTAAGTTCTAATTTTATATATACTAAATATTTAAATGCAAGTAAAACCATAAACATTTAAATTAAAAAAAACACTAATAATATCTCAAATCTTAATAACAGTCATAACTTAAACATTTAAATTCAAACAAATACTAACAATTGTATACATTTTCATATTGACAGGGTAGGACAACAAAAGAAGCAGAATCAGGACAACAGCAGAATTAGCAACAAAAAAAAAAAAAGCAGAATGACAATTAAAAAAAACAAAAGCAACACAGGACAGCAAAATCGAAGCAGCAACAGAATCAACAAAAAAAAAATAGAAGCAGAATGAGCTAAAAAAAAACAGAAGCGCAATGATCATGGCAGGAGCAGAATCAATTGTAAACAATTTCATATGTAATTATATACTGAATAAAAAAAAGCAGAACAGAGGCACATTTCACATGTACTAAAATAATTAAACATGGTATAAGCATAAACCACTTTTTGGTACCATTTGTATATATATAAGAAAAGGGAAAAGTATAACCAAGACATATCAGAGACACTTCTTTGTAGAAAAATTTATTATTTACCCCCATTTCTGATACTCCTGCTTTATTTTTTTATCATAATTATCATGCAGTGTAGTCGCCTGACTCCCACATCCCACAAATATTCTAAATGAATTCAGCAACACAAGAAAAAAAAAGGAATGTGTTTTGTTCGAAACATTGTTTATTAGAAAAAAAAAAAAAATAGACCAGCAATAGTCTAAAAAAAAAGTCATTAGTGATTAAAAAATAAAAGAGACTACTAACCTGTAATCAGAAAAAAAAAAAAAAAAAAAAAAAAAAGTGAAGCAGAATCGCTTTTTATAATAAAGCGTTCGCTTTTTCGCTTTTTCTCGCTTTTTTCTCGCTTCGCTCACGTTCGCTTCGCCTGGGGTCCTCCAGGCGAGATAAGCTCGCCTCGCCTCGCTTCTCGCCTAGGTGAGCGCCTAGGCGAGCTTTTCAAAACACTGATTAAGCCCTCGACGTTTAAGAGCCTTCCTCTTTCCTTTAATTCTTTTCTTCCTTACATTCCCTTCTCTGTTTTCTTTCTCGCTGCATCTCCCTCAATCCTGTAATAGAGATGCAGCGAATCGTCTATTTTTACTGTTTTTCTTCCTTGCATACATGTTTTTTTCAGACAATTCGCCACAAAAATCAGACGATTCCCTGCACTTTGTTTTTGAAAATCGTGCCTTTTTCCCTTCATGTTCTTTCCTAATTTTTATTTTTTTGAGTTTTTTTCAATCCACATTTTTTAAGGCATTTTCTCTGGTTTTGAAGGTTCCTAGTTTTATTTCCCATTCCTCTTCCTTTTCTTTTTCCTCCCCTTTATTTCTCCTTTATTTCTATTTTTTTACTAGTTCTAGTGTTGCCATTTCTACTTTTTTTTTTTCCAGTTTATTAGAGTTATGGGCCATACTATATATTGTTGGACCACCCCAACCCGCTGCCTTAATTGTTTGCTGGTTCAACGGATTTGGATCTGCATCACCCCTACTCCAACTATCCTAGCTTTTGCATTGCATAATTTATTGCCGCATGAGATAAAGCTTCATGAAAATCTGGATATGCATGCAATAGAATCCCCCTACTAATCTAAAGGGGGGGCGTGGGGTAAAAGCCATTGGTTGAAGGCGCAGGTAATAAATAGACTTGTTCTGGCATGAGACAGATGGAGTCTCAATGAGGAGATTTATTGAGAGCCTTAACATATATGTAGGATATGCATAGAAGGCATTGAATAGAAGGCGTGACCATTAATGGGCAGGGTATAGGCTTTTGTGACAAGGCATGGTATCGCATTACATGCGGATTGATATTTGGCAAGTCCAACCTCCTTCTACAACCAACAACACTTTGTAGATTGAAATAATGGAAAAATAGAGTTGCACAAGCTTTTCAGCTCAATCCACTCCCTCCATCATCATCCTCCGATGGAAAGCGGGAAGGAGGCGAGATATACTCGACCTCGTCAAGAAAAGCTACACATTCTTGGGATCCGTGTTTCCCCTAACACCTTACTAAGTCTTCTAGACAACACTTTAGATATTATCTTATACAAACTAGACACCAAACTGATAGGCCTATAATCATTTACCTTCTTAGAACAATATTTTTTAGGCACCAAAGTAATAAACATCAAATTTACACGTCTGCCTACCACCCCATTTGCAAAAAAATCATAAAAAATATGCATAATATCATCGTTTATGGTCTCCCAACTATTCTCATAAAATGTCATACAAAAATCATCAGGACCTGGGGCTTTCTCCTTAGCCACATCAAAATCAGCACATTTTACTACTTCTTCAAATGACCTCTCTAGCCAAGTTGCCCGCTCAAACACTAAAGGATACTAATCAATACTTGGTCTAAAGGGCTGTATACAACCTTTTATAGAGCCTAGTGATCTCATTAGCAATCAACAAAGGATCTCTCACAATTTCCCCCAATTCCGTTTCAATCCCTTTAATAAGACTTCCTCCTTCCATTTGCCATCCTATGGAAAACATTAGTATTATAATCACCTTCCTTTACCCATTTAATTCTAGTCTTCTGTCTCCAACTAATCTCCTCCCTAACTATAAAGTTCTCTTTTTTTTCTTTTTTTTTTTTGATAAAAGAAGAATTTTACTAAGGTCGAAAAATTATAATATGGAGGACAAGTTATCTAAAGCCTCAAGGTCATGCTGTGGAATAACAGCTAATGCAAACTATTCCTAAGTGAGTATGAATCATAACAATCCTCTTGCGGGACATAGGCATAGGCCTCTTGTAGATTTGAAAACGAACTACAGCCAGGTACTTGATCACTTGATAACACCCCTCTCCTCCAAATTATCTAATGCCTCAACTTCTCTCAATATCTCACTCTTTCTAATCCTAACATCTCCAAAAACCTTCTTATTCCACACTTTCAATTTATCCTTCACCCCCCCTCTCCTCCAAATTATCTAATGCCTCAACTTCTCTCAATATCTCACTCTTTCTAATCCTAACATCTCCAAAAACCTTCTTATTCCACACTTTCAATTTATCCTTCACCCCCCCTCTCCTCCAAATTATCTAATGCCTCAACTTCTCTCAATATCTCACTCTTTCTAATCCTAACATCTCCAAAAACCTTCTTATTCCACACTTTCAATTTATCCTTCACCCCCCCTCTCCTCCAAATTATCTAATGCCTCAACTTCTCTCAATATCTCACTCTTTCTAATCCTAACATCTCCAAAAACCTTCTTATTCCACACTTTCAATTTATCCTTCACCCCCCTCAATTTCTTCATAAATTTAAATTCTTCCACCCCTCTAGCTCACAATCATAATTATCAAATCGTGATTCGTATCGGGAATCGAAATCTTAGACTTGAGAATCGGAAATCGTAAGATTCAACATAAAATTCGAACAATAATAAAAGAATAATATATACATATTTAAAATAGGCAAGATATTAAATATTGAATATTAATATATTTTAAAATAATAATTGACAGGTATTAACATGATCACGTCGTCTAAATGAAAAAATGCTAGCCTTTATAAAACTACACTTGAATTTCTACCTCTGTTACTTCTTTCTTAATACATAATAAATCGTTTCCTCAAAATAACTACGATGAAAGATGTATGATTTTAACCAACAAATAGTTATTGTCTTCCTACGAATGAAGTACTAAAATAGGAAAAACTCATACTGATTCGAACAAGTAAACTTAAAAAATTACTTCTCACATTCGATTGAAAAATTTTTTTTATGAAAAATAAAAAATAAAAAAAAAACATTTATTGAAGAAGAAGAAGAAAAAATAAAGGTATGTTAGAGGTTTGTAGTTATTTTTGAAGAAGAAGAAGAAGAAGAATACTTGGAGTAAAGGAGACGTCATCTCTGTGTGATGTTCATATACGCTTAAACAATTGCATGAGAGGTAGAGACACGAACAGGAGATATAGAGATAGGCGCGAGTTTTATATCTCAGGTAAGTTCCAAATATGATTAGTATATTGACAATTATTTTTATATTATACAATGAATTATAAATAAAATCTTAATCAAATGAATTTTAAAAAAAAATTATTTTTCAAACATCACTAAAAATCACTCTCAATCACAAAATTCTAAAAAAATCGAACTACTATTTTTTAATCTTTTTTTCTTATAATTAGAACAACAAATCTTGAGAATATACAAAGGTTTTATAATTATATATTAAATATGAGCGATATACAAATAAGTTTGATAAATTTAAGATGATATTTAATTAAAATACACATATATCTAACACTTTTTATTAATTTTTGTGCATGAAAATTATTCACATGCAACACACACGATAAATTGGTAGTTGCTAAAAAAGAACCTATCAATCCTTGTTGCAATTACATTCTCGTAACACTTAGACCATGTGAGTTAGGTGTTAGAATGAGAAATATCCCACAACCCACAAATAAATGTATCAAACCTCCTCATACTAGTAGTAACCCTAGAATCACCCAACTTCTCCCCTAAATTCCTAATGACATTAAAATCTCCTCCCACAAACCACCTCAGATAACACAAACCAAACACATTATACAACTTACTCTAAAAAGAAGACCTAATCTTAGGACAATTTGGACCATACACTGAAGTAACCCACCCTTGTCCCCTGTCCCTAAACTCAAGAAAAACCAACACAGAATGCTAGCCAACAAAATCAACTCTTGTAGCACTCCTAGTATTCCAAATGACAATAATACCCCCAAAAGACCCACAAGAAGGAAGGAATGCACAATCCTTATGCCTAGACTCCCGCACACTCCTCACCAAAGTCCCATCAACTCATTCTAACTGTATTATAACTAAATATGGAGAAAACCTACAAAGCACCTCTCTAATCATCTTTCCCTTCCTCCAACAACCAAGTCCCCTAACATTTCAAACTAATAAACTTCATTAAGAAACTCTAATACCTCCTCCCCTTCTACCAGTGCCCCTATCATAATTAATCTCACATTGTAAACTCCTCAACTCTCACTCACCCTTCTTCTTCCTCCTACTGTATACTGCTAGAAACCCTCTCACTCGAATCTCTTCTCCTCTAAGGACTTACCAACCTCAATTCCATTTTTTCAAGAAGAGTGAGTGTCAATCGTTGTCCCTCTAATTTCCCAATAAGTCAATAGTTACTGGATTCCCTTCACCACCTAATCCTCCTTGGCATGAAGCTAAATTAGTTTATGTTCCACGCTTCCACAAAATGGGAAGAATCCCATCACCAGATCTAATCTTCCCTTTAAAATTCTTGAATTTTCATTTACAGGCGTCGTAGGAGTAGAACAGGAATTAGGAGTAACAAATCAACAATAACATTGGGAGATGAAACAAGAGAAGAACTAACAGATTTTGAACCACCAACATCAGACTTTTGTGTGTCTATTACCCCCCCCCCCCCGGGGGCCTGAGGAATACCACAACCTGCTCCGGTCAAGACCACCTTATGCCCCTTATCGTCGTTAATGTCCTTCCCTTTCTATTAAAATTCATCAACACACTCCTTATCCTTCCATTCTACAAACAGCCCTAAGCCTGCAATCGTCGTCATATATTCCCATCTATAACCCTTCTACTTCATGCTCTTTCCAACCCCGCCCTGGGCACCCATCTATCAAGAAACAATGGGTTACCTTCTAACACCCAATCTTGTAAATACAAAATTGTCAGTGCTTCATTTTCCAATTGAAAAATTAACGGAAATACTGAATTGACCATTAGAATACCTAGCAAGCCGATTGAAACCCACTTAGAATTTGTTCAACGACTAACTTTCTCAATTGCAGGTGCTTTAGAATTAAGTGCACCCAATCTCCCAACCAAACTTGTGCACTGATCCTCCCCCCTAACTAGACAAGATTCCAAATCCATTCTAAACACACCATTGTTATCAACCACAACAAATGAATGAACTGTAGATCTCCCTTCAAGCATCACAACTTATACATATGATTTCATGCATTTCTCAAAAATTCAAAACAACCCTTTCAGTAAAAGCAACTACCTATCTTTCTCCTTAATGGTGCAATATGCAGGAGTGGCAATGCATTGCCGATCATCTATTTCTTCATTGTCCAATTGCTTGAATTTGTGGTATAGAGCTTTTGGTGAGTTTAGTTTGAGTTGGGTAATTCCAACAGGGTGTGCCTCTTTATTTGAGACAGATCTTGGTTTGGTTGGGAATGTGTATAAAACACTTATGTTGGAGGACAGTGTGGTAATGGAATTTTTTTAGGTGTTGTGGTTTGAAAGGAAAAACAATTTTTAAGGACAAAGACAAATATGTGGACTTTCTATGGGACAAAATCAAGTTTTTGGCTTCTCTATGGGTGACAACTTCAAAAGAGTTCAAAGATGTGCATTCTCTCTCCCTTAATCTTGATTGGATGGCAGCATGTAGTTAAACAAATACTTCCATAGCTCCATGTTGATGTAAGTATGTAACTTGTTTCGATGTTTTCCTCTTTTTCCTTCTATTGTATATTCTTCTTTTGATAATGGTTGGATGTCTTGCCTACTACATTATACGTGTTTCTTTATTTTATTATATTTTTTGTTTCACACCAAAAATAAAATAAAATAATAAAACATTATCATGTTTTTTGGAGAAAAAAAATACAATTATCATTCAGTAGTGTGAAAGACATAATCACTAGAGGAAAGGTGTAAATTCATTCTCTTCTCAAAAGACTACTAATTAATTTATGAATAAGAGAATAGCATCAGGAGAAGCTTTAAGGTTTCCTGCAGCACCTCAAGTAATCCATGATTCATATTCCAATGCTCTCCCCTCTAGTTGTGGATTAAGACTCAAATTTCTTCCCACATAAGCTAAACCAGTTGTGGACATATCTGTTAATGCATATGTAGATGCAACACCACAGCTCCACTAGTAAACCATATTCTGTCTTCATGGAATCTTCAAAATAGTCAATCTAACCGGTATTTGAACATAAGAACCTTTAACTATGTTTCTTGCTTCTGTGTCCTGAACTAATAACATATCCTTCATTTCTTATTAGTTGCTTCAAGAAACGTATTTTTGTTGATTCTAATGCTAATTCTATGAAAATCTCTCACAGATGGTTGAAATACATGCAATATTGTTTTTTCTTCCCACAAAAAACTCCTAAGCAATTTAGGGACATTAGGGCTTAATTCTGATTATGTTTTATCTGTGGGCCTACAGACAACAATAAGCAGTAGCACAAATATTTTAAATAGGACTAAGTTGTAGCTGAAGCTCCAATCAAAACAAAGCCTTGGAGGTAGCATTTAGCCCACAAAAACACAAGAACATAGAGCAGCAAGCCAAGGAGTATAACAATCAGCGTAAGTTTGGAAGGCTATAGAAGCAATCAAAACATTTTTAATTCTTCTACATGATCATCTAAGACTTGACAACATCATCTGGACACATTTTGTGTTTAACCGTCCATCACCTTTCGAAATTACTTGCTGACATTTCTCATCATAGGCACATTTCTCATCATAGGCACATGACACTATTAATGCTTATCATTTTCATTGCCTCACTCGACAGGTAGCTTATCCGACACCTATCATATTATCCTTCTAAGTTATCAACTAATACCACTATTACTAACACTTTTCTGCAATCAATTCATGCACTTTTCTATAACCAATTCAAAACAAGAAAAAAATGAAACAGAAACCCAGAAACCCAGAAACATAAAATTTTACCTATCATATATAAAAACTGTGTCAGCAGTGGCAAGGTTTATTCCTAAACCACCAGCTCTAGTAGATAGCAGAAAACAAAATCTGGAAGAATTCTTTGCATTAAACCGATCTATTCGAATTTGTCTTTCAGCTCCAGCAACTTTTCCATCAATCCGTTCGTATTGCCATTTCTGACAAAGATACAAAGGAATACCTAATCATAATCTGGACATAAGTAGACAACCATAAAATTAGTTTCTGCAACCATACCATATAATTACAATAGTCTTCTAATAAGTCCAGCATATGCTGAAATTGTGAATATATTAAAACCCTGTGTCCTTGCTCCTTGAGCTTCACCATCATTTTGTCCAAAAGATGCAATTTCCCAGAAGATTCCAGCAGCTGTCTGCAAAGTGAAAATGAGTTATAGAAGCAAAAATCAGAAGGCAGACAATGAACAGAGGCCGAGAGAGTATTGGCAATTATAAAGCACCGCAAAAGTTTAATTTTTTTATCTTTCGAGGACCATCAAAACACTCCTTTTAATGAACAAGAAAAAGAAGTAATTCAGGACAGAACAGTCTCCCTAAACACAGCAATAGGGGTAATAGCAAATTTACTGCATATGTAGACATTAAACCAGCATTCTAACAACTCAAAAGACATGATAGTTTCATAATAAACATGCGTAGTCTTACTTATGAAACTCATTAGTATCAACTGGTTCAACTCCTTCTAACATGTATGGATGACAACAGAGCTTGCGCAGTTCCATGACCACATTGATGAGAGAAATCTGATATCAGGAACAATCAGGCAAAGTTAGATCTTAGACAATAAGCATGACCAGAACGTTTAACACAACAGCATGTCAACCGACCTGGGCACCACCCCGGCGAGTTAGTATCTGATAATTACGAGTCAGAATTGCTTTATAGTATTCTTTCTGCTGGCTACTCAATTCTACACGTAGAATGAGCTCCTTTTTAGGAGGTAGCTCCTTCATGACATCTTTTTTCACTCCTGCAATTCATCAAACACAGTTTTACAGCCATATTTTCAGAAAATAGTATAGATTTGGAATGATAATTATGTGACATTTATATCAGTTTACATTTTGACAAGAACTGGCCCTAGCAAACCAACATTGTAATGACCAGAACTTCTTGAGGGAGAGAGAGAGAGGCAGAATACGAAGAAACTCAAGTTCCATAAATTTAATTACAAGTTATTCTCAAAATGCCGATGTTTTGTTTTGGCGAGAAACCAAGCCCTTGTCATCTGGATTTAGTACAATAACACTAGGAATTTTGTCACACTCCAAATTTCATAAAAACATGATTACAACAAAAACTAAGTTTATTCCAAAAAAAACATGTTGGTTTATTGTAAAAACATCTAGGAAAGTATCTCTTTAGTTTAAATAAATCATTTTTCTTTTAGAAAATTTCGGCAACGTTTCCTTTGAAAACCGAGCATCCAGATAATTTGTGAGAACTACCTGTGAAAGCATTAAACATAATAATTATACATAACTAATCATTCACATCATATCAACCATATACATCCATTTTCATGGCATCCGCAAATACATCATTACTGTTCAAAACCGAGGTAGCAAATGGAGGTCCACGAAGTCCTCCCAAATCCGGGTTACAATCTAATTATCCAAAATTTTTCATCATGAACATAATATGCAGAATATCTAAAATATTTATAAGTAAACCATTTAAAAAGTCTCAATCTATACATATTCCCTCAAATTAACCAAAATATAATTCATTTACAAATTCTCAATAATATACATCATCCTACATTGTTCTTTACATACTCTAAATAAATCATAACAACTATCTTCTATCTCGATACTCTCACTATGCAATCCACAAACATATGCCCATAACTGAAAATGTTAAATGATAGGCGTAAGCAACCACACACTCACTAGGATAATCTTTTTCTCAAGCATATATAAGGTTTTAAATACCAACAGTTCACAATTATATTGATAGGCAAAGAAATAATTTATCAATAAGTCTAGGTATACGATAAGTAGAAAGTATTTTTGAAAGTACATTACGTACTATCATTTGAAATACGTAAGTGAAACATCAAAGAATTTACCACGTCAAAATCAAATCTCAAAATAACACTATAAAACCTCTCTTTTTAAAACATAATACAAAATCATTGATTTTATAAAGTACAAACTGCGAAATCTTTATACAAGTATATTTATAACAAATCTGGTAAAGTAATCATTTCTTATTTTGAACACAATTTCATCAACTTGTTCTTTCCAAAGTATTTTTCAAAAATATTAACTCCACGTACTTTCGCCTCAACCTCACCTTACCTCACCCCACTCAAGAAGTTTGTTGAAATACTGGTCTATTGGTTTCTTGGCACCCAATATCCATGTATGTTACCCATACGGACAGATATCATCAAACAAACACCAGTTCACAAATGAACCATCCCTTGAAAACCTTTTGGGTCTTGCATCTTAGGGTCCCATCGCCCTTCTTACTTCTTAGGGAGATGTGCAGGGCACAACTTGTGATGCCACACAAGCTGTCACCGAAAATCACTACCATCACCAATCCCCCTAGGACTAGTAGTCGCCTTGGTAACCCCCCTCAAGGGCCCCAAACGTCTACTAAACCCTCTATCTGTCGGTACCGAGCATACAAGTTTCAAACCATAATTTCATGATCACCTTCCATTCCCAACACCAACCACAACTTCGATACTTTTAAAAAAACAAATAGTTTTACAAAATCTGACATTTCTATTTCCAACATAACACATTTTCAAAATAACTCACACCAAAAATACAATTTTACCCTTTTATAGCAAATTTCGCAAATTAAATTATTGAGAAGTTATATAGATCAATATCACCCGTTTCATACTTTAAAATAACTTAACAATACCCCAAATCATGGTAAAATATACTCAATCATATCATAAAAATCAATACCTCTTTCCACAATTTATAATTTCAATATTTATAGGCACTTTGACATTTTATCAAACACATGATAGACATAAAATCTTCAAATACACATTTACAATATATACACAATCACATATACTCTAAAGAATCTAAAATCTTAAGTTCAATCAAACACCCATAAAAAAATTAAATTAGGGTTTCAAACCCACAATACCCAAATTCATTTAATGCATGTAGGTTTACAAATTCATAGTAAACTCATCATTTAATTAAGAATCATAGCATGTATTTAACTCATACTAAACAAATAGATATAGAACATATATGAGATGCATCAATGTCTATGCAAGAGAAAGGAAAACCCTACCTCAAAACTCAAGAACCCAACCTCCACCTTCAAATGTCCAAGTGGATCCAAGAATCCTAAGTAATGTTCTTAGATTTTCAAACAAAAACCAAGCTCTAGAGATCTTGTTCTACCCTTTGCTCTTTCCCTTTATCTTGTCCTAGGATTCTAAGAGGAATTGGCTGAAAATGGAAAGAAAAAATGGGACAAATGGGGCTGAAAATGGTGTTTTAAAACCAGCAAATCCAGAATTTTACTGTTCATAGGCCCAAAAATTGCATTTCTCTCCGAACTTACGATTTTGCCACTAAATATCTCCAATTTAATCTTTATGACAACCCTAAGGTTTTTAGACGTTCCAGATTCATTTTTAATGTTATTTTAACCTAAAAACATTTAATTTTATGATTTATCTCAAAACTAAAGTCAATTTATACCCGAAACACTAAAGTTACCATTTTAACCTTCCGAAGCGCTATATGCTCTAAATGTCTATTCTAAGGTTTTTGGACCTCCCGGATTTAATCGTAATGTTATTTTGACCTAAAAAAAATTAATATATTTACTTAATTACTTTTATCAACCTTAAAACACCTCCAAAAATTAAATTTGACTAAAAAGTCAAAACGCCCATACCTCAAACTTACGCGACCGTTCTTTTAACAACGATTTGAAGTTTTTCTCATAATTTTAATCATTTTAAAAATAATATCAAGTTAATATTATTTATATTATATGAAATATGGGATCTCACAAATTTACAATGAATTCTTTTTGCTTTTGAGCCTTACATGTCCATTTCTTCAATAGTGCATCATTATTCTAGTAGGGTAAACCCAGGACAAGCTAAAACTACCATAGTAATCTACACCAAAAAGCTCATACATAACAACAACAGCAGCAAATAATTTCCCCAGGTGTCATCTAATTACATACCACATCTTGGAGATCTGGGCAATTTAGCGAAAGCCCTAGGCAGGGCTAAAGAATGTAGATAAGGTTTGCTAACAAAACACCAACTTCATATATAGTTTTCTGCAATCTTCACCAAACGGGTCATGATATGATTAGTTGCCAGTATATGCCTGAATAAACAATTGCCTTCTTTCAGAAGGAAACCTTGGCCTCATCTTGAGACAATATTGCAACCAAACAAACAGAAAAATAGAGACCATAACTTTCCTAACATCACCTTTCCCTTTTCTTTAATACCAATCATTGGAATATTTTGAATAACCTTCTTTTTTTGGAACATCTACTTTACTTAGGTTCCAGTTAAATCTAGGGTTTTTTTTCTCTTATAAGAAACACAATTTTAGTTGTAATATAATGAAATCACAAGCCATGACCAAGGTGGATTAAACGGTACAAACAAAACAAATCATTAAACAGTACCTAACACTATTAGGAGCTAACGATCAGATTATATGCCACACGGAGCTTTCAAACCCGCAATAAGACCAAAGAGAGGAACATTCTCAAAATCCTTTCAAACCAAAGTCCATCAAGAAGCCAAAAAATATATGTCAACCATAATCCTTCCACGACTTCGCTCTTATTCTCAATTCTCGATTTTCTTTCCAACGAGATTACCCAAACAGTGGCCAAAATAGCACGTGTCATATCCCTCCATACAAAACATAAATGGAATAAAACACAGGGCCACACCGATTAACTCGATGTGCAAGCGTGACAAGGCATTAACTGTCCAGACATCAAGTTTGAAAATTATAGCAGCACAAAGGTGGTCATAGTAGTCACATCAAATCATCAAATAAAATTAGGTGGGCAAAAAAAAAAAAGACACCCCAGCTAAAGTCGAGAATATTAACTCGAACAACTAAATGACAAGTACAAGCACAAGCACAAGTTCCAGATTCATACTTCTAAGAAGATGAGGGGCCAACATTTTATGTAGCCTTGAAATCTGCTCCTCTTGATTGATATCCTTGAACTCTTCCTGGAACTCCTCTAAACTACCAAACTGCAAGAACATAGAAGAGAATATTAAGAGAATATTAAGAGAATGCACTTCACACTTATCTAATTTTTCCTCTTGCTGTTGGTGATAGTTGCTTTAAGGAAGTTGCAGTGACACTGACCTTCCCAGCATCAAGGAAGTGCATGAGCATGAAAAGTTCATCTAGATTGTTCTGAAATACACAACACAAGTGGTCACAAATTATCTCAAAACCAACAATCAAAATGAAAGAAAAGCAGGTTAATATAAGGCAGCTATACATGGTAAAAGTTTACTTGAGAAAGATAAAAGCATATGAAATACTAAAAAAACAAAGGCCAAGATTCGTCCTCCTAATACAGAAGAATTGATCATCATTGCCATACAACAAAAATATTAGCATGCAAAATAATAGCCTGTAGTAACCACAGTCAGTTGTAGCACACCAATAAAAGTGATGAGTGCAACATTTGAAAGGAAGTGGGAAATTAGGGGTTCATCTCATTATTGCAATATCTACAATTACGTTATCACTGAAAATTGCAATTCATCAGTATCTATTGGAGTATAATTTAGTTTATTAGGGTTGCTTTCCCATTTTTACCCTTACTATAACTTTATATTTTTGCCTAGACCACAAAGATGTTTAGGTCACTTTGTATTATTATTTGACTATATATAGGGAGGGCTCTACTCTGAGTTTGTGTATTCCTTTTCACTCACATTTATTCCAAGTTGGTATCAGAGTCATACCCTAACCCTAACCTTCTCCATCATCCTCACCGGCAGCCCTCATCATCAATCACCACCAACGAACCAGCACACCGACCACCAGCAGCGGCAACGAACCAACACACCGACCAGCGACAGCCTCAAACCACCACTACAGGTATACCTCATGTCTTTCATGCTTGCGCCAGTCCGTCTCCCCTTTGGATGCTAGACTCGGCTGCGAATGGTCATATGACCTGTGAGGCTCATCACTTCACCACTTTTCATGAGCAATTACATACACAGGTTCAGCTAGCAGATGGGACACATGCCTTCATTGTTAGTAGGGGTACAGTCCGCCACCCAGATGGCATTACACTACATTCGATTTTTCATGCGCCGAAACTAGTCATAAATCTATTATCCGTACATCAGTTAGTCAGAGATTTTCACTTTGTGATTGTGTTTTTAGCTAATTCGTGTTATTTGTAGGACCTGAGTACCAAGAGGATTATTATCAAGGCGCATAAGAGAGATGAATTGTATTATCTAGGCGATCCATCTCCAATTTCACTAGTTCCTCCACCTCCATCACCTACACCTGCTTTGTTTTTATCTGTTCCTAACTTGCATTCAAATATTTTGCCTAGTACTTGTCGTTATGATTTTTCATCACAAACTGTTCAGTTGTGACAACCGTTTTGGGCATACAAAGTTTAAATATTTATGTATGTTATTTCTTGCTTTGAACAATGCTTGTGTTGGTGATAAATTTGACTGTGTTATATGTTCACTATCGAAACATGTTCGGACCAGTTATTTTCCTCGCATGCACCAATCACCCAAGCCATTTGACCTAATACACTCTGATATTTGGGAACCCTCTCCTATTACTGCTCCGTCGGGTGCTCGATACCATGTGACATTTATAGATGACTATACCCGTTATACTTGAGTTTACCTTTTGTATAAGAAGTCTGATATACTCCCTATCATCACTCAGTTTCTCCAGATGATTAAGATACAATTCGATGTCATTATTCGTGCTCTTCGTTTTATGATAATGCCAAAAAATATGTGTCCTATGCCCTTAGTGTCTCACCTTTCCTCTAAGAGTATTCTTCAGCAACTTACTTGTCCATATATTCTTGAGCAAAATAGAGTTGCTGAAAGAAAAAATAGGAATATAATAGGGATCGTACGTTATATGCTTAGAGATACGGGGGTACGAAAATCTTATTGGCATTTTGTTATTTTGACTTCTACCTTTCTGTGTAATCGTACACCGAATCGTGTTCTTCAGCATAGGGCTCTCTTACAAGTCTTATTCACTGAGCATAAACTTTTTTCAGTCCCTCGTGTTTTTGGCTGTACATGTTTTGTTCAGAATCGGTCTCCTACTCGCCATAAGCTTGATGATAAAGCGATTTGTTGTGTCTTCGTGGGCTATTATCATCAATCTAAGCAGTATCAGTGTTAAGATCCTGTCAGACGCCGTATGTATCATAGTCTAGATGTTACTTTTATTGAGCACATTCCTTATTTTTATTCCAGGCCTGTGTCTGCCCCTACAGTTGATGATACTCCCTTTTGATTTTTCGTTACCATAAGAGTCAAAGCCATTGATCACTATCACTACAGAGTCTTAGTCTCTCCTCCTCCAAAGCCATTTGTCCCAATCAGTACAGAGACACCAGTCTCTCTTCCTTTGCAGGTTTATGCTCATCGCCCTCGCCCTCATCCCCCCGTTAATGTTCTCTCTACCTCAGGCAATGCAGGTAATACTTTTCAGTTTGTTGAGCATATTGATGCACCTATTGTTAGTACTGATGAGATTGCAGGTATTGAGCTAATTACTTTCCCTAATGAGACATTGTCAATGGAGGATGATGATTTAGGGCGTCGTTATCCACAGAGTGATCGTCTTCCAGTTGTTCGTTATGGTTGGACCGCTAGGACTTTATATCTGATCTCTACTTATGTTTCTTATGGTGATCTTTCTCCTACATTTCAAGTTTATAGTATGATCTTATCAAATACGCTGATTCCTCACTTAATTTCAGAGGCTATGTGGGAGTCCTAGTGGGTTCTTGCCATGCAGACGGAGATGGACGCTCTTTAGCGTAATCATACATGAGATCTTGTCTCTTTACCTTCAGAGGTGAAGCCTATTGACTGTCGCTGGGTTTACACCTTGAAGTTTCTTGTGGATGGTACTATTGATCATCACAAGGCTAGGCTTGTGGCGAAGTGCTTTACTCAAGTACCAGGTCGTAATTTTGGTGCTACATTTACCCCCGTGGCAAAATTGACAACTGTTCAATTGATTATTTCCCTAGTTGTGGAGTAACTTTGACCTCTTCATCAGTTAGATGTGACAAATGTGTTTTTTTACGGTGATCTAGACGAGATTATTTATATGGATGCACCACCGGGCTTTCGTGGTGAGGGGGAGTATGCTGAAAAGGTATGTCGACTACCTAAGACTCTTTATGGACTGAAACAATCACTACGAGCCTGATTCTCTCGCTTTAGTGATGTAATCGTACATTTGGGGTTCACCAGATGTCATTCTGATCATACCTGCTTCATTAGACGGAATACTTCTGGACAAGTGTCATTTTTTTGGTATATGTTGATGATATTATTATTACTGGAGATGATGTTTTTAGGATTGTGCAGGTCAAGGTAGACCTTAGGAAGGCCTTCAATGTGAAGGACCTTGAATTTCTGCAATACTTTCTTGGGATTGAGGTTGCTCGTAGCAGCAGGGGTATTGTTTTTTCTCAGAGAAAGTATATTTTGGATCTTCTCTCTGACACTGGAATGCTGAGGTGTAAACCGGCATCATCACCCATGATTCCAAACCTGAAGGTTACTGCTGAAGGTGAGGAGTTGAGAGATTCGACTGTCTATCAAAGGTTGGTAAGTAGACTAATCTAGCTAGCCAACACTAAGCTAGACATTTCATTCGCTGTCAACCGAGTTAGTCAGTTCATGCACAGGACGTGTCAGCCTCATCTTGATGCAGTTTATAATATTCTTCAGTATTTCAAGTCTTGTCCTGTACTTGGATTGTTCTATGCATCAGGATCTTAGACTAGTTCTCTAGCCTGTTATTCAGATTCAGATTATAGGAGAGCATATGACAGTTGATCTACTACAGGCTTCTATGCTTTTCAAGGGACTCATCTTATCTTTTGGAAGAGCAAGAAGCAAGCAGTTGTCTCTCGTTCATCAGCAGTGACAAAGTATTGGACACTGGCACTTAGCACATGTGAAATTATCTGGCTACGATCGATTCTTGGCGAGTTGGGATTTCCAGTGACTTCTTCATCTACATTATATTGTGATAATCAATCTGCTATTCAGCTCACTTCTGACTCTGTATTACACGAGAGGACGAAACATATAGAGATCGATATTCACTTTCTTCAGGAGAAGGTTCGTTGTGGTATTGTCACTCCATTGTTTGTGGGGACTAGTGATCAGGTTGCGGATGTTTTCACCAAACCTGTCACTTTATCCATTCTCCGGGACTCCGTTGTCAAGCTTGTCGTAGTTGATATTTTTGCGCCTAATTTGAGGGGGAGTGTTAGAGTATAATCTAGCTTATTAGGGTTTCTTTCCTTTTTTTACCCTTACTATGACTTTATATTTTGCCTAGACCACAAAGATGTTTAGATCACTTTGTATTATTATTTGACTATATATATAGGGGGCTCTACTCTGAGTTTGAGTATCCCTTTTCACTCACGTTTATTCCAAGTGTATCAAATTCATCAATAGAGAAAAAAATATCATGAAAGAGTAATTTGTAAAGTAAATTTAGGAAATAAAGCAGCAACATTGAAAAATCTTATTTAAGCAATCCAAACTGCACCAAATCGCAGGCATTTACCAGACAAAAATCCTTCAAATACTTAGCTCATAGCTAGGCAGCTTCTGCATAGTTGAGGAGGATTTGCTTGCATTCATATCTATCCACTAAAGTAAATCAACAAATTTCTGCCTTAACAGTTTGACGAGATCAACCTCACTTCATCTTTATTAAGTACATCAGAAAAAAATGCTTTCATTCAAGTTAAATTTATCACTAAATGAAAAATATGTCTTCTAATACATGAGCATGGCACAACGTAGTTATGCATATGCCATGAATATCAATAAAGAACACAGAATCTGAAATATCCGCAAGAATTGTAGTGCAATTTGACAATAAACCTGAAGAGGAGTTCCAGTCAAAAGAACACGATGTCTGCTAGAATACTGCTTCAATGAAGAAAACAACTTTGAATCCTTGTTCTTCAGACGATGACCTTCATCAACAATCTACATAGAGATATCACCATTTTTAAGAGGCAAAACTCATGCTGGATATGGCAATGTACTAAGTGGGCCATAGGATATTACCATGCACTCCCATTTAATTGGTTTCAATGATGCTGAATCCATGTTGATCATTTCATATGATGTTAGAAGCACATCAAATTTTATCCTATCTTGCTTGCTTTCAGCCACAATTTGATTAGATTTCTTTTTCTTGCTCTTTTTAAGATGTTTGGGATGGTAAAATTCATATTCCTTAATGACAGCACGAGCTTGTGCCGAGCCAAAATACATAACCTGCAGCAATGAACTCTATTTAAGATAATTCATAAAAATTAAAATGATAAGTTTTATCCACATCCCAGGTACATACAACATTCATATGAGGTGCCCATGTGGAAAATTCACGTTCCCAGTTCCGCAGAGTGGAAAGGGGAGCCACAACTAAATGAGGGGAGACACTCTCTTCAAAAAGAGATGCTAAAAATGCAATACTCTGTATTGTTTTACCTGCACTCATAAACATGAACCAAACCAATTGCAAATTCAAATATAGCATACAAAGAGCAACTCCTATAAAATTTAGAGAGAGAGAGAGAGAGAGAGCACAAAATAAAGCCTACCAAGCCCCATCTCATCCGCAAGTATCACATGAGTTTGTTTGGACCAAGCAAAGCGTAAGAAATTCAAACCTTCAAGCTGATATGGATGCAGTGAACCTTCAGTCACACCAAAAAATGCACTTAGGTATCATCAAATGAAGAACCAAAACTACACACACCAATGACAGATTTCAGAAAGTGCATATTAAACAAAATAATAATACCGCCAGAAAGAAATTCTGGACTGCTTTCATAATGCTGGAATTCTTTGTGTTTCTTTTTTGATTCTGTCGCATCACAAAGGCTGCTCTTCTGCTTACTTGAAGATAGTTTGCCATATCTAGACCGAATTCTATTAAACCTTTCAATTTCTGGCTGAAACGAAGAAATATCTGACTCAAATTCCCAATAACATTCATCATAAGGCAGTTCCTTCCATTTTACTAGATACTCCTTCTCGTCATCATCACCCCTGTTAAATTATAGAAATAATAAAGCAGCTCTCAGACTCAGCATTGGTGTTCAACATTATCACTATTAACAACAATCAGAATAAAACAAAACACTACATCTAACCATCAATCATGTCTTAAAAATTTATCAAATCCCAAACAGAAACTGCGAAGGAGATTATAGTGAGATAGAACTTTCTATGCCAGCACTTTGCTCTTCGTACAATGGAAAGGAGCATCATGTTTCGCACTGAGGAAGTAGAAATATAGTGATGACACGTGGCGTGGCGTGGCATGTCAGCAAGTACATGTTATGCAGATGACAAGGACACCAAACCTCTGATAATATCATTAACCTATAAAACCCCCAGCCTAGCTGATGGTCTCATATCCCTACGTACCGAGCAATGTCATAAGATTGACCTTCAAATTTTCTAGCAAATATGATAGGCATGCTTCCTAACAACAAGCAACTGGGCAACTGGGCACAATACTGATAGGCATAATTACCAAGCCACGGTTAGGGATACTGGGCAAGCCTCTCTACATGTATCTCTGATATAGTTTTCTGTATTTTATTGGTTGCTTTATGCCAGTATTATAACATGTGGCATCCACCTATTGGCTCCATGACCGCCTCAATCTCTTCCAATTAAAATAAAATTCTTCTATCTCAAGAATATTGTTTTTATCTAGCCAACCTAAAGATTTCTATCTGGCATACAACTGGCTTCATCCACAAATCATAAGGCAGCTTACATAGCAAAGCGACATCTTGCACCTTTAATTAACTAATAAAATGAGGCTTCTTCACTATCAAGATTGCAGCATTGATTTGACTACTGATAGCCGACCATTAGGTTTCAGAACTGTCTTAATTAACAATTGGAAAAAAGTTAACCACACCAAGATGCAGCTTATGTTTATTCCCACCCATATTGTAGCAGGCCCGACGGTTTCCAAAATGCCGTTGTCATGATGTTGATCTGGCTTCCAACAAAGAAAAGTTGTCAGCTCATCACCACAAGCAAACATTACCACCAACGGGATTGATTCATTTTCAAGGATGTGGTTTAGCCGCCATGCATGTCTCATACAAGGTATCACCACTATCTGAAAAACAAACGCAAGAAACACCCACTCTTACCTTGCAATAAGATTTTTCACTTATTAGTTACTTACTTAAGCATCAAAAGGTTTTTGTTGGTACTTACTGACGCCAATTTTCACCCAAGGTTACCTGGATCGTGGGTCGCTTTAGAGTGCAGTATGGATACTAGTACAGGGTACGTTCATTTTTTGGGTCGCAGTTCGCAATAAAGTCTTATCTAGGTCGTTTTCACCATTAGGCAAAATATTATGTAATTATGCATCTATATAAACATAGTAGTTTAAAATTTATGTTATATATGTAATAGTTGTTTAATATTATTTTAATTATATATGCATACACAAAAGAGACATATGAATTTGTAAGAGTCAAAGAGTAAAATTAAATAGAAAACGAAAATAGTGGAAAATATTTTATGCCCCACAAAGTTGAAATTGACTCGGAATTGGAAACATGAATACCACAAAAGTAAATAGAAATAGGGAAACATAAAAACCCAAAGGAAAAAATTAACATGAATAATGGGCAAAAGATTGACCTAAAATAAGAATAATGGGCTTAGGATAAAAAAAATATTGTCCTAGGTGGCCACAGCATACTAGCTATGGGCAGTCACAGCTTATTATTTCCTAGACTTCTAGAAGAGTCGTACAAATCTTTTTACTCAAAAAAAAAAATAGACGTCAAGTTGTGTTCTCTTTTCTCTCATCTCATGAAGTCTCAAAGCAACAGATCAATCATGCATACAAATCGGAAGCTAAAGTAACTATCTTTCATCTCATCTCACCATGAGCTTAATGCAGCGGGGTCCCACCAAGGTGATGAGGAAGAGGAGGAGATTGAAAAACCCAATTCCTAAACCTAGACCCCCACACACTACTAATGATTCTCCTATCAATGACTTCCAATTTAATTTCTTGTAAAACTACAACATCTGGTTCCTATTCAAAAATTCCTTAATTGAACATCTCTTCCTCCACGACTCAAATCCTCTTAACATCCCAACCAACAATCGTCATAATAAACAATAGCTTTTTGGCATTTTGGGAAGTTGGGCTGCTACTTCTAGTTGCTAAAAGAATATTATATTTATTTTTGCTTTATTTGTAAGATTGTTATGTTTATTTTGCATTAGGTTTGGACTACTTGTCCAACCTTGCTCTGTTTTTGTACTATATTTTTCTTATTATTTATAAATTTTGCTACCTATCAAAAAAACAGAATACAAATGAAGTCCTCCAGATCATCATATGAATGCATTCATAGTAAAAAACTATATCTATTCCATTGTATAAATAATTAGAAACATATCGAAAACAAAGAAAAAAATCTAGAAATTTGTTTGCGAAGCATTCGAAAAATTTGATCAAAACATACAGAAACACGCCGAAACACCTTAGAACATAAAAATTTTGATATTCAATCATTGATTCATTTTGGTCTCCATGGAAATGAAAATATTTCGGATGCTTCGACCGTTTCAAAAAAAATTGTTCCTTGAACAAAACAAAAAACTTGAATAACGAAAAAAGTATACTCATGAAATGGCAGAAATATCAATAAATAAAGAAAAAATCGATTTACATAGTCTGGATGTGTTTATAAGAGACCTACTACTACATTTGTGAGGAAGAACAAAGTGATACCAACTGATGGTAATGTGAGGGGTTGATGTAGGACAAGAAGGACT
Source organism: Ilex paraguariensis (assembly GCA_963454935.2). NCBI lineage: Eukaryota > Viridiplantae > Streptophyta > Magnoliopsida > Aquifoliales > Aquifoliaceae > Ilex > Ilex paraguariensis. Next base: position 443,371 of record CAUOFW020003724.1, read on the forward strand.
AAAAATCACATAATAAAAAGAGAAGAAGAAAGAGTGGAAGGGGTTTACCTCATCCTCGCAAGGAATCGGTGAAGAAACACACAAATTCTCCGCGGAGAATCACTTTTTATTATATCACTTTCTCTAATTAAAATAGTTGGGATTACAGCATTATTTATAGGCCAAGTTCCCTACCAAAATAAAACTATTCTCCTACTAAAATTCTAAAAGAGTTTCATAATGAAACTCTCAAATTCTTATTCTACTAAAATTCTATAATAACTCCTAGTTAAACTCCAACTAATACTCCTAATCAAATAAATATTCCCTAACTAATAAAATAATACTAAAACAAATAATAAAATTCAATTCTTAAATTTAAGCTCACCTCATCCCTTTTTGATCTCAATCAATTCTCCACAGCTAAAAAAAACTCTTCTCCGAAGAGTTAAAAAGCCACAAGAACTCCAAAAAATCTAAAGAAGCTTATGTTCCAAGAATATAGCATTGTAGATCTCCATAGTAGAAAACAATCCCTTTTATGCATTGCATCTATCAGAGTCTTATCCAACATAGACAATAGGTGAAGGAAGCATATAAACTACTGGAGACAAAATAACAACTCCATTTGTAGTAGTACCCTTTGAAATTCCTTTAACTTCTTTTGTAAGATCTTTTGAGATCAGCTTATCAAAAGCAATTGTTGTAGGATAAGTAGAAGTAGAACTTTTGGGCTCATCAACATTGAATAACTTCGATTTATTGCAATTTAATCGAATTGAAACTTGTAGTGGTAGAACTTGTGGTATGACGGGAAGGTTATGTTCAACTACTTTTTGATTGACAGTTAAAGAGACAAAGTTAAAATCCTCACTTATTTTGGTTTCACAAACTATAGCGAGCACAAGTTCTCTCAGTGAATCGCTAGATGCTTGAATTGTATCTAGTCTAGCATTCATAGCCTTTTGTGAATCAACTAGTGCTTGGGATGAAGCCTCCACTTAAACATTTGATTCAGCATTAGAAATCATATTAATTGGAAAAGAATTTTAAGAACTTTTTTTTTTGAAAATTCTGAGGTCAAACTGTAATTTCAAAAAATTATGAAGTCAAAGTGCAATTTTTATAACTTTTGGGGTGAAAGTGTAATTTCAAAAACTTCAGGGGTTAGATCTGTAACTTTGGAAAGGTTTGGGAATGTTTGTGTAAGTTTGTGGGTTTGCGGAGTGATTTTTGTGTTATGGGTTTTGTGTAGGGACGGTGAGTATTTTTTTTTCGTTGAACTTGGTTGTGCCTGTTTTTTTTTGGAAAGGGGCAAAAACTTGAGAATGACAAACGAATCTCAAGAAACACAACCACAATCAAAAATGATCGAGGTTGGGCTTTGATACCAAACTGATATAGGACAGGAAGGACTAGAAATCACATAATAGAAAGAGAAGAAGAAATAAGAAGAGGTGAAAGGGGTTTACCTCATCTTCGCAAGAAATCGGTGAAAAAACACACAAATTCTCTACGAAAAATCACTTTTTATTATATCACTCTCTCTAACTAAAATAGTTAAAATTACGGCATTATTTATAGGCCAAATTTCCTACCAAAATAAAACTATTCTCCTACTAAAATTCTAAAAGAGTTTTATAATCAAACTCTCAAATTCCTATTCTACTAAAACTCTATAATAACTCCTAGTTAAACTCTAACTAATACTCCTAATCAAATAAATATTCCCTAACTAATAAAATAATACTAAAACAAATAATAAAATTCAATTCTTAAATTTAAGCTCATTCAATTCCTTTTCGATCTCTATCAGGGGTAGAGTAGACCAAGCTTAAAATTTAATGAGATGGTGAAAAAAAAATATCTCGTGCTTCAAAAAAAAAAAAAAAAAAAAAGTCCTTGATATAGCACAATGAAAATCAAGTATCATGTAGCTGACCACAACTAGCTAGAACAATGCAAAGTTAAGTTGAGTAGACAAAACTACAAAGCACAAATACACATACACATACAAGAAATGAATATGTCACAACACTAGGATGCAATTTCTCTAAAAGTAGGACACCTCAAGAGACCTTGAATAAAATATGCATGTTTAGTTTTATCTAATCATGAGTTCATAAATTTGGCTCGCTATATATTTTTATAGGGCCAATTAGTAAGTTACTCGCTGTAGTTTGACCTATTAACACATTACCTCCCTAAATTCTACAAGCATGCACATAACCCTGTGTGACTTTGGACCAAAGTGATCAATGGTCAAAAGTCTATATAAGAAAAGATGCCAAAATTTCACTTACCCAAACAAAATGTCAAAATAATTATTATATGTTGGCATACTATATTTCCTACTTTAATCACTCTAAAATAAATCAATCTCTTTCACTATTTTCCCTTCGTATTCATTATACACATTTTTCATAAAACTTTTTAATAACGAAAAGCACAAATATTGAAAACATATGGAGCATTATTATCTTTATATACTAAATCATTGCTCCTGTTGGCAATTGCACTTTAGTCCTAAACTATAAGGGATTAAATGTAGGCTTCTAAAATACAGGGAGTAAAGTTTCCCTGCTCGAACCATAGGAAGGTCAAGAATAATTTACTCTTTTCCACATGAAATTGATTAGTAAGTTTCTATTTGGTTAAAAATTAGTCCACAAATTTAACCCAATTACATAAATAAACCTGTCATACATTATTCATGAAACATTTGTATAAGAGCCAAAATTTGGCTCAAATACAATTAACGGCATTAAACCCATTAGACTACACAAAGACCTAAAATGAAATTTTGTTGATGATATGCAATTTTCTGGTTGCTATCCACATTAGAATGATCATTAGATCATATCCTATGTGCCTTTGTCTTTTCCTTTTCACCATCATCCATGCTATGCAATTCTCTTGTATCTTCATTGACATAGCAAACAGCACAAATGATGAATTACTTTTCCAAATTGGTAAGTTACTTTCAAATTTGGCCACATGAAACTTATCTGGACTTGTTCCAATGTGTCTGGTATGTGTCCAAACTTCAACCAAAAATTTAAAAAAAAAAAAATCGGACATCTTTTTGGCATAACTTATCCAATGTGTCCATGTCCCAGCTATGTCTAACACCAACATGTGAGGGCAAACCTAGGAAGCACAGACACTTCATTTTGGGCTCGGACATGTTTGGGACACAGACACGGACACGCTTCGGACACTTATCGGACACGTTAAAATGAGTGTCCGATTTTTTTATTTTTAAATTTTTTTTAGGACACGTCGGGAAACGTGGCCGACACATTCAGGACACGCTGGGGGACACATTTTGAGATTTATTTTCAAATTTTTTTGAGAACTTTTCAGATAATTTTATATTTAAGAGTTATTTTTATAATTTTAAAGGAAAATGAGTCACAATCATAATATAAAAGAAGTTATAATCATTACATTGAACATAGGACATGAATTTAATATAATTTTGGGTATGAATACGAACTTATATACAAATGGAATAGTCTTTTAATATGAAAGTAATGTGAGAAAAAATGGGATTACAAAATTGGGACTCTTGAAATTTGATATTTCGAAATGAAATATTTTTTAAAAGTAAAAGTTGTAGAAGTCATTGATTATTGAATCATGAATGTTAATGTTAAATGTGTATCGGTATATCTTATATTATATTTTTCATGCAATGATATCATGATGTAAATTTTTAAAATTAGGAAAATAATGAATTAAAAGATTATTATGATAATATTTTTATTTTATCACATGATTTTATATAAATATATATATATATATATATATATATATATAATACATATTATTTAGCGTATCGCTAACGTGTCCGTATCCTATTTTGTTGAAAAATTTTGTGTCGGCGTGTCCGTGTCGTGTCGTATCTGTGCCCCATATCCGTCTCTGTGCTTCTTAGGGGCAAACTATGTGTAGATGCTTCCTGGCTCCAAAAAAAATTTATAATACTGAAAAAAAAAATCACAAAACAAAATAGCATTTATTTTCTATAATAAGAGTTGTGAAGAATCAATGGGTTAAGGGAACCAATTTCCACATAAAATGCTCAAGGCCCAACTAAAATGTAAGAGATTGGCCCACAACTTTGTTGGATCTAAAGCAAGCCACTTTTCCTTATCAGCCTACTTCAAAGAAACCCATATCCACTTGACGCATTGCCTGCTAACCAGCTGGCTCGAGCAGGTACCACTTCAATCCTTCATTCCTATCATGGACTCACCATCGCCCTCGCCTTCACCCCCAAATTCCCTCAAGTGCCTCTCTAGTATCAATGTGTCCTACTCACAAACTAGCACCATCACAAGTCATAGAAGTGTGAATAAGTGCCACACACAACCTCTATTCTACTTGCTGGCCAGAAAAAAACCCTATTGGCCTATTTCACTTGCCTCCGTTGAGACCACTTTCTTCTACCTCTCCAAAATCTTAGCCATTATAAAGCTTTCTCAAACAGGTTTTAATTATCACTATCATCGACCATAGGTCACACAAGGAATTGGCATCAAGTCTTTCCTAATTTTCCTTGGACTGCATAGGGCTTTCCATGAAAGTTGGCATCTTCTCCTGATTTCAGTAGCCCTGGAACAGGTTATGATCAGCGACTGAAATCGAATCAAATCAAGAAATCAAGCGCCCAATGCAAACCACCACTCTCTCACTCTATCAGCTCCTCCATTTAAATCAAAATTGAGCACCACAATTAACCACACGTCTCCTATGCCATTGGGTTAACGCTCAACTTGCTCAGTTACACATTTCTCAGGCTCGTTTTTTCATACTAATACTTCATGCTCCTTTATACTTCCTGATTTATCAAAGTTCAACCTGAACTGGTAAAAATTTCGCATATATAGCACTTCAGATTTCATTCGAAATTTCCCCAAATTAATTCAAACTCCGGGTAGTAAAGAAGAAGGAAAGAAAACACCAGACATTAGGTTCAAAAGCAAGGAACTTCAAAGCACGATTTACAAGTAACACAAGTAAAGGAATATAACAAGTTATGTTAGCAGACCTGCAAGCAAGAATCCGATCAACAGTAGTCCACTCAAGCCGAATAGCAACAAAGTCATCTTCAGAGTTATTCATTGATGAAATTTGACGATGGAAGTTGTTTACTTTAGTTCTTAAACGAGGATGTGCCTTGTAAACTTTCACAAACTCCTTCTCGGGCACCCTGAGAAAGTTTGCAGCGGGTGAGGTACTGCTGTCTAAACTAGAACTTCAAAACATAACAGATAAGAAGGCGACAAATGATTGGCGTTACAATCAACAAGAATAGCAAGTAAACATAGTAAGAAGAAACAAAGACGAAGTGTTGTTGTACCATAAGTCCAATTAGACGCATTTCAATGGATTACATTGTTAGCATACTTTACCGCAAGGCATTCTATACTACGGAAAGAGCTTTAAGCCAGAATAACAAGCTTCCATAATAGATTATGATATAATCAATGAAAATTATTAATTGTGGAGCTACCATGTGCAATGGAGATAAGATAATCCTTTCCACTTGACAAGATACTGTTTCACGAATATTTGCTTTGATCCCAGCTTAGAGGCATCACTATCATCAGCAACAGTGGGGCGCATTTCACAGTCCAATATCTTGTCAATATCATTTAGAGGGCTAACCTGCGAACAAATAACATTTCAAATCTCAGTAATCAGGGCATTGTAACAATAGCATAGGAATTCTACAACACTAGCAATTTTAACAGAGTATTATGGAAGCATACACATTCAGGGCACCTCCAGCTGTTAGGAGGAGGAGCTTTCAATGGCGGAAGTAAACATTTCAGATGGTAGGCATAAGTACATGTTTCACAGCTCTGAAGATTCCCACTCCCACCACAGGCTTGACAAGTATCATCTTTCTATGAACAAGATAATAACAAGAACAAAATGAGATTTGAGAAACATAAAGATGTACATTACCCAAAATCTGCAAACATGAGAACAACCAGGATCACAAAAAAAGGCTCGAGACTCAAGGGAAACCAATTTTGTTGGAACCGATCAAAACTATAGTGGCCATAAATTCAAATATCAAAAAAAAAAAATATATATATATATATATATGTTAATAGCTTTAACTTGTCATGCTTTTTACAAGTTCAGAATCAGCAACCTTAAGTTCTGAAATTGTTGGTGAATCCATTGGTAGGCAAATGATAAAACAGCCTCTAAAAACCAACAGCAAGTAGTGGTTCTTCAATTTAGTAATGTCAACTTTTAGTTCATGCAGAGATTAGAGAAAACTGTTGGGGTTGGCGCATTTTGTTTCGTTTTTGTCTGTCACCGGAGGACTTCTCGTCCTTCTTGTACAAACTTTTTTATCACTAATAAAATTTACTTTGTTGCCAATCAAATACGATTGTTTGAGACTTAATCCATAATTTTTACATTTCAAGAAATGTTTTAGATTAGTGCAGTAATCTGTGACCTATGCTGAAGAATTGTCTTAACTAATTACTCCAATAGCCATTTTATACAGGCAAATTTATCGACATCAAAAAAAAAAAGTAGAACAATATTATGCGAAATACTATAACTGAGCTCCATTCCTTATAACCCTAATTACCATATAATTAATGACAGGCTAATCACACCTACAACTGAAATGGAAAACAAGTGTTTCATCATCAAAAAGAGCTGAATACTGTCTCAATTATCATTTGTTAGAACATCTTGGCATAATTTCCCTAGCTGGACTATATTCCAAGTATTATACCTGCTTTTCACATGTCTGGAGTGGAATGTTTACATGCAAAACCCCATTTCAATTATTCACTTACTTGATCCCTCTCAAGGCCCATAAATTGCAATTTTTACCCCTCTACGGGTAATTCCATCCAAAAATACGAGGTTTATTGCATTCAGTTCTTCATGTTGCTGTCAGATGAATAGAAGCCACTCAGAGTTGGACATAGTATAACACATTCTTTAGATGCACACATTCCTCCAGGGAGGACAGTCGGGGCGAGGGCATAAAGGCCTTTAATGAGACAGCCAATGAGTCGATTCATTTCCAATTTGGTCTAGCACTGACTTCATAGGGGTTCCTAGTTCGTTGCTCACCAAATGTATGCTTTACCAGGTAATGCATTCATAACAGAAGACTTANATATATATATATATATATGTTAATAGCTTTAACTTGTCATGCTTTTTACAAGTTCAGAATCAGCAACCTTAAGTTCTGAAATTGTTGGTGAATCCATTGGTAGGCAAATGATAAAACAGCCTCTAAAAACCAACAGCAAGTAGTGGTTCTTCAATTTAGTAATGTCAACTTTTAGTTCATGCAGAGATTAGAGAAAACTGTTGGGGTTGGCGCATTTTGTTTCGTTTTTGTCTGTCACCGGAGGACTTCTCGTCCTTCTTGTACAAACTTTTTTATCACTAATAAAATTTACTTTGTTGCCAATCAAATACGATTGTTTGAGACTTAATCCATAATTTTTACATTTCAAGAAATGTTTTAGATTAGTGCAGTAATCTGTGACCTATGCTGAAGAATTGTCTTAACTAATTACTCCAATAGCCATTTTATACAGGCAAATTTATCGACATCAAAAAAAAAAAGTAGAACAATATTATGCGAAATACTATAACTGAGCTCCATTCCTTATAACCCTAATTACCATATAATTAATGACAGGCTAATCACACCTACAACTGAAATGGAAAACAAGTGTTTCATCATCAAAAAGAGCTGAATACTGTCTCAATTATCATTTGTTAGAACATCTTGGCATAATTTCCCTAGCTGGACTATATTCCAAGTATTATACCTGCTTTTCACATGTCTGGAGTGGAATGTTTACATGCAAAACCCCATTTCAATTATTCACTTACTTGATCCCTCTCAAGGCCCATAAATTGCAATTTTTACCCCTCTACGGGTAATTCCATCCAAAAATACGAGGTTTATTGCATTCAGTTCTTCATGTTGCTGTCAGATGAATAGAAGCCACTCAGAGTTGGACATAGTATAACACATTCTTTAGATGCACACATTCCTCCAGGGAGGACAGTCGGGGCGAGGGCATAAAGGCCTTTAATGAGACAGCCAATGAGTCGATTCATTTCCAATTTGGTCTAGCACTGACTTCATAGGGGTTCCTAGTTCGTTGCTCACCAAATGTATGCTTTACCAGGTAATGCATTCATAACAGAAGACTTACCTAGTCAAGCTATGTCAAATGCTCACAATCATTACATGGCAGGATTCATCATAAAGTAGCTTTTGCTCATAAACTATATTATGAGGAAAAGATACAATCTGGAACAAAACAAACATGATGTATTGGCCAGTTTTAATTCAAAAAGACACTATGAGATCTCATTCATGTTCCATCAGCCTCTTTTCGAGGTGGTTCAAAATGATGTCATCCCTGCCTTTACTATAAATATATCTTCATCAACTTTTTTTTGTTCAGTGGATACAATATCCAACATGCCAATGCATTAAACTCCATATGGTTTCGACATTACTTCTACGTTCAATGAAAAGACCAGCATTCAATGCATGTTTAAGCATATGGCTGCTGGGTCTATTAAAGGGTATTTATGAGAATACTAATTCAAATGCTCGATATAGCTCCTAGATATTGATTCATCGTAATTTATTGCTCTGAGTTGTCTGACAACTACATTGATCTAAGTAGAAGGCGCTGAAGATGCATAGGAATCCAAGTTAATGCCACATAAAAAGGATTTCAGTATAGTTTCCTATGCACCGGGCCCAAGATGAGACAATATTTCTGAAATTTTGGCGTGGGGCCCATTTTAATTGGTAGTTTTGTGGGTGTTTGGGTGTTTTATAATATACAACTAAGTAGGTAACTTCCAATGATCGAGATTTCGTTTCGGTGCATTGTTTTAGACACCTAGAAATCAGAAACGTTACGAAACATCTTAAAATCAGAATGGAAATGGAGAAAAAATTACAAAACTTATTTTCAAAATATTGGTCAAAACGTACCAAACATCTCAAAGCACCTCAAAATATTTTGAAACACTTCAAAACATAAGAATTTTAATATTCAATCACTATTTCTTCTTGGTTTCCATGGAAGCGGAAAACCATTTCGGCCGTTTCGAAACGAAATTTTGATCATTTAGTTCCTTTATATTGGCATTGGAGGCACATGGCAGGATAACATTTTGCAATTTAATGATTCTCCACTTATTTAGTGAGATGTTAAGAAATTATTATAGCTAAACCATTCACAACTAATAAATGCATATAACCTTCCAGATGTGTAAGAAATTATTATAGCTAACCATTCACAATAATAAATGGATATAACCTTTCAGATGTGAACAATGAAGTGGATTAAGATGGATACCATAATTATAGCAAGTCCTAGGTGAAAAAAGGTTAAACCTGCACAAGGCTCCTGCCTATAGTGGGAAAACAAGTCACTTTCTTGTAGCCAAGTGTTGCCCCTCTTCAGCCTCTCTCCTGCACTATCTAACTAAGATAACAAAAATGACCTCTGCATAGTTATTTGCCATCAATTTTCCTTTTTCCCTCATCCATATTACAGCATTCTCCAAACTCACAGCTAATATACGCAGTCCAACATACCCTTGAACAAAGCACCTCTTATTGCTTAAACAGCTCAGGTAAAATTTGTCATTAATACAATCTTTGCCAACCAATGATATTGTAAACAGATAAATTACAGTATTAGGCAACTGTTTAAATGTGGCAACTAAGTTTCACAATAACAAAAGTAAAACATAATATCCCAATGTTAATGCTTGACAGAAATCATTGTACTAGCAAATCAAAGAAACCAACTTACCCAAGCAAATATTTGTACACTAGTTAGTACTCCACGGTTCATATCCGAAATTGGACAAGGTCAATAAACCCCTTACCATTTTATTTCCTCAAGGATTACATCATAGATTATCTTGTGTCTAGTAAATACCATATGATGTCCTTGTGGTTCTCTCTGAACAAACCCATCGGTAGCTAAAATAAGTTCCCTAAACGAGTTGAATGTAAGTAAATATACTTAAAAACCCCTCGATGTCTTTTTAGACGTTCAACTCCTAGACATGAAATTATAAAAAGCACTAATTGTATCACCATGTGTGAGCTAAGGGCAAAGCCGCATGAGGGCTAAGGAGAGCCACAATTCTCTTAGCGTATGATGCTCTTTATGCATCTTATATCTAACAATCACCTTGCCTCAAAATAAATAGATTAACCCCAAAACCGGCAAGCAATGACATTTATGGACCACAAAAGTATAGATGTAAGTTGGAATGACATTTACACTGCCTATCAGTTACAAGAATTTCCAAGAATGTAAATCATTTGTCTTTATCTGCCTTGTTACTGTTCATGGTTACCTTTTTTTCCCGAATAGTGAACCATGAAGGTACTATTCGTGGTTACTAGATGAGTAATTAATAATTAACGCTCCTACATAGGTTTAATTGCCATCATCAGCATCCTTATTTCTACCACTAAAATGATTATTTTTACTGATTCTGAAATTGCATAACAACTTAAAATACACCAAAAGCTCGACGGGAGTTATCAAAACCCCCCGTCAACCGTTGCAACCCTTCGATATAAACCACACAAACAACAAAAACAAAACTTGTTATCAGCTTTTCATCAAGTCCCTTTCGTATAAGCATTACTCTTCGTCAGTGAGATTAACTCATAAAAAGCTTCCCATGGGGCCAGCAATGGATGCAGAATTTTGATTGACCATCATCCTTATCCCCCAAAAACAACGAGTTTCAGACAATATACAGCTCCATAATATTGTATAGAGCACCCTTTCCTATATTTTCTGGCACCAATGAATTCTTTAAACTTATTTGCCATTTCAAATACCTTTTTTAGGACCATCCTACATCACATGGTGGAAATGGAAGTGGCAATAGATCGAGTGGAGATGAGGATTATTCTCAACAAAACACAGGGAATTCTTTTCTTAATGAATGGCTGAGCTCCATGACCCAGGCCATATACCTTTTTATTTAATATTTAGAAGTGGTTGGGTTGCCCGCATTTTATTTTATATACAAGTATACAACATACATTCACATACAACTACGAAAATATAAACATGTATACAAATTTTGTAAATATTTTAGGGCCTGGCCTATGCCTTTTCACATCAGTCAACGATTGGGACCAAAATTTTTTGTCAAGGCCCAGCACTATGCGTTATTGTTACTGCCCAAACCTTGAAATTTCTCAATTGGGAGGCCATGGACACCCCTAGATTGATCAAAGGAAACAAGAAAACAAATTATCCTTCATGAATTATGCGCCCATAAATTCAAAACAGGGAGGTTGTTGTGATTTCCAAAGGGAAGGTGGTGCCATGTAATTTACCCAAATTCAGGTGAGAAACGTGCAATCCAAAAAACTAATATATCAAAGGAGATCTTTTACCAAATCCCACTAGGCAAAGCAACTGGATATTCCATTCTGTCACCTTATTCCAACCTGATTTTACATCGAAGTTGTCTACAAGTTAATAGAAGAAAAGATTGTAGACTTGGTAGAACAACTACTATCAATACCCTCAACAACCAAAGCTCTTAGATGCAACACCGAGCTTTCCATTTGTCATCAAGCACCTTAAGTTGCAGAATATCTATTCTGCAAATTTTCCATGCTTTATTTGCTAGGATTCGCTTTCAAGCAATCCCTACCAAAATTTTATGCAGTATCTTTCCCAATTCAACCGGCGTAATAAGTACGCTGCTTTTTCCTTTACTTTGTTGAACAGTAAAATTAAACCCACCATAGGCACCAAGAAATGGGAGGACAACATATCTCCAGGCAAGGTCTACTGAAGTTTTGCATCCTTAGAATTATGAGCACTTGGTGAATATGTACTTATATTCTAGCAAAATATGAATATGAAAGAATATACACATTTGCAACTTCATCTAATTTTGCTAAGCTGAGACCACTTTCCAGATATGCTTAACAGATGTTTGCCATCAAGCACAATAAAAGCAAGATTCCTAAAAACTATATAGGGGAAACAAGCGAACTCAGCAATTCAGCCAGGATATTAAAGCATATGTGACAGCTCTTCTAAAACACTAACGCTGCGTTTGGTGCGTAATAATGCTTTTACATGGGAACGAAATGAAGATTGGAATGGACTGAACATAGGAATGGAACAGATTATACATTAACATTCCAATGTTTGGTAACAACTAGAATTAAGTACTGGAATAAAATTAAAAATTCACTTAAATATTTAGATAATCCCCTGACCTTGGACCCCGACCCCAACTGAACCGACCCTGGCCCCGAAACCCAACCCGACCGGACCTTACCCGAGTGGAGGTGTGGTGATGGTGGTGACGAGTGACGGTAGTTTGGAATGAGAAATACCACCAAATATTCAAGAATAATAAATCCTACATCGGTGGAATTGGGCATTCCATGGTAATGAGAAAGACTTTTAATTACTATATGCTAAACAATGGAATGAATATAACTAAGTAATAATCATTCCATTCCCATGTTTCATTACCATCAACCAAATGCAGTGGAGTGGGATCCACATTAAATGCAGGAAGGCAGCACATATAGCCACCAAATACCGCCAGATGGGTCATTTATTACACATTCTCAAAATCTCCCTTGGAGGTTCACTTGCATCTCCAGCCCTTACTCTTGTTTAAAAAAAATTCTAATATTTTACCCAACCTTATTACCAAATCAAGCAAAATCTAAATTCTGACTCAAATCCAAGGAGACCCAAGTTTTTTATTTTAAATCTGATAGTCCTATTCCACTCCTCTAGCTTCCTCCCATCATTCTGACAAACATCAAAAACCCCACAACCACCATGACAAGAAATACCATCGATGACCTTCATTGCCAGCCTCCTCCCTTCACTACATTGGCCATCCCCAACCACCACATCTTCAAAGACTTGTAGGTAAGCTACAAGTACCAGATCTTGGTTCATTGTACAATCGTGAATTTAGGGAAGAAATTTACAATGTCTGTCATACAAATTTTGCAGCTTTCAATGTCATTTGTGTTTGCATAGTATATTTGAATCTAAAACCTAGAATCTCTAAAAATTCCATGATAACAGAATGTGTGGCAACTACAGTGAGGATTTGGCCATGGTAATTTTTTAACTTTTTAAAAACTGTGGTTTTTTTCTACACTTGTTCAAGTTTAAAAGAGGGAAAGAAATAGAGAAAGAGAAATGAGGAAAACATTTTGAGAAAAAAATAATGTCAGAAATGAGTTCTTTGGAGAATACGGGAATTTCCATAAAGATTTGAACAGGGACTTGGGTTTCTCCATTGGAGTAGCCTATATCAAATCAGGCATCTTACTCAGATATTTACCCCAATTCAAGAAAACATTTACGTCATATGATTGTAGATGGCCTAAGAAGAGCATGTTGTTTCTTATGAAGAATCTAGTTCATACCAACACAATGTACATACTCGTAGTCGTAAAGATATTAAGTTCATTTGGAAAAATCCACATTAGCACATGCAATTTAGGATGCTAGCTTAGGCTCATGAAAAAGCTCAAGTTCGGTCAAAAGAAAGCAAAGAAACTTGACTAGGCTAGCCAAACTTCAGTCAAGCTTGACTTTCATCGGACCTCTATGTAGGCTCAACCGACACCATCTTGAACTTCAGAAACTAAGACCTCTCAATTTATCTGTGTCCTTTATTGAATCACCCATGTCTTCAGTGAGAAAAGCTCACCAAAACTCATGAACAAGCTCAAGTTCAATAAATTAAAGCAAAGGAAACTTGAATGGGCTAGTCAAACTTCAATTAGGTTTGACCTTGATCAGAGCTCTATGTAGCCTCAACAGAAACCTGCTTGACCAATCAGAAACTAAGCTCTATAAATTTGTTTCTGTCCCTTTGGTCGGAAAAAGCTCATAAAAGTTTTTTACAAGCCTATCATTACACAAAACCTTCATAAACTGTGGGCAGAAACAAGAAGTACTCGCCACCCACCAATCAAATAAATATATAAATTTGATTTGTTAGTCTATGCGTCAATGTGCATTAGAATAAAACAACAATAGATTAGAAAAAAATGCTCCAAAAAAGAGGTAAAATGAAAAAATAACAGAACAACATACCGCATCGGCTCTGACTATTTTTTCTATTTTCTCCTGAGTATTCCCAGATTTTTTACGCACTACCTCAGCTTCATCATCCGAATCATCAATATTGTAAATGGGTCTTCGATCAGATCGAACCCGAAGCCTCTCAACCAAACTACTCATATTCTGCAACAAAGTTGTAGCAGTAGAACAAAAGAAAGAAAACAGGTATCAAAGAATCACAAAACTACTTGTGCGAACTTTAATTAGATACTGAAGTCTTCAATTACTGAAAATAATAAGCTACAGAAACAAGAGAATGGTATGGTCTTAATTTTGGCTTGCATGTTATTTTTCTCCCTCTATACCGAGAGAGAAATCAGCAAGCATAAATTGAGGGCTAGTGCTTACGTATGTATACAAGTATACCTACACACATACACACACAGGCGTGAAAATAATAGGTGCGAAGAGAGAGACAACAAATCTGATATGCTTACTCACGGGCGTCTGTGGGGGTGTGTGTGTTTGTGTGTGTGGGTGTGTGAGAGAGAGAGAGAGAAATCAGCATTTCGGTTGAAGAGAAGATAAATGACGAAGAGATGAGGGTACCTCACCTTAACCTTCCATTCCCCTCTCTCTCCACACACATTCACCAGATTCTATTTCGCCTCCGATCTCTCCCACCAATTCGCAGAGTCTACGAAAGGGTCGAGGAAATTCTTAACCAATCAATCAATCCGGTCTCAATTTTTCGTATTGTTTGCCACTTCGGACAGGAAAATTCAACAAGTTACCGTAATTTCTCATATCCACATTCCCTCCAAATCTATCACTAAAATTTACCTTCCCATTTCTCCCCTCATTATTCTCTCCTTAAACTACATTTCCAAAAGTTCCTCTATCGTTGCCACACGGTTAAAATTACAAGCAAACACCCAGACGTAAAGAAGAAGAGGAGAGAGAAAATGAAAAGAATCACCTGATTGTCTACGATCAGCTTCTCTTGATCACTCCCGCAACGAGAGAGGGTCTTGAGTGTAGTCTATTCCTCTCCTTCGATTCCAGACAGGAGGGTTGGACAGATTTATAGTTGTAGGTTAGATATGCTGTATATGCACATCAAATATTTAGTACAAGTCAATAAATCAAAGGTCCCAATATATCTGAAAAGAGAGTGTTACCTGAGTTTAAAAAGTATATTCGATTATAACAATGAATTTATTGTAAATTTTAGTATTTACTAAAATTTATTGTCTATTTAATAGTTATAATTAATAAATCTCTATTTTAAATTTAATTTTTAAATCCATATAACATTTCTCATATCAAAATAAAGCTATTAAAATAAGCTTTATCATAACCTAGTTTTGTAATTCAATAAAATGCAATTGTTTCATATAAAAAAAATAAAAATAAGCTTTATCATCACAAGGTAAGCTTAATAACAGGGTGAAAAATGCACCCAACAAATCTCTGGTTCCATCCCATTAAATTATAAATAATAAAATTATTAAGTTAACTCTTTTATACTCATTTCACTAGTAAGATAGCGTACTATAATTACGTAAGGATAATATTATTTTAAGAGTTCTTCGAAGATAAATAAAATAATGGTAGAAACTTTCAAGCATTATCGAAAGATTGGCCTTCAAGTTTGAGTTCCGTACATATTGACTTTCAGGTTAAATTTAGTTTTAGGAATATTTATGCTTGACAAGGGTAGCTAGGTAATATTTTAAATATTGAATTTGGAGATCGAGAAATCTTGGGAGAGGTGATATAGGGTGTATTAGAAATGTGAAAGTATTCTGGGGTAAAAAGGCATTTTGGATAAAAATTGGGTAGAAACAAATTAGATACTATCTTAGTATTTTAGCTATAATTTTTTACTCCGATGCTTTATTGATTTTATTTTTGAACAGTAGAAACTAGATTTCCAGGGCTACAAAAGTGTATTTGTGGAATTTTCGTGAAACGACTTCTAACTACGTCAAAATTGATTTAAAAGTTGGGACAAGAAGTCACTAGCGTTCGAACGCCCATACCACCGTTGGAATGCCTCGCTAAAAATGAACCCGATCAGATTTGTGACACCCCAATTCCTGGGGTTTCTTATTACTCGTTAAGCTTTATTAACTTACTTAAAACCTTGGTACCGGTGGACCAATTCCACCAAAATTCAGCAGAGTCTCCTTTGTATGAAGAGCTCCACCCAAAACACAACTTATCTCAAGTTCGTCTATAATGACTTTCAAGGTCTAATGTAAACACTTAAGAAACTTCAAAGATACAAATCATTAACTAACAATTCAAATGTACAAATGTCCATTTATCAAAAGAATAGATACAATGTTTTTCAAGTTTACATGTTTTTACAAAAGAATATACATATGTTATATAAACGAAAAGTACATGGCTATCTATTTGATTGCAATTAAGATTGAGTATCTATACATCAAAATAAAAGGCTGGACTCTAGCTCCGTCGTCAAGCTAGGCCTAGGTGCGACTCGTCTGCAAAAGTGTGCAATGTACCTGAAAATATTTTCCCACAACGGGGTAAGCCAACGTCCAGTAAGGTATCTTCTATGAAGAAATCCCTCTCAACCCAATGATGCATATGATGTAATACACATTCAAACATCCCAAGCATTCATATATGCACATGGACATGAATAAATACTATCATTATGCCATGATATAAGATTAGGTCTATCAAAGCCTGACATGACACGATTAATTGACACGAATTAAGCGGATTTGAATGGTAAACGGGTTGACCCGTCAGACAGGTTATTAAACGGGTCGTGTTCGAGTGAGACTTATCAACCCGTTTACCCGCTAAAAAAAATAATATAATAATAAATTAATAATTATTTTTAAAAATTAGTCAAAATTAAAATATTATATATATGGGAAATGATTAAAGAAAAGTCTTAGTTAAAAATAAAAACAGTTAATAGGCATTTGAAAGCCTATGGCTTTTTTTTTTTTTTATGAACATGTACAGTGAACTGCTGAGTAGATGAGGGTCCAATGGCCTTAAGTAGAGAGTAGTCACTTACCCTCGTTGTAGCTCGATGTGGGAAGATAGTTTTTGATGAACTTGCATAGTGAACACACAATGAAAACTTTTGACTTGAATCCCACATCAACAAATATAAACGAAGGAGACCTCCCATGCCTATAAAAGGTTGCAGCCCCTTCCTTTTGTCATTCAACCTTCTCACTTGTTGTTGCATGTGACAGACAGCTGGAAATCTTTTAATTTAGGGAGTATAATTGGAGTGGACAATTAATGGAGTTTAAAATTTTAATAGAATAATCTTTTGGTGTGGATAATTTTTTTGTGTTAGTTTTATATAGTTATATATAGTATTTTTAAACAAATAGATAAATAAGTCTAATGGATGGTTTCTCGTGTTAATTTGATTTTACCCAACACATTTCATTTAAAATTAAACGAGTCGTGTCGTGTTATCCATTTATTAAATGGTTCGTGTTCGTATTGAAGTTTTTTACTCGTTTATTAAACGTATCGTGTATGACTTTATATGTTTTTCACCCGTTACCCATTTAACCTGACACATTTGATACCCCTATATGAGGTGGTGCTTCATGCATGCATAACCAACACCGAACCCACCCCCATGTTCTCATGACACATGTGATGCCATGCTTGTGAACCGGGCACTCCACACCTACACCATTGAGTTATGTTATGCTCACCCAATGACCTATATTTATTATCTTGTCTTTATTGGATAAGTAATTTACTTTATTTATTATCTTGTCTTTATTGGATAAGTAATTTATAGACTTTCACCAACGGGCTACCAAACCTTCAATGAGTCTCGAGGACATCCCACCTCTGACTCGGTATTCGCCACCACACTTTTATGGACTTGTTACATCACTGGATAATGTGTAACCAAAAAAACGAGTCTTGCACTTAAAAGAGAATCTAACCCTTCTTGCTATACTGCGACACATTATCATACAAAATATCATGAGACTCAATGGGATCTTAGTCCAATTTTCTTAAGCCCCACCCATTCACCGATGTGATAAGTGATCAACCGATGTACAAATGCACACTACCATGCCAATGCATTATGGATGTTGTATTAAATCTGTGCACATGTCATGTATGCCCAAATACAATTTAAATGGAGTTACAATCTCAAATATAACAAGAAAGCATATATTTCTCTTTCTAACTTTTCATCAAACATATGATATGCATCAATTAACCCACGTAGCATACTTGTTCACACTACGATATTTCATCAAACATTTAAAGTGCATAAAATTTATATACCTTACATACTTATCATAACCCACATAACAACAAAATTCATTTACCAAATACTATGAGTATTAGGATAACATGCTCATCTATTCATAAGAGAACCAATTGGAATTTTAATTGTGTATCGCCCGATCGCGTATTTTGCCTTGTAACACGTAAAAATTTTGACTATCTTAGAATTTAAAAAAAGTTGTACGCCCAACTCGTTTTCACGAGACGAGTCCAATGGTGAGATCTGTTTCTTCATCTAAGTTATATAAAATTTTAAATTTTTATGTTTGCTTAAATGACTTAATCATTGTTTTACCTTTTAACCGATTTATTAAATTTTTTTGGGTTTTAAAAGATTTTAGGGTTTTCTGCGTTTCTCACCCTATAAATACCATATGATTGTGATCTAAAGTGTCTTTACCTATTTTCCAATCCCAAGAAGCCTAAAAAAGTTTTGAGGAGAATAAAAGGAGGAATAATGTGCTTGATCTTGAATAATTAACATGGGTAATCGCATCAAAACAAGTTTTGGTTGATTAAACTGCAAATCAAGGTAGGGAAGCTTTCTCGCAAGAAATCCTTTGATAACACGGATTTGTATTTCTCAATGATATTCCACGATCAAGACAATTGGCGAAATCCCGTGAAACCATTTCATAGAAGTTCATTGATATCTTCTTTTTATAAAGCAAATCGACTTCGATTCTTGGATAATCCACATCACTTCTACTTCTATTGTAATCGCCTGTCACACTATTGGAGTTGGGCATGCCCGAAGTCGTTACCTTAACTGCAAGGAGGGGGATAATAGATGTACAATATTTTTTATGTTCTTTTAAATCCATAAATTATTTCTTAAACATAACACAAGATTTGCTTTTAAGATTTGTCCATTTTTGATCTAAAAACTCTAGTTCCTAATTATGATCAATTTAAAGATGTTTTCTTGAAGATCTCTTGCATGCTCTCTTGAAACTATCCTATTTGAACAATTGTGAAACTATGATTTTTGTGATTATACGTGAATTTTATAGAAAAGTATGAAAGTATCTCTTATATGGGTGGGTATAATGAACGTGGATTACATTCGACCAAATATCGTAAAGTGCATAGATGAGTTTCTTACCTTCAGGGGTTTAAAGGTTCTCTATGACTCGTAATGGAGTTGTTTGATTCTGATGATACCTCAAAAAAGTTATAAGAGCGAGCTTAGGGAACGAGGTCAGGTCAGGAGGTCAGGAATGATACGAGGAGCTCAGAAGTTCAGAGCCGGAGCTCCCCCTGGGGAGATGATAGTGGAACTGACTAGGGGACAGCTGGATAATTGCAAAAATTGGGTTCAAAGTATGAAACTCTCAACCAACCAAGATCCTCTACTAAAATCAAGGAGAATCCCACTAAGATCCCATAGAATAGGGAATAGTCCTATAAATACTATGTAACGCCTCCATAGAGCGAAGGGGAGAAAAAGAAAAATCCTAATTCCGTGATATACAGTATTGTAATACATTTGAGTAGTGAATAGAGGAGAGAGAGCAAGAAACTCCATTGAAGAGTGGACTAGCCGAGCTCCTAAGTCGGTGAACCACTATATTTTCACTGCGTGCACCCCTTTATTCCCTGTAGTGTTTCACAGCAACATCACATACGAGCCCTGTAGCTCTAATCCACACTCATCACGCGTCACCTGCACCTTTTGCTCGTTCACGTTGATTTACATCGTCAGTTTGGCGCCATCTATGGGAACGATTGTTCCTATTACAAATATGCTGATCTTTCAGTAACTGATGATTTTGACCCGTAACATGAGCAGAAGTCAGACCAATCTACCACGAATGCAAGAACAACAGGAAGCCATAACGATAGACAGCCTGAAAATATCCCAGGGACGAATCCCCCAATGGGGAATCCCCAGACAATAATGAGTTGGAGGCTCTTCGTCTAGTTAATTAACGTTTGATACAGTAGAATGAAGAGCTCTTGAAGCTCTTGTAACGCCCCGAGGAGGCACGACCGGCCCAAGAAGGCCAGAATAACCCCCTTATAGAAGGCAGCAGCATCTCGACCCCCTTAGAGAAGTTGGTGAAGGAGGGAAAAACAGTCAGACCTGGGGACAAGATCTTCATCCACCCCCAAGGAATGGACACAACGAAGAGGTGCATAGTCAAAATGTTGAGGGAGAAAGGAATGATTTTCTCCCCTATCAGTAGGAGAGGAGAGAGTAGTACTGGGAGCAGCGCTTTAATGGCATCCAGTAGGAGCTCAGTCATATGAAGAAAGCTGTGACGAACAAGGTTCCAATTACAATGGATGTCTTGGTATAGCAAACTGAGTCACCATTCGCCGCAGGGGTGTTGCATTTTCCCCTCCCCCAAAAATTCTGAATGTCGCAGATAGAAACTTTTGATGGGACAAAGGACCCCATGGACCATCTAAATACTTATAAAAACTAGATGGAGCTCCATGGATACCAAGACCTAGTACACTGTAAAGCCTTCGCCATCACACTAAAAGGGCCAACCCTGGCGTGGTTCAATAGGCTCCCCCTGGCTTCGATCTCCTCCTTTAAAGAGCTTTCTATATCCTTCGTATCTCACTTTATAGGAGCTCGGATATACCAAAAGCCGAACTACCACTTATTGAATGTGAAACAAGGACCCCAAGAGAACCTTAGGTCTTATGCCCAGCGATTTAACTCAGAGTCACTGAAAATGGATGTTCTAGATGAGAAGTTTGCCATTACGACATTCATAGTTGGCCTGGGCGTACAATCCAAAGATTTGATATTCTTTATTTTAAAGAACCCTCAGGCAAGCATGGTTAAGGTATTGGCTAAGGCAAAAAAAATACATAAACGGTGAAGAAGCCCTTCTCTTAAAGGTGGGAAGTTCATTTACACAAAAAGACAAAGGGAAAGAGGAAAGAAAAAGGGACCGAAGTCCTAGAAGAGAAAGAGGGCGTGATAGGTCTCCAAGAAGAGATAAAGATCGATCTCCCAAAAGGAGGGGAGATGTCAGAGATCGCTTAGGTCCATCGCGGCCAGAGCTATAGCCAAGGTACGCACCTCGACAGCTCCCCCCACTCACCGCAACGATATCTCAGATCCTATACGAGGTGTAGAGCGAGAAGTTTATAAGGTGGCCACCTCGAATGAAAACAGACCTAGCAAAGAGAGATCCCACAAAGTATTGCAAATATCATAGAGATCATGGCCAACATACTAATGATTGTATCCAATTGAAGAAAGAGATTGAATTCCTAATCCAGAGGGGTTAGTTACGCCGGTATGTAGCTTAGGATAATCAGGACCGAGCCCCTCCACCTCCACCACCTCAGTAACAAACTCCTGTGCTACACCAATAACCCCTAGGCGAAATTAGAGTAATCTCTAGTGGGTTCATAGGGGGTGGAGAGTCCAGTTCTGCCTGGAAAGCGCACCTGCGCAGAATTAGAGCTGGCGAAGTGCTGGAAATACACACAGTGTCCAAGGCGCCTCGGTTGAACACGGCTATCACCTTTTCAGACTAAGATTTAGAAGGCTACCAACACCCCCATGATGATCCACTGGTGGTTAGAGTTGTTGTGGCTAATAGAACTCTTTACTGAGTTTAATTGACAACAGGAGCTCAACAGATATCATATTCGCTTCTGCGTTTGACAAAATGAAAATAGGTGGGGAAAAGTTGGAGCCAGTCAATGCTCACTTGTTGGGTTTCGCAGGAGAAAGGGTACTGCCTCTAGGCTCAATCTGGCTTGTCCACACCATGGGAGATCCTCCTTACCAGGCCACCACCACAGTAAGGTTCCTAGTGGTGGATGCCCTTTCTGCATATAATATGCTTCTCGGGAGGCTCTCCCTCAACGCGATGAAGGCAATTTCCTCATACCATCAGAGGAGCTAGAGCCTGTCCATCTCGATGAGGAGCTTGAACACCTTATTTATGTCGGGTCTAAGCTAAACCAGGAAATAAAAGACCTCCTCATCTAATTCCTAAAGGAGAATAGGGGAGTATTCACCTGAAAAATAAGAAGACATGGAAGGAATCGACACCTCGATCATCACACACAAGCTCAGTGTGAATCCCATCCACCGGGCAGTCAAGCAAAAACAAAGGAGTTTTGTCCTAGAACGCCAGAAGGTAATCAATCAAGAGGTTAGTAAACTCCTCCACCCTAGAGCCATTAGGGAAGTTGACTACCCTACCTAGCTGGCGAATGTGGTTCTTGTCAAGAAAACCAATGGCAAATGGCGGCTGTGCATTGACTTCACTGATCTCAACTGAGCATGCCTCAAGGATAACTTTCCTTTACCCCGAATAGACTTGATAGTAGATGCCACAGCTGGACATGAACTCCTCAGTTGCATGGACGCTTTCTCAAGATATAAATAAATCAGAATGGATCTAGTTAACCAAGAAAAAATCTCTTTTATAACTGAACAAGGAACCTACTGTTACCAGGTCATGCCTTTTAGACTAAAAGATACATGAGCCATCTACCAGCGTCTAGTGAATCGGATGTTCCAAGGTCAAATTGGAACAACCATGGAGGTATATATCGACAATATGCTGATGAAATCACTGAAGGCAGAAACTCTCATTGCACATCTAGCAGAATCGTTCCAAGTCATTAAGCAATACAAGATGAAACTCAATCCTATAAAGTGTGCATTCAGAGTATCTGCAGGAAAATTTTTGGATTTCATAGTCAACAGTAGAGGAATCGAGGCCAACCCAGAAAAGATTAAGGCAGTCTTGGATATGCAGCCACCTTCTAATGTAAAGGAGATCCAGCGCTTGACAAGAAGAATAGCTGCCTTGAGTTGTTTCGTCTCCATATCAAGTGATAAATATCGACCTTTCTTTCAAGTCTTAAAAACGGTGTTTCTATGGGATGCCCAATGTGAAGAGGCATTCAAAGCCTTGAAGGCTTACCTAAGCTTTCCTCCTATCTTGGTAAGTCCTTTACAGGGGGAGTTACTAACCCTCTATCTAGCTGTTTTAGATTTCTCGACTAGTGTAGCTCTGGTGAGGGAGTGGGACAGGTCCCAGCAACCAGTCTACTAATGTAGTAGAGCTCTGAGGGGGGCGGAGGAGAGATATCCAAAAATAGAAAAGCTTGCCTTAGCGTTGGTAACTACAACTAGAAGACTCAGACCTTATTTTCAGGCTCATACCACCGAGATTCCAACAGAACAGCCAATGAAACAAGTGTTGCATAAGTCATAGTCCTCGGGGAGGCTGATAAAGTGGGTCATAGAGCTCAACGAGTTCGACATCAGATTTAAACCTAGAACTGCAGTCAAAGGTCAGGTTTTAGCAGATTTCATCGCAAAATTTACAACATCAGCGCCTATGGAAGCAACGCAGCTAGTAACTGAGCTTTCCATATAGAAGCTCTTTGTGGATGGAGTTGCCAATGCTCAAGGAAGTGGCGCAGGCCTGATACTGACCTCTCCAGATGGGATAGACATCGAATACGCCCTCAGGTTTGAGTTTAAAGCTTCAAACAATGAGGCAGAATACGAAGTCGTCATTGCCGGACTTAATTTGGCTCACTCGATGGAAGCTGAGCAGTTGGAGATCTGCAGTGATTCCCAGCTGGTGGTAAAACAGATAGAAGAAGCTTATGAAGCTAAAGGCGAGAAGATGATCCTTTACCTCAGAAAGATACAAGAGCTGATGAAGAAGTTTGTGCAAGTTAAGATTAGACATGTTCCGAGAACCGAGAACTCGCGAGCAGATGCTTTGGCAAGATTAGCAACAACCACGTAGGAGAGCTTGGACAGGCTGATTCCGGCAGAGCACTTAGCAGAATCATCTGTGTGTGCTGAGGATGAAGAAGCACTACCTGTGCAAGCTCCACCGAGCTGGATGAACCCTATCCTAGGTTACCTTCAGCATGGGACTCTACTAGAAGATCCCAAAGAAGCTATCAAGCTGAGAACTAGGTCGGCTAGGTTTTCTATCTTGTAGGGAAACTTGTACAAGCGAGGTTTCTCAACACCCCTTCTAAAATGCATGGGAGGCAAAGACGCCAACTACATACTCAGGCAAGTCCATGAAGGGGTTTGTGGCAACCACATTGGAGCTCGGGCTCTAGCAAGAAAGACGTTAAGGTAAGGGTATTATTAGCCCACAATGCTCAAGGATGCTACAGACTTGGTCAAGAGATGCAAGATCTGCAAAGTGCACGCCAATATTTCCCATTGTCCACCAAAGATTCTAACCTCGATAATTAGCTTATGGCCCTTCCAGTAATGAGGTCTTGACATATTGGGACCCCTTCCTACCAGTGCAGGATAGTGCAAGTTCGCTATCATCGGAGTAGACTACTTTACCAAATGGGCGGAAGTGGAGCCTTTGGCAATAATTACTAAACAGAAAGTCCAGAGCATTACCTGAAAATCCATAATCTGTAGGTTTGGTAATCCCAGGGCAATTGTCTCTGACAACGAGAAGTAATTCGATAATCCAAAGTTCAAAAATTTTTGTACTGAGCTCAGAATTAAGAGTTACTTCTCAGCGCTAGCTCATCCACAGTCTAACGGGCAAGCGGAGGTCACCATCAA
Organism: Ilex paraguariensis; assembly: GCA_963454935.2. NCBI lineage: Eukaryota > Viridiplantae > Streptophyta > Magnoliopsida > Aquifoliales > Aquifoliaceae > Ilex > Ilex paraguariensis. The sequence continues at coordinate 468,367 of CAUOFW020003724.1, forward strand.
AACTATAAAAGTGGCTCTAAAAACCAAGCTTGAAGATCTGAAGGGTAAATGGGTGGAATACCTCCCAGAAGTGTTATGGCCCTACAGAACAACCGCCTAGTCAGCAACTCAAGAAACACCATTTACCTTGGCTTTCGGAACTGAAGTAGTGGTGCCTGTCGAGGTTGGGTTCCCATCTCCCAGGACTGAACTCACAAATGACAAACTCAACGGTGAGTCACTTCTATTGAACCTGGATCTCTTGGAAAAGAAAAAAGAGGCAGATTTGCATCGTATCCAAAATTACAAGAGACAAACGACTAGGTACTACGAAAGAAAGGTCAAACACAAGAGCTTTAAGATGGGCGACCTAATACTTAGAAAATTATTGTTAGCAAGAAAGGACCCCACTAATGGAAAGTTGGGACCCAATTGGGAAGACCCGTATATCATCTCGCAGGTGATCAGACTAGGGAACTATGAGTTACAGACGGAGGAAGGAAAAATCCTGCCCCACTCTTGGAATGCAGAACATCTCAAGAAATTCTTTCAGTGAGTCAATTTTGTAATTTGATCATTCTCAATAAAACAACAAGTCTTTAATTCATCTTGGTCATACTGCATAAAAAAAGCCCTATAACTCATGATGAACTCTTCAGTTCATAAAAAGAGCTCTGTAGCTCGTGGTGAACACTTCAGTTCATAAAAAGAGCTCTGTAGCTCATGATGAACTTTTCAATTCATAAAAAAAGCTCTATAGCTCATAAGGAACACTTCAGTTCATAAAAAGAGCTCTGTAGCTCATGATGAACTCTTTAGTTTATAAAAAGAGCTCTATAGCTCATAAGGAACACTTCAGTTCATAAAAAGAGCTATATAGCTCATGATGAACTCTTTAGTTCATAAAAAGAGCTCTATAGCTCAAGATGAACTTTTTAATTCATAAAAAGAGGTCCATAGCTCACGATGAACTCTTCAGTTCATAAAAAGAGCTATATAGCTCACAATGAACTCTTCAGTATATAAAAAGAGCTCTATAGCTCATAATGAACTTTTCAGTTCATAAAAAGAGCTCTATAGCTCATGATAAACTCTTCAGTTCATAAAAAGAGCTCTATAGCTCACGACTAACTCTCCTAGCTCACTCAAACGGGCCCAGTGGCCCAAGAATAGAGACATATAACAAGATTCAACATTACGAGTTTAAGAATCAACAGCAGAGTCAGTAACTATCAAATAAGAACAAAGGCTAATATATCTAGCAGCAATACAAAAACAAAAGGATTACAAGAGATATTCTCAGTTCTTATTCGCCCTTTAGACGTCTCCAAAGCTCAGCAACTTTATCTTCAGGCGGGCATTTTCTTTTTTTAGCTCGTCCCTCTCCTTCTGGGCTTCTGTCAGAAGATTTATAAGCATTTGCCTGGATGAGGAGAACAATATTGTAGCCAGAGAAGATCCAGATGAAGAAGAAGAGTCACTGGCAGGGCCACTTTTACGCTTTCCAGAGGAAGTACGAACGACCTCATCCTCATCAGATTCAGAGGGGCAGGACTCAACAGAATATGGGTAAGAAACAAAGTCTATAGCGGCACCGACAGCACTGAACAGAAACAAGTTATTTGGCATCACCAACTCAGAGTAGGGCACAGGCTCAACTTCAATCATCTGATCAATCCGCATCTCCTCCAATAAATCCAATTCAAGAGGACCTACCGACCAAGTTAAATCTTACAATTAGGAAAACACACCAGAAGACCTGAACAAATATAGGTTCTCGAGATACTTACCTGAATAAGAATAGCTCCTCTAGGATCTGGGAACTCTGCACTCTCTGTAGTGTAGCTCTATGGACCTCCAAGAATCTCCAGAAACATAGAAGAAGCGATGAGCTCATCCCTCAGGAGGAGAAGGAAGGTCAAACACCAGACGCCGCAGCTTGAAGTGCCTCCATCGAAAACAGACAAAACATGTGACCTCATCTTCTTCGAGGTCAAAAAAGTAGAAGAATTCTCCTACAGTGGAAAACTTGTCATCACCCCATAAGAGCCAAAACAGGAAGAAACTGACAATGATGGCCCACCCCTTGGGAGAGAGACGGGAAGGGCACAAACCGCAATAAGCCAAAATATAACCAACAATAGGATGAATAGGAAGACACAATCCCATGTCCAAAGCTCCCTCAAAGAAGCAAGTCTCCCCTCAAGGGAGATAATTGTAGGGCTCGTCCGAAGATGCGGCTCGCAAAGCTAATTCTACATCAAGAAAGAACTTCTCTTTTATCTCGTCTAAATCTAAGGGTGACATTGACGAAGGAACTAAGTAACGGCTCTGCCACTCCCATTCAATTCCAAAGGAGCTTCGTTCCATGAACAGGGGGGAGATTGGGACAGCCATTAAAAGATTCACTGAAAGTAAAGAAGGAAAAGAAACAGAGAAATAGTAAACCCTTAGGAATCAAGAAGAGACTCCGAAGTAGAAGAAGGGTCCAAAAAGTTACAACAAAATTATAGGGACAACAAGCTTCAATGCAATCAAAGTTTGCAAAAAGACCAAAGTCGGCGGACCTTTGGGTTTTCTAATTAAAGAGGGGTGTTTACGCTTTTGAAAGGCAGTTGGGGAAGCACAAAAAAAAAAAAAGGAAAAAAGAAGAGAGAGCTCTGCTCGGGTGTCCACAGAAGGTTAACATCCATAAGAATCCAGACCAAGTAGTCTCAACATTTCCTTGATGCTCCTCATCCATTTCAAGCAATAACAGCCCTCGACTGTCCAACAGAAGTTTCGGACAATAAGCTGCAATATAACATGAGAGATTAACTCTGGGTCCATAATAGAGCTCGGCAGTCCTGGAAAACTCTTTGAGATCCCAAATATTCGGGTATCTATGAGCTACGTGTAGCTCGTATGGCTGCATGGACCTTGCAAGGCAGCTCAATATTTTTTGGTATTCATGAGCTAAGTGTAGCTCGTATGACTGCATAGGCCTTCCAAGGCAACTCCCTACTTTTCAAACAACATCTAAGTCTCTGCTGCCTCAAATCTGTAAGGGGTATCACCCTCCAAGAACGATTCTAGCTGACCTCAACATCAAGTAGCATACTCTTTTCGACCAAACACAAGCATAACAATCTCCTAAAGTCAAATCTCAATTCCTTTTCTCTCAAAGGAGCTCAAGGAGCCAGTAGACTTGCAGTTCCAACAAATTTGCTTTCAGAAGAACTCAGTTCCCCTCAAAGCAAAGGGGGGCAAGGGGAGTACAGAGCAGTACACGAGTATTTTAAACCACAAAACAATAAGAGCAGATTTGAGAAGAGCAAAGTAGACTGCATTGAAGAGCAAGTTAGATTGTATTGAGCAAAGTAGACTGTATTGAAGAACAAGTTAGGTTGTGTTGAGCAATTTCAAAAAGCAAAAACAAGTGCGTTTACCATTCACATGGATGACTTGAAAGACGAGTCAGGAAAACAGAGTAGATTTATATTCCCCATCAGAAGTTACAAATGCTTTCCAATAAGAAAAAAAGAGAGAAATAAAAGATCCTAAGTTTCTGAAGAGAGAACATGTGAAGGGTCCTGCAATGCAGTTACTGTAGCTTCAGCAGCAGGAACAGGAGAAGAGCTCAGTAGCTCAGCAGGTAACCCTTCTAGCAAGGTAGCAGTTGAAATCTCAGAGGGGCCAAGAGTAGGCAAGGAGGTTGGGGCTTCAATCTCAGTCAGAGCTCTCGTTACCAGATCCGCAGAAAAGGAAGTATTAGCAGGAACAGCTGGAGGAGTGAATATTTTAGTACCTTCTAGAGCCCTATCAGAAGCAGCAAGAGCCAAGGTGTTGTCATCGCCCTCTGAATCAGTCTCTTCCAACTCTTCCTCAGTGGGGATGGCAAAGTCAAAGTCAAAGTCGAGGTCTGGATAGGCCTTCTCCGTTTTGCTCTGAAAGGCCAGCCATCCTGAGGCCCACTTAGTTGTGACATCATCATTTAGCTCGGCTATTATGTCATCCCTCTCCCTGACAATTGTCTTCTGCACCTCGAGCTCACTACATAAGGTCTCATTCACCTTGGCCAAGGTAACATACTCCTTTTTAAGGCCCTCGAGGGAACTCCGAGCATCAAAGGCTTCCTGACTAGCTTTGGTCCAGACATTAGTCTTGAGTAGTAGTTTTTCCCTAGTCATCCTCAACTCATCCCTAGTCTTCTTCTCTCTTTCCTCAACCCTATCCTTAGCTGCTTAAAGGCCTTCGAGGTCAGAGGCCTGCTTCTCCATTTGCTCCTCGAGCTCTTGCACTTGAGCTCTGAGGCTCTCATTGTCAAAGGTCAGCTCAACGACCTTGAAATCGTATGCCTTCAACGCTTTGGCAGAGTCCTCCGAAGATTGGACTCTGTCCATCAAGTTCTTCAAATGGAGAGCTATCTGGGAGCATAAAAGAAAGTGAGTTCAGATCAACACAAGTCAACCGCACCGAACTAAGAGGGAGAGTAAAAACACTTACAATAACTGCTCCTTGGAGAGCTGAGCAGAAAGAGGCCTCGGGGGGCATGGTAGAGGCCCTCTGAATATCGAATTCAGGAAGAATGGATGAAATGACCCCAGTAGCCAACTCAGCATTGTCAAAGAAGGAGTCTTCATCAGTTTCCCAGTCCTCTCTCTTTTCGGCTTTGGGGCTCCAAAGAGGCAGCATGGATGGTTGTTCAGATGGTCCAGGAGGAGTGGAGTCTGGCCGAATTTCAGTAACCAGCCCCAAGGCTCCCTCAACCTCAGAAGAGGTGAGGGAAGCCAGCCTTGGCTCAGAAGCCTTTTTGGGAGCAAGCTGGGCCCTTTGAGGAAAGGAGGTGGCCGGGGATTAAGATAAGAAAGTTTGTCCTTCTTTGCTCAAGGCAGGAGAAGAAGACACTCCTAGTTTTTGCACCTTAGCCCTGTCAACGAGGCTGCCTCTAGAGCTGGTCTCAGCCTTTCGTTTGCCACTCTTCCTACTCTTATTCAGTAAGTCAACCTTAGCCTGGAGTTCCTCAGGAATAGATTTCATTATGGAGGAGCCTGGAAGATCTAAACCAAACTAGTTAAATAGGAAAGAGGAAAAAGAAGGGAAGGTAAGGAAACCAACTCAGAAAGTGTTACCTTCTACGTCTTCAGGTTTAACAACAGAAATAGGAAGCGGAGCTTCTATCGATACCTCAGGAGGACTAAATCCCTATGTAACTAGAACCTAGGGCTTGATGAGCTTAGAGTACTTCTCTGGATTACACTTCTCCAACTTTCGCTTCACTTTCTCGTCCTTTGCACTCAACTCAGGTCGAATGCCTGAAAAATAATACGAGGAGAACAAAGGTCAAAAAGGCAACTCGATAATTTTCAAACCAGAACTCAGTCAGTTCGAGCAAGGACTCATCTAAGTTATTAGGGGTGGACCAGGCTCTAGGGATACCAAGAGTGTCAATCCTATCAGTAGGGTTATACTCCTAGTTGGTGCTCCCAACGAAAAAGAATTGCTTCTTCCAACCCTTATAGGAGCTCGGGAGGTGAGTAATGATCTGTCTAGCCGTGGTTCGCTTGGAGATATACAAGAAACCCTCAGATGAGGTGAGTTTGACATTAAAAAGATCTACAAGCAAGGAAAGACTGGGAACCCCGAGCTCACGTTTCTTAAATAAAACTAGAAGACCCACTAGAAGACCCTAGAAATTGGGGAAGAGCTGAGCAAGGCAGAAGTTAAAGTATTGCAAAACACTCTTGATGAAGAGGTGCATAGGGAAACGAAGGCCATTCTCAAAAGCGGCCACGAAAAAATAGACTTTCTTATGAACTTGGGCAACATATGAGGTGTATTTATCTGGACACCAGGGCTGGACACTAGGAGAAAAACCGTAATGATCACTGAAAATTTTCATAAGAGAAGGGTCAACCTTAATGGGTCCTACGAGCTCAGCATGCCTAAAGGTAGCCCCTGTGTCCGCTGCGCTGTCAGAGACTCCTACCCCACTTACCTTGCCTTTACCTTTGTTAGGATTAGGAGGCACAGAAAAAGACGATGAGGGTGGTTCCTTAGTATTTTTCTCGGTGTCGACAACATCAACACCAGGGAAATTGTAGATTTCCTCACCCACATCCCCTAAATCAGTGTTCTCTTCGGCAGACCTTTCTCCCAAGAGAGAAGCAGAGGAGCGAGTAGTTCTGGAAGGGGTAGACATGATTGAACAGGAGAAAGACAAATTGAAAGAACGGTAGAGGTGAGGGATACTAGTAAGACACTCCCTGATAACCCTAGGGTCAACACAGTAGCTTCCAATAGCGAGAATTCGCACGATAGGGCCCCAATCCACGAAGTAGGGAAGAGGGGACAAGCAACATTTTTGGTTCCAGAGATAAAAGAACTGATAAGCCCAAAAATGCAATGACCACCTCGAACTCAAGGGATCCAGGATGAGAAAAGACGAAAGAGGGGCAAAAGAGGTATACCTAGTTAGGAAAGAGCAACAACCTAGAGCGAAACTAAAGAAAGAAGGCAATGCGAGTCTTCAAATCAAACCCAGGAAACTCGATCTCGAGTAAAGAATCGGAGAGCTTCAAACCGAAAAGCCAAGAGACCGCAAGGAGGGAAAGACAGCAAAGAAACCAAACAGTGGGAAATCGCAGTTCGGATTAAGTATTTAAAGCTTGAGAAACGTGGGCTGAAGCGTGCGCGGGAACCAAGGAGGCCATGATTGCTAAAAACCGTCAAATAGGCATCTATCACGTGCAAGCCAGCTTGGTTTAAAAACAGCTCAGCCCCTGCCCAAGCTCGCTTGAACTAGGGACTGGGGGGCAATTGATGATACCTCAAAAAAGTTATAAGAGCGAGCTTAGGGAACGAGGTCAGGTCAGGAGGTCAGGAATGATACGAGGAGCTCAGAAGTCCAGAGCCGGAGCTCCCCCCTGGGGAAATGATAATGGAACTGACTAGGGGACAGCTGGATAACTGCGAAAATTGGGTTCAAAGCATGAAACTCTCAACCAACCAAGATCCTCTCCTAAAATCAAGGAGAATCCCACTAATGGTAGGCAAAAATCTCGGCTGAGATCCCATAGAATAGGGAATAGTCCTATAAATACTATGTAACGCCTCCATAGAGGGAAGGGGAGAAAAAGAAAAACCCTAATTCCGTGATATATAGTATTGTAATACATTTGAGTAGTGAATAGAGGAGAGAGAGTAAGAGCCTCCATTGAAGAGTGGACTAGCCGAACTTCTAAACCGGTGAACCACTATATTTTCACCACGTGCACCCCTTTATTCCCCGCAGTGTTTCACAGTAACATCACATACGAGCCCTGTAGCTCTGATCCACACTCATCACGCGTCACCTGCACCTTTTGCTCGTCCTTGTTGATTTACACAGTCAGATTCTTTGCGATGTTAAAAAATTTGCACTATTCACTCACGGGGATTGAGGCTAGGGGCTAGTATATTATTCCTAGGAATGATTTGTCACTGTCGATACGTTGGTATACGTCCTTATTGAAGTGGTGTATCCTTGTGAAGATTAGTTGGGTGATTGTGTGTGGCGGGGACGGGAGTTAGGATATTCTCGATGTTTAGATTTATGCTAGTCTACTTGCGTACAACTATACTACTTCTAAAAGTCCTTTAACTTGAAAATTTTTTATTTTTCTATTTTAACCTTTTTTAATTTTTTAAAGACAATGTCATCCTCATATTTTAACAACTTAAGAAACATAGAACCATTTCTTTATATACTGAATGCACCATTTAGAAGGCAATAGATTAAACTTGAATATATAGATGAATAATGACAACACTAACTTAAACTTTTCACATTCTTTCTGAATGACCATTGGGTATAAATCGGTTGGTTTGAGCTGTAGTTTAAGAGAATTAATGGGAATTGAAAAGTTTCCAAACCTTGGAGGAGAGATGAGATATAATGTAATTACACACGTATATTTGGTGAGGCCTCCACTACACACGTAAACTATTGATGTATGGGTTAAAATAGATATAATTTTTATTTTTGTAACATGGATAAAAAAAAATTAAAATTTAAAATCATAATTTAATTGTTTTACATGCATTGCATCAAAAAGTCCCTTAATCCAAAAAACATAAGTTTTTCTATTTTATCCTAACTAATATGATAAAGTCAATTGTACCCTCTATATATTTGAATCTTCCTAAATTTATTACATTATCCTCTCATTCTTTTTGATCTTTTACCTTCATTCAATCCGTTTGATCCTTAACTATTAATGTTATTTTATTTTTGTTTTTGATCTTCTTAAATTACTACATCATCCTCTCATAACTTTTGATCTTATGGAATTAATAACATAAATAAAATTCATATTTTATTCGGTCATGGGTTTCTCTTCAAGATCTTGAAAGGCAGCTCCCAATCTAGGACAAAGCCATCAAGGGTTTGTAACCTGATCCAAAGCCTAAGACAGGTAGCACTGTTCTTTGATTTCTACTGGATTTGTAATTTGTTAAAATAAGGAAGAAACAGGGCACACATCCTCAATATTTGAACTCCAATGGTCTGCTCTAATATTATGGGTAAGTTATTCTTAAATTTCTGTATGGATGAAAATTTATATGCTACAATTGTATTGGTTATTCTACTAATTAAAAGAAATTTTACACTGCCATAATTTATTTTCATAATTTGTAAAATATTTATCCATTGTGTCTTGTATTAAGAGAAATTATGAATAAAACTTGAGACAATAAGTTTAACAGACTTATAACGGAAGAACATAAGGAAGACCCATGAATGGTTTTGTGCTTTCAACTTTCACCTTCTGCTCTCACTCCCTTTCCATGGTTGCGTCCCTATAAATACTCTTTATACGCAAAGAATAAAATGGGTGCATCGAGTAGACAAGAGAATGGAGAGGGAGAGAAAGAGAAGGAGATGAGGCCCTTGCCACAGTATGAACCACCTTAGCAAATCACAGGATGCTAGCATAGCCAAGTCATACCTTGGTTCTGATTCCATTCCAATTGGAGAAGGCACGAGGAACTCCTAAAGCCTATACTTGTGCACCACCATCACCAGCGCTCTATCATCCAAGGCTCTTAGATGTTAGAACTTCATCATCAGTTGTTGATCGAGACCAAAGTCTGCCACTATGTCAGTTTTAGGTTGTTGATGTGAATGTGGATGATTTACTTCTTGAGTCATTGGTTTCATTTTGGTAGATTGAGAGAAATATGGATGGGAAAGTTTTTTTTTTTTAGTTTAATTATGATACAGGCTACAACAACCTCAATGTTGGCACTTATTACTACTGCATGTGCTATTTTTTTTAGAATGTATTGTAGTGTGGAGTTTGTTTATCTTTGCCGCATTAATGTTAGTTTTAGTGTTTTTGTTTTGAAGATAGAATATGTAACTCAAGGAAATTGTCAGTTTGATATTATATATGTATAGATAGAGTTATAAAAATTTCATAATAATATAATGAATGAGTTACTCTCCACAAAACAAAAAAATTAAATTACAAATTAAATTATTCACATGCGAATATATTATCTATACTATTTTAAAATATTAGCATACATGAAAAATATTTTTTTTACTTTTATCCTTCAACACTGCAACTATGTCATGCTTATCCTTCATATTTAATGCCACAATCTATATCTATATCTATACTACTATAATATAATTTAATTCCTTAATCAATCTTCCTTTTTTTTTTTTTGATCCAATATCAATCTTCCATTCATTTTTGGTAATTTATTACACAATTCTATCGTATCCTTTCATTTTGTTAGATTAATCATGTACATAAACTTGACATCTATATCTACAAACTATTAATAATAGTCCGCTAAACCAAAAAAAAATTAATTTTTTTATTTTATCCTTGAACAATTACATATTGCCACTTTTGCGACCCATTTACACTTTATCTTCCTATCAAGAACCTGTTGATACAATTATTTTACACATAATAGCACTTTTATGACAAATTGTCACTCCATCTTCTAATTAAGCAACTGTTGATTGACATATCTCCCTTTCTATGTCATTTCTTGTTGTGTGTAAGTTCTGCGCCATTTCATTCATTTTCGTAGGGAAATTATTTTGATGTGCCAACAAGCAGATCTTTATTAGCGGTGATGGTAGGAAGATATAATATCCAGCTTTGTATTGTTTTTAATGGTGTTTGATGTTTGGCCTACTTTTGTGATTACCTTCATTAGGAAAATGAGAAGCGGTTATGTTTAACAACTATTTTAATCTGTTTCTTCATGTTGATGGCTGCTTTAGAAGTATTTTGGATCTAGTTGCATGAGCTGGTTATATCTGTGAGTAACTTCATTTCAGCTCACATGGGCCTTTGTTATTTTTAAGTATTAATGAGTTGATATATGATTATCTTGAAGAATTTTCAGACTTATGGTATCACTATTTAAGTATAAGGTTCCAAGCTGTCAAATTAAGAAAAAAAAACATTACCTGGTCAACTATACTGTGATTTGCATAATTTTTTTGGTTTTAATGCAATACAGACAACCAGACCATTTGTTATTAGAGTTAGGTATTATTATTGGATGCTAATAAAGTGTAGTCACACTTAGTGTGAGGCATTGAATTGGAGACTAAAGTCATGATCTATCTCTCTCAACAATACTCCTAAATCTTGTAAGCGTATATGTTTGAATGATCTTTTTTTCTTAAGAAATTTAAGGAAATTCTTTCATTAATGTTTTCTTTGTATCATAGCTGGATAGGAGAGATTGGACACTTGAACACTCGTACTATATAGACCTTGAAATTATTCTCGGTTTGCCCTCAAAAAGAATTATTCTCTATCTGCAATTTGATTTATGAGATCATCATAGTCTCTTGAATTTGTTTAAATTTAATTCAATAGTATAACAATTGATAAGCAAAGTTTAACGGTCGATGATAAATTAGTTTAAGATAGGCAATTATGTTGTGATGCGTTGGCTATTGATAATGCTTCTCGACATTTGAGACTCAGATGTGCTCAAGATCTCTTTAAAAATGCTCATTCATTGTTGCAACCAATCTGAAGATGTTTATAACACGACATAGCAGAACGGTGGATTCACTGTGCATTGAATAGTTTAGTTTGAGCTCCAAGGCACTTTGGAGTTGGATCAGGGAAATGAGATTTTCTCACAGAGGATTTATAGTGGTTCACCTAACTCGAGAGTTCGGCTAATCCACTCTCCAGGGAGTCTCTTGTTCTTGGGAAATATATTGATAATTTGGGGGGGGGGGATTTTACATAGAGTCTTCGAGTAAGGCAACAATTGCTTTCTTGTCCTTTCTATTGAGGGCTTTGCCTCTTATTTATAGTTGATTCCGAGTCAGTCCTGATCTATGGCAAGATCCTTGCCTCTTTTTCTTAAGTTACTTTTATTGTGCAACGACTGCGATGGGTGTTGGGTTGGTTACAAATCTTATGCCTAGATAAGCGACTGTTGCTATCAAGGGGGTGCTTGGAGGAAGCTAGTTGTATTCTACATCGTCTTCCTTGAGATACAGATGTAGGGAGCTCAAGATCTGAGGTCGAGGTCTTCAGGCAACTGAGCTCTTGACCTACGAGAGCATGACTTGAGAAAATCGAGTTCAACCTTAGGCATATTCAAGGTGCTATCAGTTACCCTCTAGTCCTTGGTCAGATAGAGTTATATGAGCTGAGACTAAGCTCTATCTTGGTTGAGTGAGGTTGTCTAGGATTGTCCTTGAGATGTGCATGATGGGACGTTTCTTGGCTAACATGGCATTGTAAACGTGCAATCATTTCTGCCTTGTTTCTCGTGTACATCCCTTATTCATCTTTATCCACATGTCTGTTTGTACAATCACCTTAAATGCTTCAGCAGACAAAAATCATCTTTTCCATTATGGCGAAATCTCTTCACATTCTTTCTCCAGATTTCACTCCTTTTCCTCTTCCCTTTCGATTTCGTCTTCCCCAATCTACAAGAGATCTAGGGCTTTTGCTGGTAAATTCCCCAATTCATTCCGAAGATTCTGCCAGGCTAGCTTAGTCCGTTCCTCAGATTTATCCTTGGTTTTTGATTGTCGCTTATTCTCAGCGAGGTACGTCTTTTGCTTTGCTCCTCTTCTTCTCTTTAGGACTCTATTCATTTTGGATCCCTCGGATTTAAGGTGGTTGCTTCATTTCTGGACCTTTCGTTTTTGCTTATTTAGGAATCAAGGTCGTTCGTTATTTTTTCTTCCTCTCTTCTTAGACCTCTACGCTACTTCTAGGATTTTCCTCTTTGGTCACTAGAGCCTCGATCCTAGGGCTCTTGAAGATTGTTTTAGCAACGTACCTCCCCTTTGCACCTCCTTTAGCCCCCCTACCCCATATCCTCTTATTTGTTTCCTCTGAAGCCACTGCATCCTCTGTGTCCGTTATCACGGGGAACATGCCTCCTGAGCTAGAGCAGGATGACTTGGGAGATGTGGGTGATGAAATAGATAACTTTCTAGGAGTTGACTTTGTTGATGTCGAGGAGGGGGTAGAGGTGCCTTTATCTTTGCCAGGGTCTACCTCGGCTCTAAGAGACCCCAAAAAGGGAAGTGTAAAAGAGGTGGGGCTTGGTCCTCAGACAGTGCTAAGAGCACTAAACCTGCCCCTCGCGCTTAAGACTTGGTAGGTCGTAGTGAGGTCACACCTCCTTTTATGAGTGTCCTCTTTGCGAGATTCGATTTTCCCAGGGGCATGCATTACGGGTGCCTTTATGTAATCACTAGGTATGACTCTGAGGTGCTTGAGAAGACCTATTTCTTTGTAGCCTCTCTGGAGAACGGTCTTAGGTTTTCTATACACCCCTTTATCAAATACATCCTTTAATATTTTAATGTTTGTCCTGCTCAGATTTCTCCAAATTTCTAGGGTGTCTTGGTGGGCCTCCTCGTCTTTTTTAAGAAGAAGGAGCTTGACTCCCCTTCAGTTCCTTTGCTCATGAAGTACTTCAACGTCAAGTTCCCTTCTGATGGCTTTCTGTACATTTCTAAATGGGTGAAGACCACATCCCTAATTATTGACCTGCTGAGCTCCCATAAGGGTGGGAAGAAACTCTTCTTTTTTTGTGTCAGGGAAAGAATGAGAGTTTGACATGAATAATGCTACTGACAGCCTTCCTGTTCCTTGTTCTTGGTCTATTCCTGACAACTTGGGTGAGTCCTCGTTAGAGGAGGCTTAACTTGGCACGTTTTGTCTCTACATTTCCTGTTGACCTCGTTTCCCTTGATTGTTTCAAGTATTCGTCCGGACCTAGGAGTGGACGATAGACTCGCCCTGTTGGGTCTTGAAGATTATTGCCTGGGGAAGTACTTTGATCTAATCAAGCCTTCTGTGCTTACCCAATTTGGGTTTCGTCCCCCCGAGGTGAGAGTAGAGACCCCTATTCCAATATCCATGGTTGGTATAGAAGATCTCACTGATAACGTTTTTCCTTCTTCATCTCTAGTTATTCCTTCCCTTCTTTCTTTTTTTTTTTGCTGACCTACTTACTTTGGTTTCTCAAGTTCCAGCTCAATGGCTTCAGATGCTGAAGCTGTGAGGGCCAAGGTGGCTCAATTTAGGAAGGATAGAACTAGGGGGAAATGCAAGATTGAAGTCGGGTCTGGAAGTGACCCAGATCCTCCTTCGAAAGTGCAACGATCAAAGATGCCTCCACCTTTTGTTCCTCTACTGACCTTGCCTCCCCAAAAGATAACTATTGAGGCATCATCTTCTACTGAGGGGAGTTTTCCTACTCCAAAGGCCTCAATTGGGGTTAAGTCTTAGGTGGGGGATCTTTCTAAGGTGGAGCTTAAGAAACCTCTAGCTCTGATTAGGGAGAGCGCACTGAGCTCTTTGGCTCCCTCTTTGAAAGATCCTTTAGCTTTTGCGTCGAGTGGGGTGACGCCTCTTCAAATGACATCTGGTAAAGTTTAGGGTTCTTCTGGTAGAGTTCTTCAAGTAAGGGGTTCTCTCATCAAAGATGTGAACCTTACCGCCGCAGCCATCACATCTGTTATCCTGGAGTCTGACATATAGGAGGTTTCCATGATGCCTCTGTTTATCTCGGTTGCCACTGCTCTGTACAGTGCAGCCTCGGTAAACTTTGAGTTTCCAAATTGCCTTTGTTTTTGTAATGGTATCATTTTCTGACCTTAGATTCTTGTTTTTTTTAGCTGGCCATTCATGTGAGTGCCTTGGTAAGCAGAGTTCGAGCTTTAGAGAGTGCTGCCGAGGTGTCTTAAAAATCCTCAAAGGCCTTCATGCTCAAGGTTGTAGATTTGGCCTTTACCAACGAGGACCTCAAGGCTTATGTGCACGATCTAAAGGCTCAGGTCACGGAGTTTAGCTCAGTGAATAAGGGCCTAGAGGCCAAAGCCAAGAAGGCTAGAGATAAGCTCAAACTTAAAGTTGACAACATACTCCAGGCGCAGAAGGATGCCTTTGAGGCTCTTGATTTCGTTCAGTCCATTAAGAAGGAGTACGACATGTTGGTTAAGGTCAATGCCGTGCTGCTGAAGGAAATTGAGATGGAGAGGGCCAAGTGAAGACAAGGGATGCCAAGGTAGTAGAGCTCCAAGATGAATGTGCCACCAACCGGACCGTTGGGTATTTTGCATTTCAGGAGCAAGCCATGGAAAAAATACCCAGGCCAAGGCTTCAACTTAGACCCTTCTTTGGACAAGGAGAAAGAGAAGTCAACTGCTGATAAGGAGGTCGAAGTCTCTATTGAATCTAAGGCTTAAGCTTTTGGGTTGGTTCCTTCTGAGGTAAAGATGGGAGTTTCTGAGGTCATCTTGCCCCCAACTGATCTTGTAGAGGTTGATACTCCAGTTCTTGCTTCTTCTGAGGCCCCTTCTAACCTTCCTGTTGTTCCTTCTGGGCTGCCTAAGGCCCTCTTCTGACCTTCCTGTTGTTCTTTCTGAGCTACTTGAGGCTACTACTGAGCAATCTGTATAAACTTAGGGCTTCTGGTATTTTAAGATTTTTCTGTAATAGATTTTTTTTTGAGGAAAAAACTTTCATCTTGTATTTTGCTTTTTTGAAAACACTTTCATCTTGTATTTTGCTCTTTCCCCTTTGCCCCTTGCTTCAAGGAGAACTCTGTTCTTTTGAAAGTGAATTTGTTTTTATCAAGTATGAGGTCTGTTCTTAACTTAAAAACTTAGCTGTTTGTCAAGAATTCTCTGTAGTTAAGTGTGCTGAAAAGCTCATCGTTTTATGAGATGCAAGACTCATTTCAATTTTTTTTGGTGAGCTGAAGAGCTTATCTTAGCATTTATGAGCTTAGGAGCTCTTCACTAGTCTGTGAGCTAAACAGCTCATCATTTGTTTATAAGCTGAAGAACTCATAGCTTGTTTATGAGCTAGTGAGCTCATCGCTTATTCATAAGTTAAAGAGCTCATCATTAGTCTATGAATTGAAAAACTCATCGTTAGTCTATGAGCTGAAGAACTCATTGTTTGTTTATGAGCTGGGGAACTCATCGCCTGTTCATGAGCTGAAGAGCTCATCGTTCGTTTATAAACTGAAGAGCTCATCGTTCGTTTATGAGCTGAAGAGTTCATTATTTATTAATACTAGTAACAGAATGACAATCGAGCTGAAACTTCACTGTTTTATTGTTGATGAAACTTTACAAGTGTCTTGGTTACTGAAAGTATCTTTTCAAATGGTCAGCATTCTAGGAATGAGGCAAGATCTTTCCTTCCTCCGTTTGTAGTTCATAATTCCCAGGTCAGATTTCTTTGGATATGATGTACAGACCTTCCCAATTGGGTCCTCGCTTTCCATAAGTGGGGTCCTTTCCTTAAGGGAGGAGTTTCTTGAGGACTAGATCTCCTACTTTGAAACTCTTTGTGTCTGATTCTTCTGTTGTAATATCTTGTTGCCTTTCTTTGATAATCCAAGATGCGCTGCAAGGCTCTGTCCCTCTTTTCATCTAAGAAGTTGAGGTTAAGCAAAAGTGACTCATCATTATGCTCGGGGTTGGAGAGCTCTGTTCTTGGAGATGAGATGTCTATTTCCATTAGGGCAACTACTTTAGTTCTATAACCTAAGGCAAAGGGCGTTTCTTGAGTTGTCAACCCAGTTGTGGTTCTGCAAACCCATAATACTTCTGTAAGGTGTTCTACCCATTGTCCTTTTAAGGCCTCAAGGTTGGTCTTTAGATCTACTTTTATAGTTCAGATAGTCACCTTTGCTTGTCCATTTGACTGAGGATGAGTTGGTACTGAGAAGCATACCTAGCTCGACACAAAACCGATTACCAAACTACTTCCCGTTATCTAAGAAGATTGCCCTGGGTATTCCAAACCTGCAAATTATGGACTTCCAAGTAAGCTTCAGATCTTCTACTCTGTGATTCTTGCAAGAGGTTCCATCTCAATCCATTTGGTGAAATAGTTTGCCCCAACTATAACAAACTTGCATTATCCAGTGCTGGTAGGAAGAGGTCCGAGTATGTCTAGTCTCCACTGCTGGAATGACCATGGACTAACCATTGAGGTGAGGAGCTCTAGTGGATAGTGTTGGATATTGGCATGCAACTAGCAGGTCTTGCACCTTCTGACTAGCTCTAATGCGTCTTTGAGCAGGGTCAACCAGAAATATCCTTGCCTTAAAGTTTTACCCTCCAGAGGTTGAGCTCCGATGTGATTGTCGCAGATGCCTTTGTGGATTTCCCTTAGAATGTAGTCAGCTTCTTCATCCCATACACACCTCAAAAGAGGTGTCGAGAAGCCCCACTTGTATAGGTTTTCTTGTAGGAAGGTGAATCGGGATGACCAGGTTCTTAGCTTTGCAGCCTCTTTGGAATCCGCTGGTAAGGTTTTATTATGAAGATATTCCCTGATTGGATCTATCCAGGTTGGCTGAATCTGTATAGGGAACACTTTTTCATCCTCGACGCTCACTGATGGCTTAGCTAGGTGTTCAACTAGAATCAGTCTGTCCAAGTTCTCTTGAGAGGTTGTGGCTAGCCTTGCTAAGGCATCAGCTCGGGAGTTTTCAAATCTTAGGGCATGCGTGACTTTGACCTGTACAAATTTTTTTATTAGCTCTTGTACTTTTCTTAGGTATAGAACCATTCTCTCTCCCTTAACTTCATACGTTTCCTCGATCTACTTCACCACTAGCTCGGAGTCATTGTAAATCACGAGCTGTTCTGCCTCCATGGAATGTGCCATGATAAGGCCGACACTGATGGTTTCGTACTCAGCTTCGTTGTTTGAAGCATTGAATCTGAACCTGAGGGGGTATTCAATGTCTATTCCATCGAAGGAGGTCAAAATTAATCCAGCACCACTGTCTAACGTGTTGGTAGCTCTGTCTTCTGAAAGCTTCCACATTGGGAGGTCAGGTACCAACTGAGTTGCCTTCATGGATGCTTCTGGGCCTGTTGGGAATTCTTCAATAAAATCAGCTAGTATTTGCCCCTTAATCGCAGTTTTGGGCTTGTACCTTATATCGAACTCGTTGAGTTTTATCGCCTATTTGACTTGCCTCCCTGATGACTTTGGTTTATACAACATTTGCTTTATTGGTTGGTTTGTAGAGACCTCAATCGTATGAGCCTGAAAATAAGGCCTAAGCCTCCTTGCTATTATTACCAGAGCTAAGACTAGCTTCTTTATCTTTAGGTATCTTTCCTCTGCCCCTCTCAGAACTCTGCTACAATAGTAAACTGGCTGCTGAGCTCTGTCTTACTCTCTGACCAATGTTGCGCTAGTTGAGACATTTGAGATAGCAAGGTATAGGGTGAGCACCTCTCATTTTCTAGGGCACACAAGGATTAGGGGTAAGCTGAGGTAGTCCTTGATGGCCTTGAATGCCTCCTCGCACTGTGCATCCCACTGTAACACCTTTTTCAAGATTTGAAAAATAGGTTGACATTTGTCATTTGACCTGGAGACAAAGCGACTTAGGGCTGCTATCTTTCCCGTTAGGTGTTAAACTTCTCTTTATTTGGGGGTGGTTGCATATTTATTGTAGCTCTGACCTTTTCTAGGTAAACCTCTATTCCTCGGCTATTGACTATGAAACCCAGGAATTTTCTAGAGGAGACCCCAAAGGCGTATTTGGCTAGGTTAAGATTCATCTGGTACTTCTTAAGGATTTGAAAAGACTCTTCGAGGTGCCTGATATGGAGCTCACCCTTTAATGACTTCACCAACAGGTCATTGATGTACACTTCTATTGATGTCCCAATCTATTTTTGAAACATACGGTTCACCAAACGGTAGTAAGTAGCTCCGACGTTCTTCAGCTCGAATGGCATAACCTAGTAGTAGCATGTCCCTTACACAGTCACGAAGGATGTCTTTTCTTGGTTACTAGGGTCCATCCTGATCTGGTTGTATCTAGAAAAGGCATCCACAAAACTTAGGAGCTCATACCCTGCTATGACATCCACGATCAGATCAATTTTGGGAAGTGGGAAGCTGTCTTTGGGGCAGATGTGATTTAGATTAGTGAAGTCAATGCAGAGGCGTCACTTACCATTGGATTTTTTGACGAGGACCACATTAGCTAGCCATGTCGGGTAATCCACCCACTTAATGGCTTTGGCATGGAGGAGCTTGCCGACCTCCTCATTAATCACTTTTTGGCGCTTCGGGGCAAAACTCTTTCATTTTTACTTGATGGGCTTGAAGGTTTGGTTCACGCTGAGCTTGTATATGATGACTGAGGGGTCAATCCCCTATATATCTTTTTATTTTCATACAAACACCTCCATATTCTTTCTGAGGAATTGAATAAGGAGGTCTTTAACCTCTTTGGGTAGCTTTGATCGAGTTGGACAAACTGTTAGATATGTTCTAATTCATACAAACACCTCCATATACCAAATGTTCTGATTCTTCATCGAGTTGGACAAACTTCAGCTCTTCTAAAGGCACAAGTCTTGTCTCTAACCCATTTCTCATGTCACGGTCATCCAACTATATAGCCTTGACCTCTTTCTTTTTAATAGACACCATGTAGCATTCTCATGCCACTCGTTGGTTTCCTCGGACCACTCCAATGCTATTTTTGGTGGAGAACTTCAATACGAAGTGGTAGATAGAAGGAATGGCCCTCATGGAGTTGAGGGAAGGCCTCCCTAGTAGAACGTTATACGCTGAAGGGTATCCACTACCAGGAATCTTACTGAGGTGGTGGATTGGCAGGGGGTGTGTTTTCCATTGTGAGAATAAGCTGGGTTGAGCTTAGGGGTAGCACCCTCTTTCTTGAGAATCCAAGCAGGTGAGTCCTCACTGGTTTAATCTTGTCTCTGTCTATATCCGTCGTGTCAAAGACAGATGTAAAGATGATGTCAGCAAAGCACTCATTATTGTTTAGAACCCGATGGACAGTTCTATTGGCGATAATAGCCCTCACCACCAAGGGATCATCGTGGGGATGCTAGTAGCCTTCTAGATCTGCACCTGAGAAGGTTATTTCCATGCTTAATCGAGGTTCTTTGGACATAGCTTGTACCTCTAGTACTTCCTTGGCTCAGAATTTGCGCATATAGGCTTTCCTGACTGAGCTAGATTCCCCACCTCCAGCAAATCCTCTTGATATTACTCTGATTTCTCCCAAGTGCTGTTGATGTTGTGCAGTAACTTGTTGCTGAGGTTTTGGGGGTGGGTGAGCTCAGTTCTGATCGTCTTACGCCATGAAATGGCGCAATTGTCCCATCTGAATCAAGAACTTGATCTCTTTCTTTAGCTGGATACAATCGTCAGTGAGGTGGCCATGGTCCCAGTGATACTCACAGTATTTCGTCGCATCCTATTTTGCGGGGTTTGCCTTCATTCGAGGTGGCCACCTTAGAAACTTCTCATTTTGTACTTTATAGAGGACTTAGGACACTGTGGCATTGAAGGGAGTGAACCGCCGTGGTGTGAATCTTGGCTGTAACTCCTAGGGTGGGAGACTCAGATGATCTCTAATGTCTCCTCTTCCTTTTGGAGCTATCTCTGTCTTTTTGTGGAGACCTGTCTCGACTTCTCGTATTTCTGGGACTTCGGTCCCTCTTCTTCTCCTTCTCCTTATGTGTGGTTGAGCTCACTGCCTTGGAAAGGAGAGCTTCCTCGGCATTGATGTATTTCTCTGCTTTGGAAAGGACCTCTGCCATACTAGCTTGTGGGTTTTTGAAGTTGGAAAACATTAAGTCTTTCAACTAGACACCCAGCCCGATAATAAAGGCAATAAGGGTGAATTTTTCATCAGTGATATCTACTTTCAGCAATTCTGAGTTGAACCTCTGAACACAGCTTCGTAGGGTCTCATTGGTTCCCTACTTTACACTCAACAAGTGGTAGCTCGACTTACGATAAGTCCGAGCTCCTATAAAGTGCGAAACAAATGAGATGGAAAACTCTGTAAAGGTGGAGATGAATGATGGGTTGGCCTATTGAACCATGCTAAGGCTAAGCCCTTTAAATTAATGGCAAAATCTTGACATTGTACTGGGTCTTGATGCCCATGGAGCTCCATTTGATTTTTGTAGGTATTAAGGTGGTCCATGAGATCTTTTGTTCTATCAAAGGTGTCCATTTGAGGCATTCTGAATTTCGGTGGAAGGGAAAAATGCAGCACTTGTGTGGTAAATGGTGACTCAGTATGTTGAACTAGGGCATCCATAGTCATTGGGGTATTATCTCTTGTATCATTTTTCATATGGCTGAGCTCTTTGTTGAATTTCCTTGAAACGTTGCTCCCAATACTGTTCCTTCCTCTCCTATTGAAGTTGAGAAAATTCATTCTTGTAGGTTACCTTATTCTGACTCTGTAATTCCTTGTTGTCCTCGTTCCTATGAGCTCGGCGATAGTCATTGCCCACTGTCTAGCTACGATCATGCCCCTCAGTGATGTCTCTCAAGGGTTTGATGTGTTGTTGCTCCCCCTGTGGGGGATCTCCTAGGTTGGCAATGCCATTTGGGGATGTTGAAGAAGACTCAGTAACTCTTCATTATGTTGGAGGAGATGCTAATTGGCTAGGCGAAGGGCCTCAAGTTCGTTGTTTGGTGGGGGATCCTTCATGGGAGGATCAACCTCAGGAGTAGGCAAGAAATCACGAGGATTTTCTTGTTGTCTTCTAGTGGCAGCTTCTTGTTGGTTTTGTAAGCGAAGGGGATTCATTTGACTTCTGCTCATGTTGTGCGTAGAATCCATCAATTACTGAAAATGGTCAACAAAATTTTTAATAGGAACAATAGTTCCTACAAACAGTGCCAACCAATGATGTTTATAACACGACGGAGCAAAATGGTGGGTTAACTGTGCACTGAATAGTTCAGTCTGAGCTCCAAGGCTCTTGGAAATTGGATAAAGGGAATGAGATTATCTCAAAGCAGATTTATAGTGGTTCACTTAGCTCGGGGGACTCGGCTAATCTATTCTCAAGGGAGTCTCTTACTCCTGGGGAATATATTGATAATGAGGAGATTTTACATAGAGTATTTGAGTAAGGCTACAATTGCTTGCTTGTCCTTTCTGTTGAGGGCTTTGCCTTTTATTTATAGTTGATTCCGGGCCTGTGATGCCCCTAAAATCGGGGGTCCTTTGTCAACCCATTGACCACCTGTCAACTCGTGGAAGTCCTTGTGAATGCCTCATAACCCAGCACCACGTCAAAACATTCCCTTTACCGGAATCACAACAACTCAAAATGTGGGCAAAGTCTTCCCTGTACTGGAGTCTCCCAAATGCACAACCTGTATACCATTCAACCACATGACCCATCCAAGTCCAATATACTACAATTTATATCCCATTATTGTCCATTTATATCATTTAAATAAAGGGATACGAAGTCTGAAAGCATAGTAAAACATTCTTAAAAATTCAGATTTTTGGAAAACCTACCGATAGGTTTGTCGTAGTCCTACCAGTAGGTTTTACCAATTGAAAAGTTCTATTGTAAAACTTAAAGTTCTACTAATTGGTTTTGCTCACTGAAAAAGTTCTACCGGTAGGTTTTGCCTATTTTCGTCAATTTTCATCATTTTTCAATTCCAATTCATTCCAACCCACTCATATCAACTCAACACATGTATAATGAAGTTTTTCATATAAAATATGGTCCATACAAGTTCTATTACAATCATTTCCATAGATTTACAGCCCAAAATTAAATTTCATAAATGTTTACAAAATATGGTTTAAAAGCCACAAGTGAGATAACTCGGTGAACTTAGCCACGTACTCCATCACTGTCATAATCCCTTGCTTCAAAATCCAAGAATCCCCGGGCTTTGGCATGTCGAACAATAGATGAAAAATAATTACCTATGAAGAGCTCCTGGAAATCTTCCCATGTCATCACCTTTAAGTTCTTTGAGGCCTTTGCCTAATCTCACCACAGATGAGCTTCTCCTTTTAGTTGGAATGTAGTTAGTCTTATCTTAGTGGCGTCAGAGGTGATCTCCATAGCCTCTAGGATCTTTTCCACTTGCTGGAACCAATGGTCGCCCACCATGGGGTTTGACCCTCCCATAAAATTTGGAGGCTTATGTGCCTTGAATTTTTGGAGGTTACTTGAGCCCTCTAGGCCCACATTAGCGCTAACTTGTGCAAAGGTAGCCACCATCGTGCCAATAGCCTCCATGAAAGTTTGTTGGTCAAAGGTCGGTAGTGGTTGATTATTGTTCTGCCCACCTCCTTGACCGCGTCCTCTTCCTCTATTTGCCATCTACACACATGTCAAATAACAATAGAGCACTAAATTAGTATCCCAAGATAGGGATCAAGTTCAAACTTTGATATTTCTCTCCTTGTCTCACTAGTAGAGCATGTGCCACCACTAGTAGACATCTACACCCTGAACCATCCCATTCATTCATTTTTCGACCCTTAAAGGTTATGTTCTATAACCCTAGTGTCTCTTTTCCATATACATTCAACCATGCATATTGTTTACATAACATATGACACATAACATGTAGCACTTAAAACACATAATATGTAATGTATAATGGATGCAATGGTCTAAACCCATGCTCCGCAAGCCTAAGTAAGTCATAAACCTAGGCTCTGATACCAAGCTGTGACGCCCCTAAAACTGGGGGTCCTTTGTCAACTCGTTAACCACCCATCAACTCATGGAATTCCCCATGAATGCCACATAACTCAGCACCACGCCAAAACATCCCCTTTACCGGGATCACAACAACTTAAAATTTGGGTAGAGTCTCCCTTGTACCGGGTTCTCCCAAACGCATAACTTGTATACCATTCAACCACATGACCCATCCGAGGTCCAATATATTACAATTTATGCCCCATTATTGTTCATTTACATCATTTGAATAAAAGGACACAAAGCCCAAAAACATGACAAAGCATTCTTAAAAATTTAGATTTTTGGAAAACCTACTGGTAGGTTTGTCATAGTCCTAACAGTAGGTTTTACCTACTAGAAAAGTTCTACCGATAGGTTTTGCTCACTGGAAAAGTTCTACCAGTAGGTTTTGCCTATTTTCGTCCATTTTCAATTCCAATTCATTTCAACCCACTCATATCAACTCAACATATGTATAATGAAGTTTTTCATATAAAACATGGTCCATACAAGTTCTATTACAATCATTTCTATAGATTTACATGCCCAAAATCAAATTTCATAAATGTTTACAAAATATGGTTTAAAAGCCACAAGTCAACTTTTCTTCATTTTTGAGGGCCCGAATGAGAGCCGTCCACAGGTGTGTACCCTGCACCTAAAATATTTTCATATAAAGGGTGAGCCACGCTCAATAGGATATCTCTTAAAGAGGTTACTCCTTAACCTAGATGCATATGAAATATTCATATGCACAATTCAACAAGTAACAACATTCCAATTAAGAATATGCAATTCAATAATAGGAATTACCATGCCATGCCTTGAAATGATATGAGACTTACTCATGCAACTCAGCCCGAGCCTTTACCGACCCCCTCACACATGCAATTCCATGAATATAAAATCGGGCATTCTTAGCCCTTGCCATTGATGTTGTACATCTAGTGACCTTTTAAAAATAAACCATGTGTCTTTGTTGGGTTTTCGGATTTTGGAATCTCATCGTCGATTCTGTACACCGTTACACTTTTTTGGACTTGCATTGACGAAAGTGTATAAACCAGTAGTCGGGTCTTGCACCTGAGGGGAGTATCTACCCTTTCTTGCTATACCCGACACAATTTTTTTTCATGCAACCGTGCGACTCTGTCGAACTTTGGTCCGACTGTACCGAGCCCACTTATTATCCACCAAGGATGGTGTTTGATTCAAAAATATGCACATACCCACTCCCATGTCTAATGCCAACGAATGTGATGCCTCCGTGCATATGCTATTTAATGAACAATTGTAATATTAATATCATATCTATATGTAATGAATGTCAT
The DNA here is from genome assembly GCA_963454935.2 of Ilex paraguariensis. Classification (NCBI taxonomy): domain Eukaryota; kingdom Viridiplantae; phylum Streptophyta; class Magnoliopsida; order Aquifoliales; family Aquifoliaceae; genus Ilex; species Ilex paraguariensis. The sequence continues at coordinate 492,718 of CAUOFW020003724.1, forward strand.
ATAAACTATTTCAACCACATTTCAACATATTTCATGACTAATTATATCAAAAGTATATAATTTTTCATAAATCATCAAAATGCCAATATATCATCAGCATATATCAACATCTACATTTAACAACAATTTTTCAAGCATGTTATACATAATCTATGCAAAACACACTTAATTTCACAAGGCACAATATAAACACATAGCATACCCAACATAACACTATTTCTAAGAAATTACAAGCTAACAATTTTCACATACCAATTCAAGTTAGAATTGACTTTACTCAATTTTAATACCCATTTCATCAATTTTACAACAATAAGAAAGTGCTAAACGTATCTAACAACCTACCTATTCCATATCACAACCCTAGGTTGATAATAAACCCAGTTAAGATGAAAAACCCTACCTCTTGAAGCATAAAACAACTGTTGGAATCTCCAAGAACCCGATTCTAGCCCAAAACCCTTGATTTATCCAAGCCTGTTTTTGGAACTACACCCAAATTCGTGCTTTTTGGTATGGTTGTGTAGCACTCGAAGAGGAGAACGACATTTTTTCTTGGCTTGAGTCGATTTGAGTGAAGAAACTCCGTAGATCGTAGAGAGAAGGTAGAGAGAACTTGGACTTTTCTGCTCTTCTTTATCCAACGTGAAGACTAGTTGAAAAATGGGGAGAAAATTAAATTTTCTTTCCTATTTATACCCTTTAAATGCTTGGTCCAAATTGTGCCACACAGTCCTTATTTCTTGGGTCTAGTTTTGACTTAAATCAATTATGATTCAAGTTCAAAATATTTTTATTTTAACTTATTTTAAATTATTATCCAATTTTAAAATTTTATTTTCGGGGTCGTTTATGAGGTCACTCGAGACCCAGTCATCTCATAAGAATTCGACATAAATTGACAAGGTAACTAAGTTTTGCGAAACGAACCAACGATGAAATCTGTTTTGTCATCCGAGTTCTAGAAAAATTCGGATTTTTAACCCGCACCGAAATGACAAATTATCGTTTTGTCAATTTTTACAAAAATTCAAATTTACCCAAGTTTAACAGGGGCCTGTCCTGATCTATGGCGAGATTCTTGCCTCTTTTTTGTAACGGTTACTTTTATTATGCAACATCTGCGGTGGGTGTTTGGGCAGTTACGAATCTTATGCCTGGATTAGCGACTGTTGCTATCGAAGAGGTGTTTGGTGGAAGCCAGCTGCCTTTTACATCGCCTTCCTTGAGATGCAGATGTAGGGAGCTCAAGGTTTGAGGTCGAGGTATTCAAGCAACTGAACTACCGAACTCAACTTTAGGCATATTCAAGGTGTTATCACAATCCATGTCAAAAGGTTTGGGTACTATATATGCATGAGCATAGGAATGTTTAGACATTATTCACAACCAAATGTGTAGATTGGTCTTCCTTCTGTGCTTATTATGATTTCTTTATATGTACTAAGATTTTGAATTGAATTTAGCAGATTGTGCTTTCTGGTTTTGGGACTCGAGAGCAACATTTAAATCTCACAAATATTATGTTTAAGAACATTTTCCAAACAACTGGTATCAACCTTGTGTGAAGCAGCAGCATTAATTAAATGCTGCTCTCATCTTGACTATTGCCATTTCTCAATATTTCATATCTGTAATCATGGACTTGGGTTTTTATTGTTTGCCTTCAATGCCAATAGCAGAAATGGTCTATATATATCCCGTTATGGCCAAAATATAAAAACTAAACTGATTTTTTATCTAGCTGATGAAATGATCTTTTTTTGATCATTAGAGATATGTGTTCAAAAGAAAATAAAAGTTTGGAAGGTGTAGCTACAATTGATCAGGCAATCTGGTATACTATGATTGTTTAATAAAGTGTACATTGAGTATTAACAGGTTTTAGATTTCAGCATATTCAATCATTTATCAACTTTCAATGACACATTTTCTGACTTTGAACTGCTAGAGAGAATCGTCATGCTCATCATGCTTACTATTAGGAAAGTTGCATTTACTTATAAAGAAAAAATAGAGAACAATGTATTTGCATCAAATACTTTAATTAATATTAGTATACTAATCAATTTTAAGGGTTTTTTTATAAACGTGATTTTTGACTGATTACTCATCAATTTTCACTCAAGATGTAGATTTCAAAGAAAATGATGCATGACTTGAATGCACGATATCTCCTACTCAAAATTGTCCACGAACAACATATGTGTGCACGAACTAGTTGCCATAAAAGTACATTAAGTTAAAAAACTTTTGTTTTTCAATTTTAACCTTGAATTTCCAGTTTAGGCCTTATGAATTCCATTTGCATTCAATCTATTAATCATAACTTAGAACTCAACCTTCTATATTCTCACCATTTAAGAGGCTCATGGTTATAACTATTGAGATTCACCACAAGTGCTTTTCAGTTATTTCACTCTCTTTCTCTCTCTCACCGCATGTATAATGGTTTGGTTATCATGTTTGTAATGATTACATTGTTGTGATTTTTGCATTCAATCAATTAATCATAATTTAGAATTCAACCTTCTAGATTTGCACCATTTAAGAGGCTCACGGTTACAACTATTGAGATTCATCAATTCAAGTGCTTATCAGTTATCTCTTTCTCTCTCTCTCTCACAGCATGCATAATGGTTTGGTTATCATGTTTGCAATGGCTACAATGTCGTGATTTGATGAAGGATTAACTAAGTTGAAAGGCATGTGATCTCTTACGATAGTAGTCTACAGCTCCAGTTGTGCAAAAAATATTCAACAGATCTCTGGAAAAACAATCGTCACTGACACAGTAAGGTTTGTTTAGGGGGAGGGAATACTGGTTCAAGTAGCCATTTTATATGACAACGACAGGTAATCACCTCTTTCTATATGCATGCAACTTTGTAACTCCAAAATTATCTTTCTTATACTTTCGTTAATATAGAATTTTAATTGTGCAATAGACATGAGATTTTTTTTTTTTTGTGAAATGTCAAAGGCATAAATACCGAATTACAATAAAATGGAAAAGGACCTTACTTTGGTGAATAAATAAGTATTTTTTGGAGTGACTCAGTGAGTTTTAAACTTATAATATAAATGGTTAGGTAAGTAGTATGTTATCTATTTTTTTTGGTTCAAAATTTGTTTTTTCATATAAAGTACATGCTCAAATGTTCAAAATTTAGATACAAAGTTTAAAAGTAAAAAAAAAAAATAAAAGAACTAAATTACAACTCACATTAGTTCATGTGCAACACAATTGGACATTAACTAGTGAAATATAAATGTGTTGGTTATCTATTGTTTCGATAATTGATTCTACTCTTTTATGAACTTTACTGTTTTGTACTATAAATTTGAGATCTCATTAATTGTCATTATTTTACTTCAAATTGATATATGTTATTTTACAATGGAAACTTACCAATTTTCATAATTTCTAAACGTTGTTTGGGTTTGAGAAGGTTTTTCTATTGGGATTGTTTGCTCATCTTACGAAATAAACATTTGTTAGATTTTAAAATTGAGGAAGATATAACCCTAGATGAGCTGGTAGATTGGGATATTGAGGTGAATTATGATGTGGATCCAAATGTAAATGTTGGAGAATAACTTTAGTTTATGAATTTAGATTTAAAGATTTAATCATGTTATGGATGTTATTTACTTAGTGTTGGCGAATTGTAGTTAGATTAGATGTACCCTTAAGGATTTCTTTTTGTTTGATTGTGAGAATTTTTGTTAACCAAGTATGGAATAATAAATGTTGAATTTATTTGATGGTACTTTAGTATATTCTCGTGGTTCAATGAATTGTAGTTAGTTAATGCTTGAATATAAATTTGGTGCGTTACAAAAAGATAGACCACCAATGTCTTTCAATTTTAGCTGGAAGGGTTCGAAGTAGGAAACAAATTCCTGAGTTATCTTCATCTTTTAGAATTTCGGGATTTTCTATAGATTTCATGGAAATATCCCCATAAAATCTGCCAAACAATCTTCCAAGAACCACATCGTCGGTTCCATATATGTTGCTAGCACTTCTCCAAAATGTTAGTTTTTCGATAAGTTTCCTTAATCTTCTTCCAAATGAAAGTGTCCCATTAGATCCAAATACCGTGGTTAGAATGAATCAGTTTGGGATGCTTCACCCAGTAAAAACTACCAAGTCAATAACCATATATGGCCTGATCCTCCATTTATTACATTGTTCAACTCCATAGAATCCTCTACTATGCAGGACAATATTTGAATAATAATCACTCCTTCCCTAAAAACATAGAATCCAAGGCCACTTCTCACCTATTTATGTCAGTTACCACTAAAATAGGTGGCGAAGCATAGAGCTTATCATAACAGCAGGCACAATACTGAACAATGAAGACTAAAAAAATTGATGTGATTTTAAGAACTTGCCTTACAAAAGGTGAAATCATCACTGTTCATTGCTCACCAAACCCAGCTTCAAAGACAAATTTAGTACATCTCCTATCGAAAAAAATGTAATTTAAGATAATAGAATATTGCTTTCAGAGTAAATATTTCTCCCTCAATAAACATGAGCATCACTGGTGCTAATGCACAAAATCTCAGACACCTCACCACTTCGAGTTTCTTGTAGATAGTGATCCAGATGTAAGGCTCAAGATTAGATCATCAATGCCATAAATTGTTTGTGAAGTCCATAGTAAATAAAGAAAGGCCCAAATAGCAAAACCAGTAGTAATTGATAAGAAAAGTTAACGGTGATCTTCAACCAATGAATCACCAAAACACCCAATTTTATTCAGGTGTAAAGAGGAGGCATAGATGAAGAAAGACAGAGAAAGATGCTTACACGTTCACATATGCCTGGTGATATATGAAATTATCAAACTCCTAACCATTATGCAAAACTTAACAGTGATGTTCAACTCATTCAATAAGTTTTGAGGTTCTAGAAAAAATCATGAGAAATTCGCCATAAAATTAAAACAAATCTCTTACTTCTTTGCTGTAAAGTTTTATCCGGTAGCATAATTAGGTTGAAGAATGTTTCTAATAACAGAGTTATGAGAGAGATTAGAGACTACAAACAATGAAATGGAATGAATAACATATCCCACATAGCCAAAAAAGGGAGACAATGCCATAGAAATCAACACACCTAAGCCGTCATAGTGCCAACACCAAAAGAATCTAATTGCACCAAAGTCGAAACTAATTGCAATCGAATCAATTTGTCGGATCAAATAGAAAATATTCAGTACTTGGCAGGTATTAGGTTGTCATTGATAGCTGATACTCATCACCAATCAAGAGATGCCACCTCAATGTAGACTCTCCTTCAATTTTTCTTTCTCCACTACCTACCTTGAGATGGCATCTGTTGATTGGTGATGAGTACCAGCTGTCAATGACAGCCTGTTACCTGCCAAGTACGGAATATTTTCTCCGAATCAAAGGATCCATAAATCTTTTAGAAATTATGTCGAACATGTGGTGGGCGTGGAGTTGGCTGTGAAGATAGTGAGTAGGGGGGTTCTGTGGTGGGGTGGTGTTGTGGGGACAGTGGGAAGGAGAAGAGCTGTTAAGAGAGAAATTTATCTAATCAACATATTTATGGGTGGTGTCGTTGGCGGCATTGATGACATTTAGGGGGTGAGAGAGATGAAATTGGTGGAGCTTCGTGGGTGGTGGTGGAGAGGCCGCTGAAATGGGTAGGTGATGGTTTTGGATTCTATTACCGATCTACGGCCGATTTAAAACATAAATACCAATCTATTGCTGTTTTGAATTTAATTACTATTCTATGAAACTTCTTAAAAATGGAATCAATAAATCCGACTCCATGTGACAACAGAATCATCAACTACGAATTCATTTGAAAGCGGAATTAGAAATTTTGAATTCATCATTAAAGCGGATTTGTAGAATCCATTTTCACATGAAATCGTAATCCTCACAATTGCTTTTAAAATAATAATGTGTCCACTGAAAGCGGATTCAACACATCCGCTTTTTAATAAAAGTGAATGTGTTGAATCCAACTTCTATTGCAAGCGTATTTAACATATCTGCTTTTAAATGCCTGCCCATCCATCCCCTCCCAATCCCAAAACAAACATTAAAAAAGTAATAACTACCACTTGGGACTATTTGTACACAAGATGATAACAATAAAAAAAATAATATAACCCGAGATATGATCAGACAACTATTTGTATAAGACAATTGCTAACATAATGATCAGAAATATCAATAATATCAAAGAAATCAAGTTACCAACCCCAAACTTGAACATGACACATAATATATAAGACAATGAGCACTCACAAGAGCATAAAAAAATACAACAACAGTGGGAGGTGAATTCGACAGCATTCAGTATATATTGCATGGATGCAGTTGAAATTAAATTTCTGAATAAAATTATACCTTCACACTATAAATTTCTGAAGTAAGGATGTAGTTCAAATTACTCGAAACAGTAATGGGGATTGAAAATTGAAAAAAATGGGGATTTTTGGAATCACACAGTAACTGGGTTTGGGCATTGAGGATTGGAAATTTGTAGTTACACTTAGGACATTCTGAATTCAATAGTCATGGGGATTGAGCGATGGGGGAATCACACAGTAATTGGGTTTGTGACACTCTAATTGAAATTTTGCAGTTACACTTGGGGATTTCTTAATTCAACATTCATGGGGATTGGGCAATGGAGAAATTTTTCTAAACTTGGGATTTTTCTGAATTACAGACTCAATGTAGCGTACTTGGTTAAATAGACGCTTTTTGCTCAACACGTGAATCCCTGTCTTCTCCTTGCTTCAGACCTAGCCCACGAGTGTGTACCAGTCTACTGCTTCATTTGACAAAACACTGAATAAGCTAGGGCTTAGAAGGGAACCTTTGGTGAATCTCACAGCCGAATCTTGTAGAAGACCTCAGTTGTCTTCTTCGAACAAGCTAGGGCTATGCTTGGATTTCCTCAGTAGGGTGTGTGCATTTTAAGGGTTGAGCTTAGGGGATGGTGAAATCAAACACAATAATAGAAAAGAGAGGAGGAATCAATGAAGAGAGAAGAGAGACGAAGGTCTGAGCTTCCACAAAAAAAAGAGAGGAGAGAGACGCAAACTTGTGAAATAACAGAAAGGGGGCCCTAGTGGGAGGTTGTGTATTCAAATGAAAGCGGATTCATTATATCCACTTCATTTGATATAGTGGACTTACAGAATACGCTTTCCATTTTAAAAACGCAATTGTACAATAAAATTATTCAAGTAAAATCATATTTCATAAATGCGCTTTTAAGCAAAAACTTAGATTTATTGATTCCGCTTTACAAGATAAAGTCGTATTTGTTAATTCTGCTTTTAAATGAAATCGGATTTAGTAATTTCGCTTTTTAAACAGCCATAGATTGGTAAATATGTTCAAAACAACTGTAGATTGGTATTTATGTTTTAAATCTACTGTAGATTGATAATAGATTCTAGAGGTGTGGGTGGTGGCCGTCGTCTATGATGATGGGTGCCACTGGAAGAAAGAGAGAGTGAGGGAAAAGAAAGGGTGAGAGAAGAAGCAGAGATAGGGATGGGTTAAAAGAGGGGTGAGGGAGCAAAGAGAGAAAACAAGAAGGAAGTGTAACAAATTGGGAGAGTTACAATGTGAAAAGGGCCAAAGAGGGAGGCAGAATGCATGAAAGAGGGATCCGGAGAGGTTTGGGTGGGAACTCAAATTTTAAGGTGATTTTTAGCCATCAGATCAAATATTTATAAAATGATGTGAACTGCGAAAAGCCTAGATAAATTTTGGGCACATTGCCTCATCTTATATTTTTTAGTAAAACTATGTGACCCTTTTGTTATTACACAAAACCTAGGGCCATTATGCAATAAAAATACTATGTAATTTTGGAAGAGTATAAAAAAATTAAGATCATAATATAAAATGATGACCCATTTTGACTAAACAATTGATATATAAATCCACGAAGATAATGCTCATCAAATGAAATCGTTGGAAAAATTGAGAGAATTAAATAGAGAGAGACTTGATTCACGATTATGCTACTACCTAGGATTGATCTTGGTTTGCATGTTTTGCGCTTTTTTGTTCCATGTTTTAAATTGACATGTAATTGACTGCCATATTTTTGTGATCGGCATTTGCAAATAGATATGAATGTGTCATATTACTCTTAATAATTGATAAAAATAAACTATAGTTAATAGTTAATAACATGGTTTTTCATTGTGATGTTTTTGGAGCCAGCTACAAATAGAAGTAGTAGATTTAGCACATATATGAAATATATATGTACAAGCAATATTTTTTCCTATATGTATATAGTAGTGATTTGTACATAATGGATATAGCTTATTTCAAACGATTAGTTCAAGAGTGTGTAGGACCGAGTACTAGTTGCATCTATAAAACTAAGGGTATCAGTGGTATGCTTCTTCCTCCAAAGAACTCAGATAGCATCTAGACAAATTGGACCCAAAAAAGAGCTTTAGGGTTCTCCATTGTACATGGAAGTCATGTTCTCTGTTTCACATCCAATAGAAAGGATTCTATTGGTACTGATGGGTTAAGCCCAAATAGTTCAATTTATGTGTTAAAGTCCAACCCCAGTTGAATAGTCCAACCTCATTTTGAATCCACCAAGCCCATGACAGTCCAAGACCGATTAGACTTTTTGCTTAGCACGTCATCAAGAGGAGAGCATGAGAAGCTTATTTGCACCACCGAAGGAAACGGTCCAATCTTTGACCGCATTTCATGAAGAGTTCCCCAACCTCCTCCTTCCGTTGAGGATAAGTCGTGATCTCCACCAGAATGATCTTTTAGTACTATAAAGTAGCCTCGAGGATAAGTCATGATCTCCACCAGAATGATCTCTTAGCTGCGATAANAGTCCAAGACCGGTTAGACTTTTTGCTTAGCACGTCATCAAGAGGAGAGCATGAGAAGCTTATTTGCACCACCGAAGGAAACGGTCCAATCTTTGACCGCATTTCATGAAGAGTTCCCCAACCTCCTCCTTCCGTTGAGGATAAGTCGTGATCTCCACCAGAATGATCTTTTAGTACTATAAAGTAGCCTCGAGGATAAGTCATGATCTCCACCAGAATGATCTCTTAGCTGCGATAAAGTAGCCTTGAGGATAAATCATGATCTCCACAAGAATGATCTCTTAGCTGCTATAAAGTAGCCCCAATCTGTTAGGAGACCAATATAAATGGCACGCCCCACCAACACTTACAGGGGACAGACCGACGNAGCCTTGAGGATAAGTCATGATCTCCACAAGAATGATCTCTTAGCTGCTATAAAGTAGCCCCAATCTGTTAGGAGACCAATATAAATGGCACGCCCCACCAACACTTACAGGGGACAGACCGACGACCGGAAACCACTGCTTCTTTGATTCTCCATTCTCTCAAAGCTTGTATCTCTATTCTCCATACCTTTGAATTAATAAAATACCCGGCAACTGAAGCCATTGAAGAGTGGACGTAGGTCGAATTGACCGAACCACTATAAATTGTGTCTTCTTTAATTTTTTCATTGATTTCACTGCATTTATTACCTACACTTGACAGGTGGTGTGCAAAACTATTTTTGTGCATCATTAGTTTGGCGCCGTCTGTGGGAATTCGACAAAATTCTCACTCCTGAACATTACATCCATTAACTAATGGCGATCACTACTCGATCCATGAACCAACATGAAGACAATCCTCCATGAGAGGAGGAGGTTGCTCCCCCGCCTACCAACCCTGTTCTGGATACTCTAGCTCCGAATCCCCAGCAAATATTGGAGACCATGCAGCAACTGGTTGCTCAAAACTAACAGTTACTGCAACTCATACTTGCTGGACAAGGAGGAGCACCACACGGAGGTGCACAACATGGAGGGCCTCACAGAGGTGCACAATATGGAGCACACCAAGGAGCTCCACATCCTGGACATCAAGGAGCACCACACCCTGTTGCTCCACGTGGGGGCACCCCACTTCGGGAAGCCCAACATGAGGGAGCTCCACCTCCCCCTCCCCTTGCTTCCCAAGGAGAGGACCCTTATCTCCAAGAGGATGAGGGTGAAAATCAAAGCATGGAGCATGGAAGCCACTTCCATGATCATTCCAGAGGAGCCCCCAATCATTGGGATGAGAAGATAAAGGAGGTACAGAATCAACTAGGTGATGTCTTCAACGCCATGAAGGCATAGGGACCCGAGACTGTTGACCACTTGATAAGGCGTAGTGATACGCCTTTCAAACCTGATGTAGCAAACTACCCCCTCCCTCAGAAGTTCAAAATGCCATTTGTGGAGACCTTTGATGAAACAAAGGATCCACTGGACCACCTCGATACTTATAAGACCTTGATGCAATTGCACAACGTACCAAACGAAATCATGTGCAAGGCATTCCCAACCACGTTAAAGGAGTCTGCCCGACAGTGGTTTGCTAAGCTCTCCCCCGCCTCTATTACCTCTTTTGCTGAGCTTAGCAGATCATTCGTCTCACACTTCATAGGAGGGCGTCGCCACCAGAAGCCAGTTACGCACCTGCTTAGTATAAAGCAAGACCGCGAGGAGAGCCTGAGGAGTTACCTCACTCGTTTTAACGAGGAGGTACTTCAAGTTGATGAACCCGACGACAAGGTGACGATGACCGCCTTCTTGGGTGGACTCCGTTTATCAAGCTTCCTTTTCTCAGTTCTGAAGCGCCCACCAAAGAGCATGCCAGAGCTACTAGCCAAGGCCCAAAAGTACATAAACGCAGAAGACATCACAAGGGCCAGGCGGGGTGAGTCTTCCAGAGCAGGGGAGAAAAGGAAGGAAAGGGAGAAGGACGATAAGAAGGGGACCAACAACAAACATGGCAGGACAGAGAAAGTCTCTGTCAAGGACTAGCTAGGTCCTGCTCCTCAGAGGAACCGTCAACCCTTCACTCCCCTCAATGCTTCCGTGGAACACATCCTATTCCAGATCCAGGATGACCCCGCGATAAAGTGGCCTGAAAAAATGAAGTCTCCTCCAAATCGCAGAAATCCTAACAAGTATTGCCGCTTCCATCGTGACCACGGGCATGACATCGACAATTGCTACGACCTCAAGAGGCAAATTGAGGAGCTCATCTAGCGTGGTCACTTACGCCAGTACATTGTTGGAAGGGAACGAGCACCACAACCTCACAACCAGGAAGATCAGCAGCCCGTGGGAGAAATCCACACCATCTCAGGGGGACTAGTAGGTGGGGGAGAATCACTTTCCGCGATGAAGGCCCATGCCAGGAAGGCAAGACATGTTTAGAAAAGGACCTGGAGGAAATCCAACACCCCCATGACGACCCCTTGGTGCTCACTATGACGGTGGCCAATTTTCATGTGCACAGGATCCTGGTGGATAGTGATAGCTCTACGGATATCCTGTTTGTAGAGGCCTATGACAAGCTCAACATGGGCAGGGAGAGGCTACAGTCAATCAGGTCACCCCTCATTGGATTCTCAGGGAAAAAAGTGTATCCCCTTGGATCCATCATACTTCCCGTCACCGCCGGAGTAACACCTCGAAGCTCCACAGTCATGGTCAATTTCCTGGTAATAGAGTGCCCGTCAGCCTACAACATCATATTAGGGCGGCCAGCTCTTAACACATTAAGAGTTGTGCCCTTTACCTACCATCTCGTTCTCCGCTTTACAACCTTAAATGGAGTCGGAGAGGTCAAAGGGGACCAAATAACAGCCAGAGAGTGTTATGTATCCTCTATGAAGGCTAGGAAGCCCCAAGAAGCATTGCAGGTTAAGGTCCTTGACCCAAGGGATGACTCCGCAACAAAAAGAGGAGAACCAGTCGAGGAACTCATTCATGTGGTTTTAGAAAAGGAACACCCAGACAGAAGAATTCACATTGGCTCTTCCCTTTCTGAAGAGCTGTCNCGCAACAGAAAGAGGAGAACCAGTCGAGGAACTCATCTCTGTGGTTTTAGAAAAGGAGCAGCCAGACAGAAGAATTTACATTGGCTCTTCCCTTTCTGAAGAGCTGTCTCCCCTGTTGATTGATTTTTTGAAGCGTAATATGGACATCTTTGCTTGGTCGCATGAGGACCTTAAGGGAATCGACCTAGAAGTAGCTACCCACCGCCTTAATGTCAATCCACTGTACAAGCCTGTTCGCCAAAAGTTAAGGGGAGCCTCCACTGAAAGGGCCCAAGCCATGGACAAGGAGGTTAGAAAGCTGATTGATAACGGGGCAGTCAGGGAAGTGGCGTATCCGGAGTGGCTCTCCAACGTAGTAATGGTTACTAAGGCTAATGGGAAGTGGCACCTCTATGTCGAATTCACAAAACTAAACAAGGCATGCCCAAAAGATAGTTATCCACTGTCGCGGATTGACCTCCTCATCGACGTCACCGCTGGGCATGAGTTGCTCATTTTCCTGGATGCATACTCGGGGTATAACCAGATTAGCATGCATCCCCCAGACCAAGAGAAGACATCATTCATCACGCCAAAGGGGACATACTGCTACAGGGTCATGCCCTTTGGGCTAAAGAAAGCTGGAGCAACCTACCAACGGCTGTTGAACAAGATGTTCCAGTCTCAGATTGGGCAAACGATGGAGGTATACGTGGATGACATGCTGGTAAAGAGCCTTGCAGTAGTAGACCACATTGATCNAACAAGATGTTCCAGTCTCAGATCGGGCAAACAATGGAGGTGTACGTGGATGACATGCTGGTAAAGAGCCTTGCAGCAGAGGAGGCCACATTGATCACCTCCAAAAAACTTTCAACGTCCTGAGGTCCTATCACATGAAGCTCAACCCTGAGAAGTGCGCCTTTGGTGTGGGGTATGGTAAATTCCTGGGCTTTATGGTCAATCAGAGGGGAATTGAGGCAAACCCTGACAAGATCAAGGCCATTTTTGACATGAAGTCACCCTCCTCAACCAAGGAGCTCTAGCGCCTCAATGGAAGGATCGCAGCATTAAATAGGTTTGTCTCCAAATCTGCAGATAAATGTCTCCCCTTTTTCAAAACTCTCCGAAAAGCCTTTGAGTGGAAACCTGAGGCAGAGGAGGCTTTTCAAAAGCTCAAAGCCTACCTAGCAGCACCTCCCCTCCTGTCACATGCTGCCCCTGGAGAAACTCTCCATCTATACCTTTCTGCTTCCCCATCAGCGGTAAGCTCAGTGCTCGTTAGAAACAACAATGGAGTGCAGAAACCAGTTTATTACGTGAGCAGGGCATACCGGGGGGCAGAGGTCAGATATTCAGCACTAGAAAAACTGGCACTCGCTCTGGTCACGACAGCGAGACGGCTGCGACACTACTTCCAGGGCCATCGTATGGTGGTCATCACCGACCAACCTCTTAAAAGAATCTTGAGAAAGCCGGACGTATCTGGCAGACTTCTTAAATGGGCAGTAGAACTCGGGGAGTTCGACATTCAGTACCAACCTAGGACGGCCATCAAAGCACAAGCCCTAGCAGATTTTGTAGCTGAACTCACACCAACAGAAGATGGGAATGATGAGGATCCCCAAATACCCAGCGAAGACATCAAAAAGCCTAACAAAGACCCTCAAGCAAGCGTCCAAGTCTCCTCCCTAGGAGCCCAAACAACTTTTTCTGATGCCCAGGCACCACAGGCTGCACCTC
>CAUOFW020003724.1:507764-604003 GCA_963454935.2 Ilex paraguariensis
GGACGCCCAGGAGTTCTCCAAAAAGTGCGACAAGTGCCAACGCTTTGCGATTGTGCCAAGGCAACAACCTGAGGAGCTAACAACCATTTCAAGCCTATGGCCTTTCTCTAAGTGGGGCATCGATATCCTAGGCCCCTTGCCTCTCAGCAAAGGGCAGTGCAAGTTCGTGGTGGTGGCAGTCGACTATTTCACCAAGTGGTCAGAGGCAGAACCTTTAGCAAAAATCACAGACGCAAAGGTCAAAGATTTTATCTGGAAAAACTTGGTCTGTCGCTTCGGGATTCCCCATGCCATTGTCAGCGACAACGCCAAGCAGTTTGACAACAAGCTGCTGAACTCTTTCTGTTCTGACCTTCAAATAAAACAACCTCACTCCAGCCCGGCACATCCACAAGCAAATGGACAAGCAGAGGTCATGGTAAGAACGGTGCTACGCAATTTAAAGACAAGGCTTGAAAAAGCAAAGGGCCTTTGGGTAGAAGAGCTGCCAGGCGTACTGTGGGCTTATCGAACCACGCCAAGAACCCCTACTGGGGAGACTCCTTTTTCCCTCGCCTTTGGAACCGAGGCGGTCATCCCTGTGGAGATAGGGGTACACTCCCTAAGGGTCCAGCACCACGATCCCATCACCAACGAGGAAGGACTCCGCAGCAACCTCGACTTGGTGGAGGAAGCGAGGGAGATGGCTGTAGTTCGCAACGCGGAATATAAACGGTGCATGACAAGGTACTACAATTCGAGGGTGAAGCCCCGTTCCTTCCAACATGGGGATTTGGTCCTCAAAAAAGTGATCCTCGCTACAAAGGATGTACGCGAAGGGAAGCTGAGACCAAATTGGGAAGGGCCCTACCGCGTAACAGAAGTAGTGAGACTAGACACCTACAAAATCCAAGATTCTGAGGGAAAAGTTTTACTCCATCCATGGAATGCAGAGCACTTGAAAAGGTATTACCAATGACACCTTGAGAGCATCAAAGCAGTAGAAGTTGGGACTTGATTTGATTTTTAGGGGTGTTACCCAAGCTTTCAATGTATTTTTTTTGGGAATTATTACCCAATATCGTTTTTTATAAGCAATAAATTAATAAAATTTTCTATGCCATTTACTCCAAAAAGATTTTTTGTATTTCATTTCAAAGGAGTATCGGTACAAAAATAAGGCCAAATACCGCCTTTTCAAAAAAAAAAAATAAAATCAAAAGTCCTAAACACTCTAACTGCTCTCATGGTCGTCCCCCACCTCCTCCTCATTGTCATCAACAACATCAGATCCCCCCTTATCACTGTCGTTAGTGGGCACGAAAGGTGAGAAGTCAATATTAGGGAAAGCGGTAGAAACCTTCCCTCGGAGATCCTCGAAACCATCAATAAAAGCATTTGCAAGACCATTCTCCAAGTTTTCCTCATCGCGGAAAACTCTCTCCCAAGCAGCCGTCAACTTTGCCTCTGCAACAGCTGCCTCTCTGAGGAAGGCTCTCCCATGGGCCTCTACAAGCTCAGCCTCCCTGAGCGCGCCCTTCTCGCGGTCTGCCAAAAGCTCAGCCTCTAGCTTAGTGACCCTCTCATGGGCTGCAGCAAGCTCACCATCCCTTAGCGCGTTCCTCTCGCGGACTGCCAAAAGCTCAGCCTCTAGCTTAGTGGCCCTCTCATGGGCTGCAGCAAGCTCACCATCCCTGAGCGCGTCCCTCTCGCGGGCCGCTAAAAACTCAGACTCAAAATTAGAAGCCCTTTCATGAGCTGCCACAAGCTCACCCTCCCGGAGCACGTCCCTCTCACGGGTCACCAAAAGCTAAGAATCAAGCTCGACAATCCTCTCCTGAGCGGTAATAAGCTCCCTCTACACAAGGCTAAGATCCAGCGTCAGCTTGTCTTGATTATAGGCCCTCGAAAGCAAGCAGATGGAGGAAGTCGAAACCTTAAAAAAAAAAAAAACAAAAAGGAGAGACAAGAGATTAAAAAAAGTCAAAAACACAGGAAACGGCTGGAGAAAGGGAAATAACAGACCCTTACCTGAGCCAGACCTTCCAAATACGTGTTGACGATATTATCAGTGCCCGAAGCGCTAAGTTCAGAAACTTCTGGCCCAAACACAAACCTCCTAAGCCTTGCCCTGATAGCTGCTGGTCTCCCCATCATAGGACCAGCCCAAATCGGCACTTGGGTAGAAGTTCCTGAACAAGGATGAGGCAAAAGAGGGGTAGCACGAGGAGAGGATAAAGGTGGAACAGATGTGCCTGGCAAGGAAGATTCTGGAGTAACAGCTGGAGAAGTTGCCAGTTGAGAAGGAGCCACCGTGGGAGTCACATGGGGGGCATCATCCGTCCTTGTCACTTTGGAAGAAGGAGGGCTCCTTGCCGCTTTGGAAAAAGGAGGGCTTCTGCTAGAAAAGCGGGACACCACCACCCTCTTACTTGCTGCAAGAGTAGAGAAGGGTTAGATAAAAAAAAAAAGGAGGAGAGGAAACTAGCTCACCCCTTTTCTTCGAAGAAGAGTCGCCAGATTTCTGAGATGGAGCAACAGCTCTAGTATACTTGGGCAGGAGAACTCCCAAATCTTTACAAGGGCAAGCTTTGACAGCCTCCAATTTCCACTCCTGGTCCCGGGAAAGTACAGGTATATCTGCATGGAAAAAGTGAGCACACACGCATAAAAAAAAAAAAGGAAAAAGAAGAAGTGTGCAGCATACCGGGTTTTTTAGCAGCACCCCAATGTGTTGGCACCAAAGCTCTGTCGACTTCTGAAGCCCATTCTCCACCAATAAAGAAGAAACAAGATTTCCAGCCGCTGCAATTAGAGCACGTTTCTGTAAGCACTGTATCACTCCGTGCGGTAAAATAGTACCATCCCCTATTTGGTGTAGGGGTTTTGCTCAAATTATATGCTGCATGAAACTCCATAGGGGAAGCATCCTCGTGGTGCACCTTTCTCCATAATGCAAGAAAATCGAGCAGGACTCTCCAACTGTTGGGCGCTAGTCGCCCCGGAGTCAAGGAAAAGTAATGCAAAACACGACAAATGGGGGAGGACATGGGAAATCTTAACCCAGCCTCAAGCATCTCCTCGTAGACAACAATATCCCCGGAAGAGTCATCGCAAGCAAACTCGCCCAACTCAGCCCGACGACACAACACGGTCGGAGGGATGCGATAAGTAAAAACAAGCCTTGAAATATCTTCATCTAAGCGGAACAAACTAGAAAGGGTGCTCACCTTAGACCCGTCATCATCAAGTCCCACTTTGCTCTTGCATTTCTACTTCCGGGGCCTTAACGAGTAGTCCAAATCACCATTGGGAGAGTCTTAAGGAACTTGAATCGGGGGAGCTATAATAGGGGCTTGATCATCAAGAGCAGCACCCAAAGCTTCTTTACTAATTGCAATGTCTAGCCCAACGCCTGGAAGTGTGCCTGACTGCTGTTGCTCGTCAAAACAAAGTGTGCTCCTAGACCACTGCCTAGCTCTCCCTGATGAACCTTGGACTGATTTTCAGCGCCCCTTGATGGAAAAATGCTGCAGCCCAGCATTCCAAAGCCGCCCAGTGCAGCAGAACTGAAGCTGTCCACCGCAGTAGAATTGAAGTTGTCTAGCGCAGCTGAGCTGTCCGGGACAGCAGAAGCAATAGCTAGGCTGCTGCCCAGGGTGCCTGGGCTGTCCAGGACAGCAAGGCTAGTGCCCAGGAAGTTGCCCAATGCGCCTAGGCTGTCCAGGACAGGAGGAGCAGAGCCCAGGCAGCCACCCAGCCCCCCATCGTGCGCCTGCGCTGCCCAGTCGCGCGCCCAGCCGCTTCCCTTCGTTGCCCAAGCCACTCCTCGCGCTGCCCATCTCCCCTTCGCTGTCCAGCCCTTCATTTACAGCCCCAAAGCTGTCCAAGACAGCATTCGAATGCTCAAAACCAGCCTCAAAGTTCTCCAAATGGTGCCTACTTCCTCCCTTTCTTCAACCTCCACCACTCCCTCTTCAATCGACATTGTTTACTTGAGAAGCTCAACTAGCAAGGAAGAAATCACACTCTTGAAAGGATTCAAGGAGAACACACTTTGGCT
Source organism: Ilex paraguariensis (assembly GCA_963454935.2). Lineage (NCBI taxonomy): Eukaryota > Viridiplantae > Streptophyta > Magnoliopsida > Aquifoliales > Aquifoliaceae > Ilex > Ilex paraguariensis. Next base: position 511,807 of record CAUOFW020003724.1, read on the forward strand.
TCAACAAAATGGGTAGGACTTGAGTTCTCAAGGTTTTCAAGAGGTGAGTGCTCAACCTTAAAAATGAGTGAAATGGGTAACATAAAAAAGAACACTATATTTATAGTCTAAGGTTTTTCAAAAAGAGGGAAAAAGGCCAAATAGAAAATAATGGGCCCTTTTCAAAATAAAAAGGCCAAATAGAATATTATGGGACCTCTTCAAAATAAAGTGGGAAAGACTTGAAGTTTAAAAAAAAAAAAAAATACTAATATAGTCAATGCCTCTTTCTCTAAGTCTCATTGGACATGAGGCATTGGGGGGCAAATGATGAGTTAAGCCTAAATAGTCCAATTTATGTGTTAAAGTCCAACCCCAGTTGAGGAGCCCAACCTCATTTTGAATCCACCAAGTCCAAGACAGTCCAAGACCGGTTAGACTTTTTGCTTAGCACGTCATCAAGAGGAAAGCATGGGAAGCTTATCTGCACCACCGAAGGAAACGGTCCAATCTTTGACCGCGTTTCATGAAGAGCTCCCCAACCTCCTCATTCTGTTGAGGATAAGTCGTGATCTCCACCAGAATGATCTTTTAGTGCTATACAGTAGTCTTGAGGATCAGTCATGATCTCCACCAGAATGATCTCTTAGCTGCGATAAAGTAGCCTTGAGGATAAATCATGATCTCCACAAGAATGATCTCTTAGCTGCTATAAAGTAGTCCCAATCTGTTAGGAGACCAATATAAAGGGCACGCCCCACCAACACTTACAGGGGACAGATCGACGACCGGAGACCACTGCTTCTTTGATTCTCCATTCTCTCAAAGCTTGTACCTCTATTCTCTATACCTTTGAATTAATAAAATACCTGGCAACTGAAGCTATTGAAGAGTGGACGTAGGTCGAATGGACCGAACCACTATAAATCGTGTCTTCTTTAATTTTCTCATTGATTTTACTGCATTTATTACCTCCACTTGACAGGTGGTGTGCAAAACTATTTTTGTGTATCATCAGGTACTATTCCTCATTTCAAGTTGTGAGGAGATGACATCCCTTTATTTTAATACAACTTCAGATAAAATTACTAATAAGATTTTAATAACTTTTTTGTTAAAGAATATGCATGACATACGCATAAAAAACCAAAGTTATTATATATCCAAAAAACTCGCTTTAATTTGTTTCCATTTTACGGGATTTATATTTTTGTTTATCATTTTCTTTCACTACCTTTCATTGCTCGTCTTTTGCTAGAAACTCCACAATCTATTGCGGAATAAAAAATTTCACAGTTTGGTTTGGTAGGTGCTACCTAAAGGCTCATAGTTTGTATGTTCAGTACCATAATAAAAAATAAGATGTCTATTGCGCGATGAACTGAAATATGAAAATAGATTAAATGGTGTTAAAGGAAGGCATGAAAAACATTTTCAATTGTAAGAAATAATTGCAGTATCCTACTTACATTCATATTCTTCTTGATCTAGGACTTACATCATAGTCCAAATAACAAGTTATAAAGATAAAAAAAAATAGTAATTGAAGATTTTTTTTCCCAATAAAAACAACTGCAGTACCAAGCATTGCCTTACCTTTACCCATGGAAAATCACTCGATTCATGGTCACCGGTGCGTTCAATTTATTAGTCATAACACTTCCTCAAAAATTTTCAATTCCACGTGAAAGATTACAAAACTAACATTATGGAATTTATGCCTTTGAAGGATCCATTTCTCTCTCTCCATTCTCTAACATAGTTGATACATCTCTTATATCCAAAAAAGTTTGCTTCTTTTTTTATTATAATTTTTTTTGACTAAACTTGAAGATGGGTGCTCACTATTGAATGGACCAGATTAACAGAATCTGATCGAATACCTTTCTCCTTACACGTCATAGAACTTTTCTTCAAAGTTGTAAGAAACTAATCGCAATATCCTACTAACATTACATTTTTTTGATCTAGGAGTTACGTTATAGTTCAAAATAACAAGTTATAAAGATAAAAAAAATCTAGTAATTGAAGGTTTTTTTACAATAAGAACAACTGAATAGTACCAACCATTGCATTACCCCTATCCATGGAAAATCACTTGATTCATGATCACCAATGTGTTCAATTTATGAACGTCATAAGACTTCCTCAAATTTTTTCTGTTGGAGTTCTAGTAGCTTAGGATATTTGACTTTTATTGGCTATATATACAAAGGCTCTACACTTAGTTTGTATCCCATTCACTCACAAATATTTCTAGTTGGTATCAGAGCCACCAACTCTAATCGTAGCCCCCTGCCAAACATAGCAACCAGCGAGACATCACAACACCATCCCTCATCAAACAGAAAACCAGACTGCCCACTGAATCCACCGATTGCCCAGTCCACCTAGACTAGTCAGTTCAACAACATCCCACTGCAGCAAAATCAGAGTAGCCCCAACCATACTCAACCGACAGCCAGCCAGCTAACTCCAACAAGCCAAACCCAAACCAGCAGCAGCCTGCCACCGACAAACCAAAAACCAACTGACAAACCAAAACCAAAATCGACAGCCGACAAACCACAAACCAACAAACAAGCCCACTGCCCACTCAAACCAATCCAAAACCAAACCAGTGACAAACTAGCAAACAAAACCACTCAAACAATCCACTGCCCAAACACAGCGACAAACTTTGTCAAAAAAAAAAAAACACTGCCCAAACCTAGACCAGCCCACTACCCGCGACAAACTCAGGTCTGCCCCAAACTCAGCAAACCAGCCCATTGTTGGGTTACATTCTTTATCACAACTTCGTTTTTATTTTTGCCTTCGTACGCCTTCATGCTTCGTGCTCTTTGTCGTAGTGCCACAACATCTAGGACCTTCTAAGAGGGTTTGAATCCTCTTTTCTATTGATCTGCTTTTGATGCAGTAGATCACTTATTTATATTTTCTAGATTTCTGGACTTTCTGTCGCTATTGTTCGACTTGAGGTATATTGTTCTCTCTTATTTTATCTCTATATTTATCTTAGAGTTTTTTTTTGTCACTGGTGCTCACATATTATTGTTGACATGACTACTACTGAGGGACTTGAGACTTTTACTGTAGAGACCTCTATTGTTGAGACTTCTGTTAGTACTTCCACCGGGGATGTACTGCTTGTTTCTCCTACTTTTATATTTGACCAGTATACAATACCTACTGGCACAGTTGCATTACCGGCAATGCCGGTTATGACTCTCTCAGAAGGTTATGACACAGTTGTTGAATGATTGTAACTTTGCTGAGTGGTCACGTTCATTCCAGCTTTTCTTGGGCTGTGTAGGGAAGCTTGGTTGGCTGACAGGATCTCACCCAAAGTCAACTGATGCCGACTCTGGATATTCTGCGTGATTCTCTGAGAATTGCGCTATTCTTGGATGGTTATTTGGCTCAATGGAACCATCTATTTTCAAGATTCACTAGTTTATAGCTCTATTTCAAAATCGTGGAGTGCATTATCAGAGATGTATTCCTAGTCAGGACGGGGAGTTCGTGTTTATGAGCTTTCTCAGGAGTTCTCATATGCTCGGCAGAGATATATGATCGTTCAAAATTATTATGACTATTTGACCTAGCGCTGGCTTACGTATGAGATTCTATGTCTTCTTGCTACTATTCCGAGGATAGAGCCCGAGGGAGCAGCATTCTTGCATGCACGAGAGCAGGAGGATAGGATTCGCAACTTTCTTATGGGGCTCCGTGATGAGTTTGAGGGGTCACATTCCCAGATCTTGTTGATGTTGAGACTTTCTTCTATTTATAAGGTGTATGCGATGATTGAGTAGCATGAACGCCACGTCTGTATATTCGATTGCGGCTTTGACTCATCCGGTTGACCAGATGGCCCTTGCAACTGCTGTAGGGTCTCGTTCAAGATCTTCAGTCAGAGGTGGACAGCGCTTGGACCAGCGCCGTCAGGGTGCCCCAGATTAGCATAGACAGGGAGCTTCTCGTCAGTGTGATTATTGTGACCGACTAGGACATCTTAGGGCTGCTTCTTGGAAGCTCCATCCGGAGCTTAAGCTGCCTTATTGCAATCGTACTACTTCTATTGCTGAGGTGCCACCACCTATTGTTGCTATTCCTGTTGCTGCTCCTCCTTGGCACAGAGATATGAATGCTATCACTTTCTGATTGGATATACTTATGTCCATCAGACTTCTCAGGGTTCAACTACTGCTACTGCTATTGCCACCACTATTGGTATACCTTGTGCATTTCATGCTAGCGTCAGTCCGTCTCCCTTTTAGATGTTAGACTCGGGTGCAAATGGTCATATGACAAGTGAGACCCATTACTTCACCATTTTTGATGAGTAGTTACATACACAGGTTCAGCTGGCAGATGGGACACATGCCCCTATTGTTAGTAGGGGTACAATCCGCCTCCTAGATGGATTTACATTACATTTAGTTTTTCACGCGCCAAAATTGGCTATGAATCTATTATATGTACATTAGTTAGTCATAGATTTTCACTGTGTGGTTGTGTTCTTATCTGATTCGTATTATTTACAGGACCTGAGTATTAGGAGGATTATTATCAGGGTACATGAGAAAGATGAACTGTATTATCTAGGCGATCTATCTCCAAATTCACCAGTTCTTCCACTTCTATCACCTATACCTGCACTTGCACTTGCTTTGTCTTTATCTATTCCTAGCTTGGATACTAGTATTTTACCTAGTACTTGTCGTTATAATTTTTCATCACAAACTATTCAGTTATGGCATGACCGTTTTGGGCATAAAATTTTTAAATAATTATGTATGTTATTTCCTACTTTGAGCAATGCTTGTATTGGTTGTAAACTTGACTGTATTATATGTTCTCTATCGAAACATGTTCAGACCAGTTATATTCCTCGCATGCACCAATCACCCAAACCATTTGACCTAATACACTCTGATATGTGGGGACCCTCTCCTGTTACTACTCTGTCAGGCGCTCGATACTATGTGAAATTTATAGATGATTATACCCATTGTACTTGGGTCTATCTTTTGCATAGAAAGTATGATGTACTCCCTATCATCACGCAATTTTTTCATATGATTAAGACACAATATGATGTCATTGTTCATACTCTTCGTTCGAATAATGTCAAAGAATGTGTCTGATGCCTTAGTGTCTCACTTTTCTTCCAAGGGTATCCTTCAACAGCTCACTTGTCCATATACTCCTGACCAAAATGGAGTTGCTAAAAGGAAATATAGGATTATGATAGGGATGGTACGTTGTATGCTTAGAGGTATGGGGGTACTAAAATCTTATTGGCATTTTGCTATTTTGACTTCTACTTTTTTGTGTAATTGTACACCGAGTCGTGTTCTTCAACATATGTGTCCCTTATAGGTCTTATTCCTTGAGCGAACACTTTTTTCGGTCCCTCTCGTGTTTTTTGGCTGCACATATTTTGAAGGATTGGTCTCCTACTCGTTATAAGCTTAATGATAAAGCGATTCATTGTGTCTTTATGGGCTATTGCCATCAGTCTTAGGGGTATCGATGTTATGATCCTGTCAGGCGGCGTATGTGACACAGTCTAGATGTTACCTTTCTTGAGCATATTCCTTATTTTTCTTCCAGTCCTGTGTCTGCCCCTCCAGTTGATGATACTCCCTTTGATTTTTCGTTACCATAGGAGTCAGAGCCGTTGGTCATTATCACTACAGAGTTATCAGTCTCTCCTCCTCCAGAGCCACTCAAACCTGTCAGTACAGGGTCACTAGTTTCTCTTCCTTTGCAGTTTATGTTTGTCACCCTTGCTCTCCTTCCCTGCTGATGTCCTCTCTATCTCAAGCGATGTAGGCAATACTTCTCAGTTCGTTGAGCATATTGATGCACTTGTTGTTAGCACTGATGAGATTGCCGGTACTGAGCTAGTTACTTTACCTAATGAGATGTCAGTAGAGGATGATGATTTAGGGCGTCGCTATCCGTTCCGTGATTGTCATCCAATTGTTCATTATGGTTGGACTGCCAGGACTTTATATCCAATTTCTACTTATGTTTCTTGTGATGCTCTGTCTCCTACATTGCGAGCTTATAATATGGCCTTATCAGATACACCGATCCCTTGCTCTGTTTCAGAGGCTATGCAGCAGCCCCAGTGGGCTCTTGCTATGCAGACAGAGATGGATGCTCTTTAGCGTAATCATACATGAGATTTTGTCTCTTAACCTTCAGGGGTGAAGCCAGTTGGGAGTCGCTAGGTTTACACCCTAAAGTTTCTTGCGGATGGTACTATTGATCGTCACAAGGCTAGGCTTGTGGCGAAGGACTTTACTCAGGTACTAGGTCATGATTTTGGTGCTACTTTTGTCCATGTGGAAAAATTGACTACTGTTTGATTGATTATTTCTGTGGCTGTAGAGTAATCTTGGCCTTTTCATCAGTTGGATGTAAATAATGCATTTCTTTACAATGATCTGAACGAGATTATTTATATGAATGTGCCATCGGACTTTCGTGGTGAGGGGGGAGTATGCTGAAAACGTATGTCGACTGCATAACTCTCTTTATGGACTAAAACAGTTACCACGAGTCTAGTTTTCTCGCATTAGTGATATAGTTGTACGTTTAGGGTTCATCAGATGTCATTCTGATTATACATGCTTCATTCGACGGAATACTTCTAGTTAGTATGTCATTCTTTTGGTATATGTTGATGATATTATTATTACTGAATATGATGTTTCTGGGACTTCCCAGGTCAAAGTAGACCTTGGGAAGGCCTTTGATGTGAAGGACTTAGGATTTTTGTGATACTTTCTTGAGATTGAGGTTGTCTGTAGTAGCAGGGGTATTGGTTTTTCTCAGAGAAAGTATGTTCTAGATCTTCTCTCAGACATTGGGATACTGGGGCGCAAACCGGCATCATCACCCATGATTTTAAACTTGAAGCTTACTGCTGTAGGTGAGGAGTTGAGAGATTCAACTGTCTATCAGAGGTTGGTAGGTAGACTTATCTACCTAGCCAACATTAGGCCAGACATTTCATTTGCTGTCAGTCGAGTTAGTCAATTCATGCATAGACCATATCAGCTTCATCTTGATGCAGTTTATCATATTCTTCAGTACCTCATGTCTTGTCCTAGACTTGGGTTGTTCTATGCATCAGGATCTCAAACTAGTTCTTTAACCTGTTACTCAAATTCAGATTATGAGGGAGTGTGTGACGGTCGATCTACTACAGGCTTCTGTGCTTTTTGGGGGACGTATCTTATCTCTTGAAAGAGCAAAAAGTAGTCAGTTATTTTTTGCTCGTCAGCAGAGGCAGAGTATCGGGCACTGACACTTGACATATGTGAGATTATCTGGCTACGATCGATTATTGGCGAGTTGGGATTTCCAGTGAATTCTTCATCTACATTATATTTTAATAATCGATCTGCTATTCAGCTCGCTTCTGACTCTATATTACACGAGAGGACGAAGCATATAGAGATCGATGTTCACTTTCTTCAAGAGAAAGTTAGCAGCAGTATTGTCACTCCATCGTTTGTGAGGACTAGTGATCAGGTTGCAAATGTTTTCACCAAACCTGTCACTCTATCCATTCTTTGGGACTCCGTTGTCAAGTTTGACTTAGTTGACATTTTTACGCCTAGCTTGAGGGGGAGTGTTGGAGTTATAACAATCTAGGTTATTAGGCTTTATTAGAGATTTTCCCTTTTTATCCTTATTGTGAATTTTATTAGCTATACATACGAGGGCTCTACACTTAGTTTGTATCCTATTCACTCACAAATATTTCTATTTTTTCAATTCCATGTGAAAGATTACAGAACAACATTATGGAATTTATGCTTTTGAAGGATCAATTTTTCTCTCTTTATTCTATAACATAGTCTTTATTTTTTTTATTATAATTTTTTTTGACTAAGCAGGGGGATGGGTGCTCACTATTGAATGACCTAGGTTAACAAAATTTGAACCAATACTTTCCTCCTTACACATGTCATAGAATTGTTCCTTCTTAATCATATGGTTTCTTAGAGTTGAACATCAATTCATTTGTTCTTGCTCCAACTATATCCATTATAGGAGTACTAAATATGGAGCAACTTTGGAACATTGAAGCAACACAAATTGATTTAGAGGGGGGTGAATATGTATTATGCACTCTAATGTAGAATTATGTCCAAATAAAATCTAACTTACACAATCCCAAAATTAAACCCCTAGGTGGTGTAGACCTTTTGACCTAAATCTACCAAATTTCAATCTACTAGATTTTATTGAAAGGGCCAAAAAAAATTCATTGTAAAATTATCCACAAATTCCTAAGTTGATTCAAGACCCCCAAAATAAACTCATTTTACATAATCCAACGCCTTTATATCCTTCTCACTATATCCAATTTTGAAAGATCGAACATTACACGTAATATTTCAAAAAAATAAAAATAAAATTAAAGGAATGATCATATTTTAGTTTAATTTCAATTGATATTTGGATATACTGAGATTACTATGAAATAGTTACTTATGGGTGGGACAAACTCTTCGACATTTCTTGATTTTTCTTGGCTATATGGTTCATCTAGGGGAGAGATCAAACTTCAAGAAATTATGTACAATCTTGTCAATACACAAACCTATAACTCCCCAAGAAATCATCTACTATAGAAAAAAATGGATAGCAATAATAGAAACCATAATAATTTCACTCAAAAAATAAAAAAATCACAATTTTTTTTTGTTAAAATTGAATAAACCGCTTCCGTGTTAACTGTTATGTCTATCAACAACTTCAATAGAATCTCTTAAGCTTCCATTTACCTTTAAAACTATCTACTCAATTGATTAGATAAAAATATTGATTGAACTTCAAAATGAAGTGGGCAAACACTGAAGAGAGGGAAGACAAAAGAGAGAGGAGAAAGAGAAAGAGAAAGAGAAAGATTAAATTGAGGAGTCTAATGAGTGCACGCATTTAAAGTTCAAATCCATGAAGATTAAACTCTTCATTAAATTTGTGTCGATTTTATGTTATGTTTGGTGAATCATATCTAAAATTTTATGTTACGGTCCTTTTAGAATTTTTTTCATATTGGACGTCCATTAATTGATAGTTAATTTTTAGTTCGTGAAAAATGGGCTGAATTTATGGTTCAATGAGATGAGCCCAATATTATTAAGTGATCTATTAAGTGTAGACTTTAATCTAATTGTGACCCGTAATGGGAGAACTCATTAGATTTTATTATAAATAGCAAGTTAGGTCTCCTCTCCACTTCATAACCCTAATTTGGCTTATCCCATGGAGAGCTGCCTATTACTTTGAAGAAGGAGAGAAAAACCTTTCCCTTCCACGAAATAAATTTGGAGATTGAGTATCATGGGTCATACATGTATGTTCTAAACCTATATGATCCAAATCTTGTATTTTAGGTGTTCTAAATTTCATATACGAATCATTAAAATTCTTAAATATAGTATCAGAGCCTATCATATACGAATTAAGAACTTGATAAAATTTATATTATAATTTTAGGGCTAATTTTTCATCAAGCTTAGCGTTTTTTTTTTTAATTTTTTTTTGAGTCACCGTCAATTTATGTTAGTAAAACAAGTGGAGTTCTACAGTGGCGGCAATAGCCTAAAATTTTGGATTCTGCCATTATTTTATTCAAGCTTTATTAAAGGCATTGAATTCCAACCTATTTAGTTGAAAAAATAGTTTTTGTTTAGGTTTATGGGCAAGCAAACTTTCTGTGATGTTGACGACACAAGAGTAAATAATATAAGTTTGTGACCTTCTGTGATGTTGATGGCACAAGAGTAAATAATATATGTTTGTCGGGTTCGACAACTGTACCGACCACCCACTTTTCGGTATGTATTGAAAAAACAAAATCAACAACAAATGTATAAAGAACAACTTTCAACCGTTGATCGAGTCTATCAAATAAAGAAGAAGGAGATTTAAGAAGATGGGGTTGCAGAGTTGTTTTTATCCCTATGAATGTAATGAAGAACTTCCAACCATTGATCAAGTGTATCACTTTTTATCGGCTACCATTGAGCCTTACAAATTCATAAAAAAAAAAAAAAAACTCAGACGAAGAAAAAGACAAAAGAAGGAGAAAGAAGAAGATGGAGTTGCAGAATTATTTTTATCTCTATGAACCCTTCAAGAGATTATAAAATCATCGTCATTTATTAAAACTAAGGTTGAGATTATAGTAAGAGTCCTACTTTTTTGGTTAACATTACTATTTTTGTAAACCCCCACATTCAATTATTTATATACCAATGTAATTATGTTTTAAAATACTAATATACGTAATGATGTATGCATGAAATAGATGGATTGTAAGAGTAGAGATAAAATGTTAGTTGAGGTAATAGGGTGTGTTGTAGAAGTTTAGAAGTATTCCGGAGTGAAAACACATTTTAGACAAAATTTGGGTAGAAAGGATTTTAGATATTGCCTAGTAATTGGACCATAAATTTTTACCTTGATGTCCATTTGAGATAATATTTTTACAGTGGATAGTAGACTTCCAGGGCTACAAAAGTATATTTAACGACAATTTTTTAAATCGACCTCCAAATAGGCCAAAACTTCACTAAAAGTTTTAGTAGAAACAGATAGTCCGTTCGAACGTGAAATGACGTTCGAACGACCTATGTTTGAACGCGAAAGTCCATTCGAATGACAGTGCATTCCAGTACTTTTTTTCTGATGGAAAAACAAAAGTACTGGGAGCAAAGGACGTTCGAATGCCAATAACGTTCGAACGTAAGCTATTAATTCTGACTTTTAGATGCGCGCATAGGGGACCATTTGGCCTCCTATAAATACTTAAGGACACCTCCTTAAGCCCCATTTCAACATTTCTAATCCTAGAAAGGCTTAGAGAGGAAGAAAGAAAGGGAAAAACAAAAGATTAAAGGGTTGATTCAAGTTTGGGAAAGATCAAATCTTCAAGTTCTTCACACAAAGTCAAGGAAGAAGAAAGGTAGGAGTTTTCTTCCACTATTGTTCATTGATTCTAGGGCTAATATATACATATGTTTTGACTTTTAATCATATATATTTGTTATGAAATCCTTGATTCTTGATCTCGCAACTATTACCATGTTTTGAGTGAAGTTATGGTTGATGGCCATAAAACCCTTCTTCTTGATGTCAAAACCTAGTTTTTGAGAAAGATGAAATCTTCTTCTTGATATTCTTGTGCTCTTGATTCAAAAAATTTAGTGCTTGTTTTTGAACAATAAAATTATGTTTTTTGATGATCTCTTGTTTATTTTCTTGAGAAGTTATATTGGCAAAATACCTATGAAATTGGGAATTTTTGAAATTACTTGTGATTTGAGAAATACCTATGAAATTGGGGATTTTTGATTTACTGGTGATTTGAGAAATTGGTTGGTATTGTATCTCTTGAATCTTTTATGGTTTGTTGTGATGGGCTTGAATTGCATTCTAGAATTGCCGTAGATTGTTAGAGGTTAGTCTATTCTAGTGGGGGGTGAGATGATTTCCTAACACTTGTAGTAGATTGTTGTTTGTGAGAGCAACCACTATTGTTCACGTAAGTTCGAGGCGGAGGAATGATATACTTTTCCTTGGAAGGATTCGTTAATGCCGTAGGAGATGGTATACGCCATTCCTAAAGTGGTTTGTGTGGTTATGATGGGTGAACGAGGTAGAATCGTTATGTAGATTCATGGGAAGCAACCAACATACATGAAAATATGGGATGATGCTATTGAATGATTAATTGATTTCTTCACATGTTTATTCCTTTCATTTAACTTATTTCTAATGCGTTAACTTGAGATCAAATAAATTGTCACGATTTTATTTCAAGTTTTATATGATATTTTGGAAAATGAGACCGAACTGTTTTATGTGTTTTCTAAACCTTGTTCAAGTTTGGGAGGATATTGCTACAGAGCTTAGTGCTCACCTCCTACAAATACTCTTTATTCTTAGATGTCAGTTTAGATGAAGAGCTCAGAGTTGATGAGCAGGTAGCTTGGGAAGCGCAATTAGATGGAAGTGTGGATCCCAAGGGGGATGTCTAGAGTTGATCTCTCCATGTCCTAGACTGTGAGATAAATTTTGATACAATGGATAGATGTTATTTTGTTTATTCCGCTGTAAGATTAAGTTTGATTTTGAGATGTAATTGTCATAGTTTGACATATTCTTTTTGGATGTAGATGCCATGGTTTGGCATATTCCATTGGATAATGTTGTAGATATTATGTACGATGAATGGAATTTGCCTTATTTATGGACTTTGTTAGTTGCTCTCATGATGTGAATGACTTTAAATAGTAATGTTGTTCAAGGTGAATTTTGGGGGGTTACAAGGTTTTGATATCAGAGCCTAAGAATTAGGTCTTACATTGGAGCTATAGGTTATGGATTACCTCTAGAGAAATAGAACTCGGTTGAATGAATTGTTTACTTAAAACTTACACAAGCCTTATGTTTTGGATTAAAATGATAGTGAGGATGTCTTTTACATCAAGGAAACTAAATTGTGAATTGATGTGCAGGATGGACGGTGAACGTGGAAGTGGACGTGACCGTGATTGTGGAGGTTAAGCAAACCCACCACCACCACCACCTCCTGATGCCATGAATGACATTTATCAGTGTTTAAGAGAGCTAACCACTCTGGTATAACACTAGAATGGAAACAACAACCACAACAGTGGGGTTCATCCATTAGCTCATGCACCGGACAACGGGGACGAAAATCGAAGGATGGTTGTTCTTCGAGAATTTTTGTGACAACACCAACCTACTTTCCAAGGAAGCTCTCACCCCTTGGATGCAGATAAATGGATTCACCGCGTGAAGAAAATATGTGATGGCATGGGAGTAGCTGAGGATTTACGGGTCGGCCTAGCTACATATCTGCTAGAGGGGGGAGGCAGACCATTGGTAGGACTCGGTGAAGAAAAGGAAGAACACGGATGCTCTTACTTGGGAGGAGTTTGATCAGATCTCCTAAGACAAGTATTTTCCAGAATCGGTTAGGGATAAGATGAGTGCAAATTCTCTTGCTCTACAATAGGGGAGAATGATGGTGGCGGACTATGAAAGGAAGTTTGATGAGTTATCCCGCTATGCCACAGAGTTCATATCTACTAAGGCCAGGAGGGCCAAACGCTTTGAGCAGGGCTTGCTATTAAGGAGAAGCTTGTGGCTCACAAGATTAAGGACTATGGGTATCTTGTTTACAGAGCTACTCAGGTGGAGAGAGACATAGAGGACAACCACGGCGATAGAATTTTGCAAGAGGAGGTCCAATCCGGACTGGTGCTAGCAGTCGTGGAGTGTAGAGGGTGGCACCATACCATCGCCTAGACCAGGTGGTTGGACAGAGACTTCAGACAATTCGAGGAGATGAGGTTACTCAGAATAGGGTAGGCACTGAACCACATCAATGCTTCGCATGTGGAGGGCTCGGGCACTTTAGAAATAACTGCCCATCATTTTCAACAAAGACCAATCAAGTAGCAGGACAAGTAAATGCAAACAAGCCATCACTACAGAAACCACTACAACAAAGACCGTTAGCAACTCTAGCCACAGGCGGTGCCAATCAGGGAAGAGTGTTTGCTTTGACCGAACTGGGGGAAGACTTTTCCAATGCAGTTGTAGAAGGTATCGTTCTTCTATATAATTCTTGGGCCCGAATTTTATTTGATCCCGATGCAACTCATTCCTTTATACGCACTATATATGCTCTTAATTTGGGATTGAAATTTGAGAAGTTAGAACATGACTTGAGTATTGACATGCCTACGAGAGAACGATTAGATACTAAAAAGGTGTGTAGAGGTTGTGTGGTTTATATTGGGGAGCAAGAATTGATTGTAGGTTTGGTTGTATTAGACATGAAGGGGTATGACATAATCTTTGGGATGAACTTGTTGTCCACTTTCCGTGCGGCAATGGATTGTTTTCGTAAGTGGATTTCATTTCATTTACTGGGAGGGGTAGTTTTTAGCTTCATTAATGATCGAAATTCTTCCTATCTATTTCCTACTACGGGAAATAGATTCTTGAAAGCTAAGGCAAGGAGCAATTGGAGTTTCTTGGCCAGCTTAATAGGAGATGATCAAGATAAATTCCATACAGACGTGGTGCTGATAGTATTAGATTTTCCTGATGTCTTCCTAGATGAACTACTCTGGTTACCCCCACAAAGAGAGATTGAGTTTAAGATTGATCTCTATCCGAGAACTGAACCCATATCCATTGCTCCTTATCAGATGACACTTTTGGAGTTAAAGGAGTTAAGGAAACAGTTGGACCATCTCTTGACTATTGGGTTTATCCGTTTAAGCACTTCACCTTAGGGAGTTCCGGTCCTCTTTGTGAAGAAGCATGAAGAAACACTTCGGTTATGCACGGACTACCGAAGGTTGAATTGGGTGGCAGTGAAGAATAAATATCCATTGCCACGAATTAATGATTTATTCGATTAGCTGAGGGGTTCTAAGTATTACCCCAAGATTGATCTTTGCACAGGGTACCATCAACTACAGATCAAGGAGGAGGATATTCCTAAGACAGTTTTTTGTACCCGGTATGGTTATTTTGAATATATGGTAATGTCGTTTGGACTAACTAATGCACCTGTAGCCTTCATGTATTTGATGCACAGGGTATTCCGGTCATATCTAAATCAGTTTGTCATTGTGTTTATTGATGATATATTAATCTATTCACGGACACAAGGGCAACATGAACACCATCTTTCGGTAGTGCTTCAAATCTTGAGAGAGCATAAGTTATATGCTAAGATGAGTAAATGCGAGTTCTGGATGAAGGAAGTGAAATTCCTTGGCCATGTTATGTCAGAACAAGGTGTAGCTGTTGACCTCGTAAAGATCAAAGCTGTGATAAAATTGGAACCACCGAGGAATGTGATCGAAGTACGTAGTTTTCTGGGATTAGCAGGCTAATACCGGAGGTATGTGGAAGGGTTCTCAAAGCTTGCAATGCCAATGACTCGCCTTATGAAGAAGGTGGAAAGATTCTTGTGGACTCAAGAGTGTGAATTAGCCTTTCGCACCTTGAAGAAAAGGTTTACAACAGCTCCTGCCCTCATTATTCGGAGTAGTGGGGAAGGATATGACGTGTATACTGATGCTTCAGTACGAGGCTTGGGATGTATGCTAATGCAAGGAGGTAAGGTAGTTGCTTATGGCTCGAGGCAACTCAAGATTCATGAGCAGAACTATCCCACTCATGATTTGGAGCTTGCCGCCGTGGTTTTTATGCTTAAGTTATAGAGGTGTTACCTGTATGGAGAAAAATTTTAAGTGTTCTCAGATCAAAAGAGCCTCAAGTACATCTTCACACAGAAAGAATTGAATCTTCGGCAAAGAAGGTGGATTGAGTATTTAGAAGATTACGATTTCACACTCAATTACCATCTGGGGAAGGCTAATGTAGTCACAGATGTACTTAACAGAAAGTTTTGAGGTGAAATCAATGTTCTTGCTGTTCACAGGTGGAAGATGATTGATGTAGAGATCTACAAAGTGAGGATAAATTTTTTTAGTTTTGTCGGTAAGGCACTACATATACATCATTTAGCTATAAGTCATGTTTATAAGCATAATTTGAGTATGTCATAGAAGAGAAACATGCTTAGAATATTAAAATACACATACTGTGTAAATTTGAGCCTAAACAGAAATAGTTTTAAAAATTAGACAAAAAGGGTATTCCGAGCGGCCTAGGTGGGACCGGCCAAATCTGACCACTAGCGAAAATTTATATTTTTAAAAATTTTTATTTAAAATAATTTTAAGAACTTTGGTTAAAATAAAATGTCGAATTAAGACATTTTAGAAAAAGTTGTAGTGTAACGGGGTCCCAGATTCATCAAAGGCAAAAATGTCATTTTACACCTTTACCCCTCCACTATAAATACAGACCCTTTAGTATAAAAATATCAGTTTTTGGGCTGAGAAAGGTTAGTACACGTTTTTGGAGGAAAAGAGGAAGAAAACCCTAGGTTCTTCAAGCTTTAAGCCACCAAAACTCATTCCTAGGCCAAGATTCTAGCAAGACTTCCTTCTAAGAAGTTGTTCTTCTCAACAAGGGCTACATTCTCACTGATCAGTTCAGCTATAAAGCGAACACAACTCTCTTGGTTTGAGAAAAACTATTTTAGGTATGATATTTTGCTAAGTTGAAAATAAATTTAAGTTTTCTTGCCTTCCTATGTGTTGATTGAATGATTTAAGTGTTTACTTGATGTTAGAAAATCATTTAGTTGGTAGTTGCTTTGAAAACTTAGAATTAATGGTCTAAGTACTTTTGTGTTCTTTGAGTTTCTTGACAATTTGTTGCTATGGTGAAGGTGTATGTTGCTTATGTGTTAGATTTTTATATTATAACTTATGTTTATGTAGAGAAACTCTTGTGGTTTGAGAGTTATGATTTATTACATGAGTTGGTAGTTTGTGTATTTGTAGTTTCTTTGAAAAATTGTGAAAGTAATGAATATGAAGCTTAATCCTATGTTTAAATCCATAAAATGGTGCTTCACATTTATGTAGATAAGGTGTTTGATGAAATATTTCATAGGAATATGAAGCTTGATCATATGTTTAATCCATTGAATGGTGCTTCACATTCATGTAGCTAAGGTGTTTGATGAAATGTTTCATAGAATTTATATTGAGAAAAATCATGACATCTTGGCATATATGAATTCTGGGAACGTAGTGTGGGTTGAGCACTTGGTCCTATGCATTATGAGGGTGTAGATCATGTGGTGAAAAACTCAAAATCTAGCCAATGACAGTACTCGTGGGCTGAAGGGGGCGGACCGTGAAATGAGACATGGGTGGCATAGAGTTTCATGGGTGTGTCATGTATATTGACATTGCATAGCATTGAGAGATTATGGGGTTGTAACTTTTAAAAAATGTACACTTGTACATGTCATGCCTTAAATTTGTTCCTAGCGTTAGCACTTGTCATACTAGCAGTTGAGCTGACCCATTTGTAGGATATCATATTACAGATGAGGCTTCTGGCACTTGAGACTTGAGGAAGTCTTAGAGGAAGAAGAGGAAAGGGACTTGAATGTATATTTGGCCATTGAGCATATTTTGTATGTATGGGCATAAGCCCAAATGACTTGTATTCTAGTTTGAAAATGTAGTGGATTAAAGGTCTTGGACCATTTTAATGTGTAAGAGTGTAAACTCAATTGATATTTGGGATGTCTTTATTTAATGATTATCATATGTGTATATTGGGGCAATTAGATGTATATGTTGAGAATAAGAGATGTATGTTTAATTTACATGGGTTGTGGCCACCGAGTGAGGGTGGATTGTGATATAATTATGCATATGAAATATTGTGAATATTAGGTGGGAAAAGGCTTGGAAACAAAGGAGGTTATGTCGAAATTTTATGAAAAATTAAAAGACTTGTTAAGTGTGTAAAACACCTTTTAAATAGGTGGGAAGGATGTCAAAAGGGGAAGTTTAGAAACCTTGAAGAAATAGGCTAAAAATGGAAGAAAAGTGGCTTGAAAAACTTTGGGAAAACATGAAAAATGAATAAGAAACTAATTTATCCAACCTAATGACCTTTCATTTACTTTTCTTTTCCATTTTCACTCACTCCCCGGGTTTGTGGAAATTTGGGGCTTGACAATTGATGCTTTGGAGGAGTTTGACCTATTAGTTGATAGACAGGAGGATAGACCATGCTTATTTAATCTTGCAGCTTAACCAATTCTTCAACAAAGGATTGTGGAGTTGCAACAATTAGATACCGAGTTAGGAGCTATCCGGGGTAGATTGGAGAGGAATAAGGTTGTTGAGAATTGGTCTATACATAATGATGAGTTACTGTTTCGTGGAAGACTATGTGTACCAAACAATGACCAAGTAAGGGAAGAAGTGTTGGGTGAGTGCCATCGTTCAAAATTTTCTATACATCTGGGTAGTACCAAGATGTATAGAGACATGAAGTGTCAATATTAATGGAAAGGGATAAAACAAGACGTGACTAAGTACGTTGCAAAGTGTGTGGTGTGTCAGTAGGTGAAGGTGGAACATCAAAAGCCCAGAGGATTACTACAGTCTTTGCCTATCTTAGAGTGGAAGTGGGATCACATCACCATGGATTTCGTATCTGGTTTTTCCCGGACTTCACGAGGGCATAGTGCCATATGGTTCATTGTTGATAGACTCACCAAGTTCTCTCATTTCTTGAGTATGAAGACTATTGACTCCTTAGAGACCTTGAGCAAGCTTTATATCTGTGAGATTGTTAGATTACATGGAGTTCCACTTTCTATCATGTTGGATCATGATNGCTACATTCTCACTGATCAGTTCAGCTATAAAGCGAACACAACTCTCTTGGTTTGAGAAAAACTATTTTAGGTATGATATTTTGCTAAGTTGAAAATAAATTTAAGTTTTCTTGCCTTCCTATGTGTTGATTGAATGATTTAAGNATTTGGGATTGAAATTTGAGAAGTTAGAACATGACTTGAGTATTGACATGCCTACGAGAGAACGATTAGATACTAAAAAGGTGTGTAGAGGTTGTGTGGTTTATATTGGGGAGCAAGAATTGATTGTAGGTTTGGTTGTATTAGACATGAAGGGGTATGACATAATCTTTGGGATGAACTTGTTGTCCACTTTCCGTGCGGCAATGGATTGTTTTCGTAAGTGGATTTCATTTCATTTACTGGGAGGGGTAGTTTTTAGCTTCATTAATGATCGAAATTCTTCCTATCTATTTCCTACTACGGGAAATAGATTCTTGAAAGCTAAGGCAAGGAGCAATTGGAGTTTCTTGGCCAGCTTAATAGGAGATGATCAAGATAAATTCCATACAGACGTGGTGCTGATAGTATTAGATTTTCCTGATGTCTTCCTAGATGAACTACTCTGGTTACCCCCACAAAGAGAGATTGAGTTTAAGATTGATCTCTATCCGAGAACTGAACCCATATCCATTGCTCCTTATCAGATGACACTTTTGGAGTTAAAGGAGTTAAGGAAACAGTTGGACCATCTCTTGACTATTGGGTTTATCCGTTTAAGCACTTCACCTTAGGGAGTTCCGGTCCTCTTTGTGAAGAAGCATGAAGAAACACTTCGGTTATGCACGGACTACCGAAGGTTGAATTGGGTGGCAGTGAAGAATAAATATCCATTGCCACGAATTAATGATTTATTCGATTAGCTGAGGGGTTCTAAGTATTACCCCAAGATTGATCTTTGCACAGGGTACCATCAACTACAGATCAAGGAGGAGGATATTCCTAAGACAGTTTTTTGTACCCGGTATGGTTATTTTGAATATATGGTAATGTCGTTTGGACTAACTAATGCACCTGTAGCCTTCATGTATTTGATGCACAGGGTATTCCGGTCATATCTAAATCAGTTTGTCATTGTGTTTATTGATGATATATTAATCTATTCACGGACACAAGGGCAACATGAACACCATCTTTCGGTAGTGCTTCAAATCTTGAGAGAGCATAAGTTATATGCTAAGATGAGTAAATGCGAGTTCTGGATGAAGGAAGTGAAATTCCTTGGCCATGTTATGTCAGAACAAGGTGTAGCTGTTGACCTCGTAAAGATCAAAGCTGTGATAAAATTGGAACCACCGAGGAATGTGATCGAAGTACGTAGTTTTCTGGGATTAGCAGGCTAATACCGGAGGTATGTGGAAGGGTTCTCAAAGCTTGCAATGCCAATGACTCGCCTTATGAAGAAGGTGGAAAGATTCTTGTGGACTCAAGAGTGTGAATTAGCCTTTCGCACCTTGAAGAAAAGGTTTACAACAGCTCCTGCCCTCATTATTCGGAGTAGTGGGGAAGGATATGACGTGTATACTGATGCTTCAGTACGAGGCTTGGGATGTATGCTAATGCAAGGAGGTAAGGTAGTTGCTTATGGCTCGAGGCAACTCAAGATTCATGAGCAGAACTATCCCACTCATGATTTGGAGCTTGCCGCCGTGGTTTTTATGCTTAAGTTATAGAGGTGTTACCTGTATGGAGAAAAATTTTAAGTGTTCTCAGATCAAAAGAGCCTCAAGTACATCTTCACACAGAAAGAATTGAATCTTCGGCAAAGAAGGTGGATTGAGTATTTAGAAGATTACGATTTCACACTCAATTACCATCTGGGGAAGGCTAATGTAGTCACAGATGTACTTAACAGAAAGTTTTGAGGTGAAATCAATGTTCTTGCTGTTCACAGGTGGAAGATGATTGATGTAGAGATCTACAAAGTGAGGATAAATTTTTTTAGTTTTGTCGGTAAGGCACTACATATACATCATTTAGCTATAAGTCATGTTTATAAGCATAATTTGAGTATGTCATAGAAGAGAAACATGCTTAGAATATTAAAATACACATACTGTGTAAATTTGAGCCTAAACAGAAATAGTTTTAAAAATTAGACAAAAAGGGTATTCCGAGCGGCCTAGGTGGGACCGGCCAAATCTGACCACTAGCGAAAATTTATATTTTTAAAAATTTTTATTTAAAATAATTTTAAGAACTTTGGTTAAAATAAAATGTCGAATTAAGACATTTTAGAAAAAGTTGTAGTGTAACGGGGTCCCAGATTCATCAAAGGCAAAAATGTCATTTTACACCTTTACCCCTCCACTATAAATACAGACCCTTTAGTATAAAAATATCAGTTTTTGGGCTGAGAAAGGTTAGTACACGTTTTTGGAGGAAAAGAGGAAGAAAACCCTAGGTTCTTCAAGCTTTAAGCCACCAAAACTCATTCCTAGGCCAAGATTCTAGCAAGACTTCCTTCTAAGAAGTTGTTCTTCTCAACAAGGGCTACATTCTCACTGATCAGTTCAGCTATAAAGCGAACACAACTCTCTTGGTTTGAGAAAAACTATTTTAGGTATGATATTTTGCTAAGTTGAAAATAAATTTAAGTTTTCTTGCCTTCCTATGTGTTGATTGAATGATTTAAGTGTTTACTTGATGTTAGAAAATCATTTAGTTGGTAGTTGCTTTGAAAACTTAGAATTAATGGTCTAAGTACTTTTGTGTTCTTTGAGTTTCTTGACAATTTGTTGCTATGGTGAAGGTGTATGTTGCTTATGTGTTAGATTTTTATATTATAACTTATGTTTATGTAGAGAAACTCTTGTGGTTTGAGAGTTATGATTTATTACATGAGTTGGTAGTTTGTGTATTTGTAGTTTCTTTGAAAAATTGTGAAAGTAATGAATATGAAGCTTAATCCTATGTTTAAATCCATAAAATGGTGCTTCACATTTATGTAGATAAGGTGTTTGATGAAATATTTCATAGGAATATGAAGCTTGATCATATGTTTAATCCATTGAATGGTGCTTCACATTCATGTAGCTAAGGTGTTTGATGAAATGTTTCATAGAATTTATATTGAGAAAAATCATGACATCTTGGCATATATGAATTCTGGGAACGTAGTGTGGGTTGAGCACTTGGTCCTATGCATTATGAGGGTGTAGATCATGTGGTGAAAAACTCAAAATCTAGCCAATGACAGTACTCGTGGGCTGAAGGGGGCGGACCGTGAAATGAGACATGGGTGGCATAGAGTTTCATGGGTGTGTCATGTATATTGACATTGCATAGCATTGAGAGATTATGGGGTTGTAACTTTTAAAAAATGTACACTTGTACATGTCATGCCTTAAATTTGTTCCTAGCGTTAGCACTTGTCATACTAGCAGTTGAGCTGACCCATTTGTAGGATATCATATTACAGATGAGGCTTCTGGCACTTGAGACTTGAGGAAGTCTTAGAGGAAGAAGAGGAAAGGGACTTGAATGTATATTTGGCCATTGAGCATATTTTGTATGTATGGGCATAAGCCCAAATGACTTGTATTCTAGTTTGAAAATGTAGTGGATTAAAGGTCTTGGACCATTTTAATGTGTAAGAGTGTAAACTCAATTGATATTTGGGATGTCTTTATTTAATGATTATCATATGTGTATATTGGGGCAATTAGATGTATATGTTGAGAATAAGAGATGTATGTTTAATTTACATGGGTTGTGGCCACCGAGTGAGGGTGGATTGTGATATAATTATGCATATGAAATATTGTGAATATTAGGTGGGAAAAGGCTTGGAAACAAAGGAGGTTATGTCGAAATTTTATGAAAAATTAAAAGACTTGTTAAGTGTGTAAAACACCTTTTAAATAGGTGGGAAGGATGTCAAAAGGGGAAGTTTAGAAACCTTGAAGAAATAGGCTAAAAATGGAAGAAAAGTGGCTTGAAAAACTTTGGGAAAACATGAAAAATGAATAAGAAACTAATTTATCCAACCTAATGACCTTTCATTTACTTTTCTTTTCCATTTTCACTCACTCCCCGGGTTTGTGGAAATTTGGGGCTTGACAATTGATGCTTTGGAGGAGTTTGACCTATTAGTTGATAGACAGGAGGATAGACCATGCTTATTTAATCTTGCAGCTTAACCAATTCTTCAACAAAGGATTGTGGAGTTGCAACAATTAGATACCGAGTTAGGAGCTATCCGGGGTAGATTGGAGAGGAATAAGGTTGTTGAGAATTGGTCTATACATAATGATGAGTTACTGTTTCGTGGAAGACTATGTGTACCAAACAATGACCAAGTAAGGGAAGAAGTGTTGGGTGAGTGCCATCGTTCAAAATTTTCTATACATCTGGGTAGTACCAAGATGTATAGAGACATGAAGTGTCAATATTAATGGAAAGGGATAAAACAAGACGTGACTAAGTACGTTGCAAAGTGTGTGGTGTGTCAGTAGGTGAAGGTGGAACATCAAAAGCCCAGAGGATTACTACAGTCTTTGCCTATCTTAGAGTGGAAGTGGGATCACATCACCATGGATTTCGTATCTGGTTTTTCCCGGACTTCACGAGGGCATAGTGCCATATGGTTCATTGTTGATAGACTCACCAAGTTCTCTCATTTCTTGAGTATGAAGACTATTGACTCCTTAGAGACCTTGAGCAAGCTTTATATCTGTGAGATTGTTAGATTACATGGAGTTCCACTTTCTATCATGTTGGATCATGATTCTAGATTTGTGGCGCAATTTTGGTAAAGTCTACAACGGGCTATGGGGATAGAGTTACACATTAGCACCGCCTTTCATCCTCAAACAGATGGCCAATCCGAGAGGGTGATATAAAGTNAAAATAAATTTAAGTTTTCTTGCCTTCCTATGTGTTGATTGAATGATTTAAGTGTTTACTTGATGTTAGAAAATCATTTAGTTGGTAGTTGCTTTGAAAACTTAGAATTAATGGTCTAAGTACTTTTGTGTTCTTTGAGTTTCTTGACAATTTGTTGCTATGGTGAAGGTGTATGTTGCTTATGTGTTAGATTTTTATATTATAACTTATGTTTATGTAGAGAAACTCTTGTGGTTTGAGAGTTATGATTTATTACATGAGTTGGTAGTTTGTGTATTTGTAGTTTCTTTGAAAAATTGTGAAAGTAATGAATATGAAGCTTAATCCTATGTTTAAATCCATAAAATGGTGCTTCACATTTATGTAGATAAGGTGTTTGATGAAATATTTCATAGGAATATGAAGCTTGATCATATGTTTAATCCATTGAATGGTGCTTCACATTCATGTAGCTAAGGTGTTTGATGAAATGTTTCATAGAATTTATATTGAGAAAAATCATGACATCTTGGCATATATGAATTCTGGGAACGTAGTGTGGGTTGAGCACTTGGTCCTATGCATTATGAGGGTGTAGATCATGTGGTGAAAAACTCAAAATCTAGCCAATGACAGTACTCGTGGGCTGAAGGGGGCGGACCGTGAAATGAGACATGGGTGGCATAGAGTTTCATGGGTGTGTCATGTATATTGACATTGCATAGCATTGAGAGATTATGGGGTTGTAACTTTTAAAAAATGTACACTTGTACATGTCATGCCTTAAATTTGTTCCTAGCGTTAGCACTTGTCATACTAGCAGTTGAGCTGACCCATTTGTAGGATATCATATTACAGATGAGGCTTCTGGCACTTGAGACTTGAGGAAGTCTTAGAGGAAGAAGAGGAAAGGGACTTGAATGTATATTTGGCCATTGAGCATATTTTGTATGTATGGGCATAAGCCCAAATGACTTGTATTCTAGTTTGAAAATGTAGTGGATTAAAGGTCTTGGACCATTTTAATGTGTAAGAGTGTAAACTCAATTGATATTTGGGATGTCTTTATTTAATGATTATCATATGTGTATATTGGGGCAATTAGATGTATATGTTGAGAATAAGAGATGTATGTTTAATTTACATGGGTTGTGGCCACCGAGTGAGGGTGGATTGTGATATAATTATGCATATGAAATATTGTGAATATTAGGTGGGAAAAGGCTTGGAAACAAAGGAGGTTATGTCGAAATTTTATGAAAAATTAAAAGACTTGTTAAGTGTGTAAAACACCTTTTAAATAGGTGGGAAGGATGTCAAAAGGGGAAGTTTAGAAACCTTGAAGAAATAGGCTAAAAATGGAAGAAAAGTGGCTTGAAAAACTTTGGGAAAACATGAAAAATGAATAAGAAACTAATTTATCCAACCTAATGACCTTTCATTTACTTTTCTTTTCCATTTTCACTCACTCCCCGGGTTTGTGGAAATTTGGGGCTTGACAATTGATGCTTTGGAGGAGTTTGACCTATTAGTTGATAGACAGGAGGATAGACCATGCTTATTTAATCTTGCAGCTTAACCAATTCTTCAACAAAGGATTGTGGAGTTGCAACAATTAGATACCGAGTTAGGAGCTATCCGGGGTAGATTGGAGAGGAATAAGGTTGTTGAGAATTGGTCTATACATAATGATGAGTTACTGTTTCGTGGAAGACTATGTGTACCAAACAATGACCAAGTAAGGGAAGAAGTGTTGGGTGAGTGCCATCGTTCAAAATTTTCTATACATCTGGGTAGTACCAAGATGTATAGAGACATGAAGTGTCAATATTAATGGAAAGGGATAAAACAAGACGTGACTAAGTACGTTGCAAAGTGTGTGGTGTGTCAGTAGGTGAAGGTGGAACATCAAAAGCCCAGAGGATTACTACAGTCTTTGCCTATCTTAGAGTGGAAGTGGGATCACATCACCATGGATTTCGTATCTGGTTTTTCCCGGACTTCACGAGGGCATAGTGCCATATGGTTCATTGTTGATAGACTCACCAAGTTCTCTCATTTCTTGAGTATGAAGACTATTGACTCCTTAGAGACCTTGAGCAAGCTTTATATCTGTGAGATTGTTAGATTACATGGAGTTCCACTTTCTATCATGTTGGATCATGATTCTAGATTTGTGGCGCAATTTTGGTAAAGTCTACAACGGGCTATGGGGATAGAGTTACACATTAGCACCGCCTTTCATCCTCAAACAGATGGCCAATCCGAGAGGGTGATATAAAGTTTAGAGGACATGTTACGTGCTTGTGTGTTGGACTTCAAGGGAAGTTGGAGTGATCCTTTGTCGTTGGTGGAATTTGCATATAACAACAGTTTTCAACCTAGCATTGGCATGGANAATTTTTATTTAAAATAATTTTAAGAACTTTGGTTAAAATAAAATGTCGAATTAAGACATTTTAGAAAAAGTTGTAGTGTAACGGGGTCCCAGATTCATCAAAGGCAAAAATGTCATTTTACACCTTTACCCCTCCACTATAAATACAGACCCTTTAGTATAAAAATATCAGTTTTTGGGCTGAGAAAGGTTAGTACACGTTTTTGGAGGAAAAGAGGAAGAAAACCCTAGGTTCTTCAAGCTTTAAGCCACCAAAACTCATTCCTAGGCCAAGATTCTAGCAAGACTTCCTTCTAAGAAGTTGTTCTTCTCAACAAGGGCTACATTCTCACTGATCAGTTCAGCTATAAAGCGAACACAACTCTCTTGGTTTGAGAAAAACTATTTTAGGTATGATATTTTGCTAAGTTGAAAATAAATTTAAGTTTTCTTGCCTTCCTATGTGTTGATTGAATGATTTAAGTGTTTACTTGATGTTAGAAAATCATTTAGTTGGTAGTTGCTTTGAAAACTTAGAATTAATGGTCTAAGTACTTTTGTGTTCTTTGAGTTTCTTGACAATTTGTTGCTATGGTGAAGGTGTATGTTGCTTATGTGTTAGATTTTTATATTATAACTTATGTTTATGTAGAGAAACTCTTGTGGTTTGAGAGTTATGATTTATTACATGAGTTGGTAGTTTGTGTATTTGTAGTTTCTTTGAAAAATTGTGAAAGTAATGAATATGAAGCTTAATCCTATGTTTAAATCCATAANTTTTTTTCGCTATTTAAGGTAAATTTTGAGGACGAAACTTTCTTTAAGGGGGGTGGATTGTAAACCCTCACATTCAATTCTTTATATATCAACGTAATTATGTTTTGAAATGCTAATATATGTAATGATGTATGCATGAACTAGATGGATTGTAAGAGTAGAGATAAAATGTTAATTGAGGTAATAGGGTGTGTTGTAGAAGTTTGAAAGTATTCCGGAGTGAAAACACATTTTAGACAAAATTTGGGTAGAAAGGATTTTAGACACTGCCTAGTAATTGGACCATAACATTTTATTCTGATGTCCATTTGAGCTGAAAATTTTACAATAGATAGTAGACTCTCAGGGTTACAAAAGTGTATTTCACAAAAATTTTCCAACTTAACCTCTCAATAGGCCAAAACTTCACTGGAAGTTTCAGCAGAAACAGGAAGTCCGTTCGAATGTGAAATGACGTTCGAATGACCTACGTTCGAACGTGAAAGTCCCTTCGAACGACAGTGCATTCTAGTACTTTTTGTTTGATAGAAAAACAAAAGTACTGGGAGCAAAGGACGTTCGAACACCAATGACGTTCGAACATGAGCTACGAATTCTGACTTTCAGAAGAGCGCATAGGGGACCATTTGGCCTCCTATAATTACATAAGGACACCTCCTTAAGCCCCATTTCAACATTTCTAACCCTAGAAAGGCTTATAGAAGAAGAAAGAAAGGGAAAAACAAAAGATTAAAGGGTTGATTCAAGTTTGAGAAAGATCAAATCTTTAAGTTCTTCACACAAAGTCATGGAAGAAGAAAGGTAGGGGTTTTCTTCCACTCTTGTTCATTGATGCTAGGGCTTATATATACATATGTTTTGACTCTTAATCATATATATTTGTTATGAAATCCTTGATTCTTGATATTCTCGCAACTATTACCATGTTTTGAGTGAAGTTATAGTTGATGGCCATAAAACCCTTGTTCTTGATGTCAAAACCTACTTTTTGAGAAAGATGAAATCTTCTTCTTGATATTCTTGTGCTTTTGATTCAAAAAATTTAGTGTTTTATTTTGAACAATAAAAGTATGTATTTTTGATGATCTCTTGTTTATTTTCTTGAGAAGTTATATTGACAAAATACCTATGAAATTGGGGATTTTTGAAATTACTTGTGATTTGAGAAATACCTATGAAATTGGGGGTTTTTGATTTACTGGTGATTTGAGAAATTGGTTGGTATTGTATCTCTTGAATCTTGTATGGTTTGTTGTGATGGGCTTAAATTGCATTCAAGAATTGCCGTATAGTGTTAGAGGTTAGTCTATCCTAGTGGGGGTGAAATGGTTTCCTAACACTTGTAGTGGATTTTTGTTTGTGAGAGCAACCATTATTGTTCATGTAAGTTCAAGGTTGAGGGATGGTATCCTTTTCCTTGGAAGGATTCGTCAATGCTGTGGGAGATGGTATACGCCATTCCTAAAGTTGTTTGTGTGGTTATGATGGGTGAACAAGGTAGAATTGTCGTGTAGATTGATGGGAAACAACTAACATACATGAAAATATGGGATGATGCTATTGAATGATTAATTGATTTTTTCACATGTTTATTCATTTCATTTAACTTATTGCTATTGCGTTAACTTGAGATCGAATAAATTGTCACGGTTTTATTTCAAGTTATATATGATATTTTGGAAAGTGAGAGACCGAACTGTTTTATGTGTTTTCTAAACCTTGTTCAAGTTTGGGAGGATGTTGCTACAGAGCTTAGTGCTCACCCCCCTACAAATACTCTTTATTCTTAGATGTCGGTTTAGATGAAGAGCTTGAAGTTGATGAGCAGGTAGCTAGAGAAGTTCAACTAGATGGAAGCGTGGATCCCAAGGGGGATGTCTAGAGTTGATCTCTCCATGTCCTAGACTGGGAGATAAATTTTGATACAATGGATAGATGTTATTTTCTTTATTCTGCTATAAGATTAAGTTTGATTTTGGGNCGTTGGTGGAATTTGCATATAACAACAGTTTTCAACCTAGCATTGGCATGGAACCTTATGAGGCATTGTATGGAAGACCATGTAGGTCCCCGACTTGTTGGTTGGAAGCTGGAGAGAGTAGCTTGTTTGGGCTAGAAATTGTTCGGGAGACTACAGAGAAAATTTGACTCATCCGGGATAGACTATGCACGACACAAAGTAGATAGAAAAACTATTCGGATAGAAGACGAAGACCATTGGAATTCCAAGAGGGGGATTATGTGTTCCTTAAGGAGTCGCTAAAAAAGGGAGTGTTTAGATTTTGCAAGAAGGAAAAATTAGATCCAAGGTACATCGGACCATTTGTAGTGATCAAAGCTTTGGGCAAGGTGGCATATCAACTTTGGTTACCAGCTCAGTTGTCAGGGGTACATAACGTGTTTCATGTGTCAATGTTAAGAAAGTATCAATCAGATACAACGCATGTCGTAGATTTGGAGGATATAGAAATTCAAGATGGAGCAACATATGAAGAACAATCGGTGGAGATTCTCGATATCAAGGAGAAGGTGCTTCGCAATAAAATCATCCAACTGGTGAAAGTCTTCTGGCAACATCATGGTGTGGAGGAAGCTAGTTGGGAACCAGATCTGGAGATGCAAGAGAAGTACCCTCATTTTTTTCGCTATTTAAGGTAAATTTTGAGGACGAAACTTTCTTTAAGGGGGGTGGATTGTAAACCCTCACATTCAATTCTTTATATATCAACGTAATTATGTTTTGAAATGCTAATATATGTAATGATGTATGCATGAACTAGATGGATTGTAAGAGTAGAGATAAAATGTTAATTGAGGTAATAGGGTGTGTTGTAGAAGTTTGAAAGTATTCCGGAGTGAAAACACATTTTAGACAAAATTTGGGTAGAAAGGATTTTAGACACTGCCTAGTAATTGGACCATAACATTTTATTCTGATGTCCATTTGAGCTGAAAATTTTACAATAGATAGTAGACTCTCAGGGTTACAAAAGTGTATTTCACAAAAATTTTCCAACTTAACCTCTCAATAGGCCAAAACTTCACTGGAAGTTTCAGCAGAAACAGGAAGTCCGTTCGAATGTGAAATGACGTTCGAATGACCTACGTTCGAACGTGAAAGTCCCTTCGAACGACAGTGCATTCTAGTACTTTTTGTTTGATAGAAAAACAAAAGTACTGGGAGCAAAGGACGTTCGAACACCAATGACGTTCGAACATGAGCTACGAATTCTGACTTTCAGAAGAGCGCATAGGGGACCATTTGGCCTCCTATAATTACATAAGGACACCTCCTTAAGCCCCATTTCAACATTTCTAACCCTAGAAAGGCTTATAGAAGAAGAAAGAAAGGGAAAAACAAAAGATTAAAGGGTTGATTCAAGTTTGAGAAAGATCAAATCTTTAAGTTCTTCACACAAAGTCATGGAAGAAGAAAGGTAGGGGTTTTCTTCCACTCTTGTTCATTGATGCTAGGGCTTATATATACATATGTTTTGACTCTTAATCATATATATTTGTTATGAAATCCTTGATTCTTGATATTCTCGCAACTATTACCATGTTTTGAGTGAAGTTATAGTTGATGGCCATAAAACCCTTGTTCTTGATGTCAAAACCTACTTTTTGAGAAAGATGAAATCTTCTTCTTGATATTCTTGTGCTTTTGATTCAAAAAATTTAGTGTTTTATTTTGAACAATAAAAGTATGTATTTTTGATGATCTCTTGTTTATTTTCTTGAGAAGTTATATTGACAAAATACCTATGAAATTGGGGATTTTTGAAATTACTTGTGATTTGAGAAATACCTATGAAATTGGGGGTTTTTGATTTACTGGTGATT
Source organism: Ilex paraguariensis (assembly GCA_963454935.2). Taxonomy (NCBI): domain Eukaryota; kingdom Viridiplantae; phylum Streptophyta; class Magnoliopsida; order Aquifoliales; family Aquifoliaceae; genus Ilex; species Ilex paraguariensis. The sequence continues at coordinate 542,004 of CAUOFW020003724.1, forward strand.
TGAGAAATTGGTTGGTATTGTATCTCTTGAATCTTGTATGGTTTGTTGTGATGGGCTTAAATTGCATTCAAGAATTGCCGTATAGTGTTAGAGGTTAGTCTATCCTAGTGGGGGTGAAATGGTTTCCTAACACTTGTAGTGGATTTTTGTTTGTGAGAGCAACCATTATTGTTCATGTAAGTTCAAGGTTGAGGGATGGTATCCTTTTCCTTGGAAGGATTCGTCAATGCTGTGGGAGATGGTATACGCCATTCCTAAAGTTGTTTGTGTGGTTATGATGGGTGAACAAGGTAGAATTGTCGTGTAGATTGATGGGAAACAACTAACATACATGAAAATATGGGATGATGCTATTGAATGATTAATTGATTTTTTCACATGTTTATTCATTTCATTTAACTTATTGCTATTGCGTTAACTTGAGATCGAATAAATTGTCACGGTTTTATTTCAAGTTATATATGATATTTTGGAAAGTGAGAGACCGAACTGTTTTATGTGTTTTCTAAACCTTGTTCAAGTTTGGGAGGATGTTGCTACAGAGCTTAGTGCTCACCCCCCTACAAATACTCTTTATTCTTAGATGTCGGTTTAGATGAAGAGCTTGAAGTTGATGAGCAGGTAGCTAGAGAAGTTCAACTAGATGGAAGCGTGGATCCCAAGGGGGATGTCTAGAGTTGATCTCTCCATGTCCTAGACTGGGAGATAAATTTTGATACAATGGATAGATGTTATTTTCTTTATTCTGCTATAAGATTAAGTTTGATTTTGGGATGTAATTGTCATAGTTTGACATATTCTTTTTGGATGTAGATGCCATGGTTTGGCATATTCCATTGGATAATGTTGTAGATATTATGTATGATGAATGAAATTTGTCTTATTTATGGACTTTATTAGTTGTTCTCATGATGTGAATGATTTTAAATAGTAATGCCGTCCAAGTTGGATTTTGGGGCGTTACAATTTTTTTGGTTAAGAGTACCACTTTGTTGATTAAAGTTACCACTGTTTAAGTTAAGATTACCACTTTTTTAGTTAACATTACCACTTTTTTGGTTAACATTAATATTGATTAGGTTAACATTACCACTGTTTTGGTTAAGTGTACAATTTTTTTGGTTAATATTACCATTTTATTGGTTAAGAGTACAATTTTTTTGGTTAATATTATCACTGTTTAAGTTAAGAGTTCCATTTTTTTGGTTAAAATTAATATTGATTAGGTTAATATTGCCAATCTTTTGGCTAAGAGTACCACTTTTTTGGTTAACATTATAACTTTTTTGGTTAACATTACCAATAATTGGGTTAACATTACTGCTCTTTTGGTTAAGATTACACTTTTTTTGGTTAAGAGTACCACTTTTTTGGTTAACATTACAATTCTTTTGATTAAGATTAGCACTTTTTTGGTTAAGATTACACTGTTGAGGTAAGAGTACCATTTTGTTGGTTAAGAGTATAATTTTTTCGGTTACGATTAACACTCTTTTGGTTAAGGGTACCACTTTTGTAGTTAACATTACCACTTTATTGGTTAACATTACCATTGATTAGGTTATTATTACCACTTTTTTGGTTAAGAGTGCCACTTTTTTTTGTTTACATTACAATTTTTTTGGTTAACATTACCATTGATTAGGTTAACATTACCACTCTTTTAGTTAAGATTACACTTTTTTGGGTTAAGATTACATTTTTTTGGTTAACATTACAATTTTTTTGATTTAGATTATCACTTTTTTGGTTGAGATTACATTATTGAGGTAAGAGTACCATTTTGTTGGTTAAGAGTACAATTTTTTCGGTTAAGATTACCATTTTTTTGGTTAACATTACTATTTATTAGGTTAACATTACTACTTTTTTTGTTAAGACCACTTTTTTGGTTAAGGTTACAATTTTTTTGGTTAACATTACACTTTTTTGGTTAAGGGTATCATTTTTTTGGTTAACATTACCAAACTTTTGATTAAGATTACCACTTTTTTGGTTAAGATTACACTTTTGAGGTAAGTATTACTTTTTTGATTAACATTACCATTTTTTGGTTAAGATTACCATTTTTTTGGTTAACATTACCACTTTTTTGGACCGATCAAGAATAACGATTGGACCATGACCAATCAAGAGCTGGATAGCGACCAAGATTAGCGATCAGATCACGACCGATCCAAGTGCAGGTTAGCGATCAAGAGATTGAGACCGATCTATGCACGTCAAGTAGCGATCAAGAATAGCGATCAAGAACAGTGACCAAGGTTGCGATCAAGAGATTAAGACCGATCTGTGACATCAAATTTCGATCAAGAGTGGGATCAAGACTTCCGATCAAGATCATCGCTGCAATCAAAATTAATATATTTTATTAACATAACAAATTAATATTAGATTATTACATTCAATTCATCAAATTAACATTAAAATTCAACTTAATTAATATTAAATTCATCCAATTTATATCTAAAATCATTCAATTAACATCCAATAAAAATTCACTTTATTAAACTAACATTCAATTTCTTCCGATTTATATTTAATTTATCAAATTAACTTTCATCTACCATTCAACTCATCAAATTAGATTAAAATTCATATCCATCCAATTAACGCTTAATTCAACAAATTAACATCTAAAATATTCATCGATTAATCAAATTCGTCCAATTAACCATCAATTAATCAAATTAACATCTAACTAAAAATATTTAAAAAATATTCAATTTATCAAATCAATTTTTAAAAAAATTGGCATTAGGCCAATAATATACCGACAGATGGATAAATGAAATTTTGACACAATACTAACCCAATTCCCGCCTAAATCCATTCCAATTGCTTCTTCGAGAAGCTTAGTAGCTGCGAATAGTTGGGTTGCTCCTTCACTTTTTTCGTCTTTCTTCTCTTCTGCTTTTGTAAAACCTGGGTAAGAAGTTCTATGAAAAAGGGGCAAAATAGTTAATTGTCATTATAGTATGAGTCACAAACATAAATTTTTCTAGAACTCGGATGATGAAACGGACCTCACCGTTGGATTCTTCTTGTGAAATCTAGTTACCTTGTCAATTTTCGTCGAATTTTGAGATAGTTGGACTTTTTGTATTTTACGAGACGATCAGGCCTCGGGTCACCCAAAAACAAAATTTTTAGTAAAAATTTAAAATTTAGAAAATAATTTAAAGAAAGTTGATATAAAGTATTTTGAGCTTGAATCGGAATGAAATTTAATCGTTTTGGAGTGAAAACGGACCCGGGAATAAGAGAACGTGTGGCGCGTTATGGACCAAGCAATTAAGGGGTATAAAAAGGGGGAGAAAATCAGATTTCTCCCCATTTCTTTCTGTTGGTTCAACGTTGGAGAGGAAGAGAGGGAAAAAGAGAGAAAATCTAACTTCTCTCTACGATCTACGCCTCCCCATCGCTCAAATCAACTCGAGCCAAGTATTAAAGTTGTTTTCCTGAACGAGAGCTACACGTCCATACCAAAAAGGAGGGTTTTCACTAAAGTTCAAGAAACAGGATTTAGGGAAAGTGAAGATTCTAGCTTGAGTCGATTTCTTGAAGCTTCTTAAAGTCATTTTCTCCCTAATTAGATTTATTTCCAACCTAAGGTTTTTATATGAGATGGGTAGGTTGATAGAATTATGTATCACTTGCCTATTTGTTGTAAAATTGATAGAATTGGGTATTGGAAATGGGTAAATGTAATTCTAGTGTGAATTGGGAATTGAAAATTGCTAAGTATGAAATTTCTTGGCAAAATGTGATATGTGGGTATGTTATATGTTTATATTATAACTTGATGAATTGAGTGTGTTACTTGCATGATTATGTGATAACATGCTTGAAAATTGTGTTGAATGAAATGTTGATATATGCTTATGATATATTGGCAATTGATAGATTATGAAAATTATGTGCTTAGAATGTAATTATCCATGGTATGTGTTAAAATTGTTCATATGACATTTATTATATATTGAATATGATAATAGTCTTGCAATGGTGCATTATATTGCATTTGCACGGGAACATCACATTTGTGGACATTGACATGAGTGTGAGTGTGTGTGCATATGTTGGATCAAATACCATGCTTGGTGGATGATGGGTGGGCTTAAGAAAAGTTGGAACAAAGTTCCGACAGAATCCCACGGTTTCATGAAAAACTTGTGTCGGGTATAGCAAGAAGGGTTAGACTCTCCCTCGGGTGCAAGACCTGGCTATTGGTTTATACATTTCTGACGGTGCAAGTCCAAAAAATTCTACCGGTGTGCAGAGCCGGCGGTGCGACACCAAAAGTCTGCTATCCAACAAAGACACATGATTTTGTTTATAAAATTGTCATTCGATGTGTAACATCAATGGCGGGCGCTTGGAATACCTGGTTTTCACACATTGGCATTGCATTGTGTTGTTAGAGCCGATGAGGGCTCGGGTTAAAGTGCATGAATGAGTCTCATCTTATTTCATGGCATGACATGAAATTCTTGTCTTTAAATGCACATTCTTGATAAAAATGTTTTGAATGGTTGATTGTTACATGTGAACATTTTATGTGCATCTAGGTTGGGGAGTAGCCTCTTCACGCGATACCCTATTGAGCGTGACTCACCCTTCATGAGAAAATATTTCAGATTTGGGATTCACACAGGTGGATGGCTCCCAATTCGAGTCTCAAGGGTGAAGGAAAACCGACTTGTGGCTATTAAAACCATTTTTGTAAAACATTTGTGAATTTGGTTTTGGGAATGTAAATATATGGAATTGCTTGTAATAGAACTTATCATATTATGTTTCATGTGAAAAACTTCATTAAACATGTATTGAATGATTATGAGATTGATTGGAAGTAATTGGAAATAAAAAATAGGTGAGACAGGCAATTCTGGGCAAAATCTACTGATAGAACGTCACTTTTCTACGGTAAAACTTTTTCAGCACGCAAAACCTACAGGTAGAACGTTAAAACCTATCGGTAAGTTTTTCAAAAATCTGAATTTTTAAGAATGATTGGCCATGCTTTCGGGCCTTGTGTCCTTTTATACAAATGATGTAAATGGACAATAATGGAATATAAATTGTGTTGTATTGGGCCTTGGATAGGTCACATGATTAAATGTACATAGGTTATGCGTTTGGGAGTGCCCGGTACAAAGGAGACTTTGTCCAAACTGAGTGCTTTTTTGTGAACCCAGTTAAGGGGATGCTGTTGACATGATGTCGAATTGTGCAACGATCATAGGTTTTTCTGCGGGTTGATGGGTGGTCAACGGTTGATAAAGGACCCCCGGTTTTAGGGGCGTCACAGCTTCGGTTCCTTGTTCAATTCTTCTAAAGTGGTGATAACCTCCTCCTCTTCTCTATTATTTGTAATCCTAGCTCAGAATATTTATAATGTAAGTTCTATTTAATCCTAGTCTGTATAAGTTATATTGTTTGGCACAAAAAAATGAAACTATTTTTATGGTTAATGGTGGAAATTATATTCAGGGGGAAGAGGAGCTCAAGTGCATCTGATCGGCCAATAAGCTAATGGTTTTTCTATTAGTGAGAGATTTTTATAATCTAAATACTAAACCAGTTTTATTGATCTTATTTGTATGCTATTGATGATGTTATTTCTCCATTGTAGCAACGATTGTTTGAAGACAATGAAAGGAAAGGAAAATAAAAAACTCGGCCATGGGGTAAGGGATATTATGTAATTCTCCATTGTGTAACGGATATGTTGCATATGTGTATGTATAATCATTACACTCACTCATTTAGTTCATGAAACAACTTGGACTACAATGGAAGAATATGGAAGATTGTGAGAAAAAAAAATATATAGAGATGGCAAAGGCATCAAAAAAAGAAAAGGAGTTGTGAAAAAAGGAATCTACACCAAAAGAAAAGGTAAATCATAATACTAAATTATTTGTGTAACATGTGTTTATTTTGTGTGTTGTATATTGACTAATGTTTGATGGTATAGTTGAGAACTAGATGTTCACGGGGACTGATGGTGAAAACAATAGAGAGGTTTAGCGATGAACAAAAATATGGGGTTGAAGAGATTGATTTTGGAGGTTTGTTAAGCCTCAAATGCAAAATATTGAGGAAAGATTTGTGTGAGTGGGTGGTTGAACACTTTGACACTAATTCATGTGTGTTGAATATTCACGAAAAATCCTTAAAATTCTCTCTTAAGGATATAGAATCTATATTGGGGTTGAGATATGGGGGGGATATATGTGGAGACGAGTGGCCCCTATGAAAGAATAAATGGAATCTATAATTCCATGTTTACTAGAATGAAGGATGCTCCAGTGAACTATTTGAATAACCAATTGGGTGAAATGAAGATGGATTCAAAAGACTTTCGGCGTATATTTATTTTATTTGTACTTGGATGTCTATTGTGTCCTACAACAAAGACCTCAATTAGTAGCTTATTCCGTGGTGGAGGTTGATTCTTTGGGAGCGAAGAACTGGGCCAAGTTGGTGTTTGATACCCTGATTGAGGGGGTGAAAAAAAATATGACATATGGACAAAATAATATTAGTGGTTGTTGATGAGCACAAAACATTGCATAGTTATTGGCCTTATTCCATGCTTTTTAACTTAAATTCGCATATTAATTATTTAGAATTAGTTAAAGTTAGGAATAATGTGGAAATTTTGATGTTGCAGGTAATTATAGCATAAATGATGGCTTTTAGAGCTTTGCAACTAAGTGTGAATGTGTGGTGAAGAGATGGATACATTGAATGAGGATAGGGAGGCTTGGAAGGTGAAGAAACCAAGAAAAATGGATTTTGGATGAAAACCTTCCGGAAGGTTTGGCCATACACCTTCCGGAAGGTTTTGTCCATTGGTTTCCCAAGGTTTTGACATAGTACCACTGTTATTCCTATTTTTGACCATGATCTACATCGAATCTAAAAAAGTTCAAAACATAAAGGTTGTAGCTATGGATGTCTTCTATATTGTGTCAACATGTTGGCTTAATCCAACGGTTGGATCAAAGGTTATGGCAATTGTACTAAAGGTGGTCCTGAGCTATCACCTTCCGGAAGGTTTTGCCTACTGGAATCGACCTTCCGGAAGGTTTACAAAAACCTTCCAGAAGGTTTTGCTCAGAATGCCCAGAACACCTGCAACTCATGCTCCACTTGCTTGGGGGTCCCACTATTGATTCTCCCACTTGTCCTCTGACATCCCTTATACATCTACATGTCACCCAACACCCTTACTTGGACTTTGGAGGCATTGGCATTAATGAGGATGGGAGAGAAGAGGGCTGCTAGAGGATTTGCAGACTAGTCTTCTCCTAGCCTGCCAAGCCAATCAATTCACCTCCCATTGATGGGAGGCTTGCACACAGGCTATGGGGAGTCTCATGGATGAAATTTGCATCTTCTCTCACCATATATTCAGCATTCCACAACATTTTGAAGTGTGGCTACCTAAGCTTAGGAAGAAGATGATGAATAGTAGATAAAAAACTTAGATTTTTGCATTTCCTTCATCCATTTTCACTTGTAATCTTCTTGAATACTTTTGTAAGCTTCATTATTTACTTTGAATGTCATTTACTTCAAGTGCTTTGCAAGTTTAGTGAAGTATTCTAGATTTTACCATTGTTGTTTAAGTTTTACATTTCAAGCTTTTTAGTTGGGTATTAAAATGCACTTATTTTTCTAGTTTAATTTCTCATCATTTCAATACAAGTCCAACTTCCATTTCAATATTATTTCTCTTTACATTATGCATTTCTTGCTTTCATGAGTAGGTNGGTATTGTATTTCTTTCTTTATAGTTGAAGTTTTCTTGCATTAAGTTAAGTTTCATGCTCCATTTCAATATTATGTCTCTTTATATTATGTATTTGTTTCTTACTTTCTTGAGTAGCTAGATTTTAAGTTGGCTAATCCAAGGGAGACCTCCTCTTGGGCATGCCATTTCAACTTATTTCCTTTCCTCCTCTCGGTGTACGATGGTTCGATTTGACTGGGTTAAGAGTGGATGTGGTTGTGAGTCTTTGATATTCCATAGGCCTGGTCACGGTTTATGCTTGGATCCTCACCATATCGTCCCTAGCTTCCCACGAATCAATCGTTCATCAATGCACCATTGGATGAAGGTTTCGAGTTGAGTTGGGATTCCCATTAGAATGACCTCTTTGGATTAGCCAACACTTATTTTAATTGCATTTTCATTCAGAACAAAACTCACCAAAACCAACTACAAGATTTTACACTTTTTCTTTTGTTCATAAAGTCACTTTCACACACTTGAACTTTCCTTCCCTGAGGAGACGACCTTGGAATACTTTTCCAAGTAAAACACGACACTTAAAAGACTCCTTGCGCTTGGGGAGTACTTTTGTTCATACACATTTCATTCCAAATATTTTGTTCATTTCATTTTCCATTATTCTGTTGCCCCATCTCTTGCATCATTCCGAGGGAGAGTGACACTCCCCCATTCCTATAAGCCATATACACATTGAGGGATGATGTTAGGAGGCTAGGAACAACACAAAAAACATCAAGCAGTTGTCTACTAGTTCTCAAGGTAATGTGTTGATTACCTGAAAGATCTTGTGCTTAGTATTATTTTTTTTTGAATTGAGAGTAGCTGGGTGTTGTAGGTTATTCTAATCGAGAGTAGTTGCTTGTTCTAGATTCTTTTATCTACAACACCTAACACCTATAGTGGTTTCGCTTGTGCCAATCAAGTGTCAATCCATACCCCGCATTGGAGCATAGGGTGATTTGGAAACAAAAGTGGTGTGGTTATCTTTAAGAAGTTGACAAATATGAAAGAGGTATCTATTGTTATTATTTGTTTATAAGTGACATGCATGTATTTTAATTTTAATTTGATTATTAGAGTTTTAGAGTTATGATTGAGAGTTATTTATGTGTGTTGTAGGTTCCAGTTGTAGGAGTATACCCCCTCAATGAACAGCCACATGTTCCACTTATTGTGCAACCGCAAGTTCCATGAAAAATTAAGGAGGAGCCTAGCATAGGGCAGATAGGTGGTGGCCTATCCAAAGTATTTGTAATGATGTTGGCTTATATAAGTGACTATGAGTATTTTTATTTCTAATTATGTGTACATGATGATTTGATATTATTTTTTTTCAGTCATGAGAAGAAAGATTTTCATCCCTTGAAAAATCAGTGGCCAAAATTTAGGATGACCTATCTGGCAAAGTGGATTCGGTGGATACCATGATGGAGAAAATCGTTGATGCATTGGAATTCATGAAGCAATCCATGAATAAATGTGATGGAGAGAATAAAGACATAGACAATGAAGCATTCCATGAAGAAACCTTAAATTAATCCAAGTATGATAATCGGATGTGGATTCCAATTCAAACGGCGCAAACACTGGATATAAAGTCTATGAACATACAGTGCGGGAATATTCAAATGCCATTGTAAACACACCTCACCTTCAACCGGCTTCACACTAATGCACCCAAAAAAATTACAGCCCAAAGCAACAACAAAAGTATAGCGCATAGGTGCTGAGAAGAAACTCTAAGCAGAAGCCAAGTAAATACTTGAAATCACCATATGATATTTTCAAGGCATGATAGTCATTATAAAATCCATATTTTTAGTAAGAAAAATATATATTCCAAATATCTAATCTTGTTTGTGTAAGCAGCAACTTTATTTGAAGAAGTATGAAAATACTATCTTGAAGAAGCACATGATAGATACAACGGCGGTATAACAAGTCAAACCTAATTGTGGTTTTACTTGATTACAAGATTAATCCATAATGCATTATAATATTGCTCTATCTGTGTTATTACAGTTGGATAATAATGGAACCTTGTTTGACAAGGAGATGGAGGAAGATAGAAAGGACAAGGAGGAAACTGGAAAGAAGATGGAGGAAGCTGTAAAGAAGGGTTATGAAGATGAGGTGAATGCAAATAAGGATGAAGAGAAACAGTTGGAGGTAGCTGGAAATAACAATGAAGATGAGGTGAATGCAAATAAGGATGAAAATTAGGAGATGGTGGCAACTGGAAATAAGGATGAAGAAGTGGAGATGGAGGATGCTGGAAATAAGGATGAAGATGACAAAGCTAGAAATAAGGATGAAGAGGAGGTGAATGCAAATAAAGATGAAGAGGAGAAGATGGTAGAAATTGTATATAAGCATGAGGCTAGTGTTGATGTATATATGGTTGCAAAAATAACAAAGGATGATGAGAAGGCCGAAGTGAAAATACATAAAGTTCTAGAAGAAATAACAACTTTTCACATTCCCTCAACTACCACCGTTCACGAGGTTTAATTTCGTACTCCACATTAAATGATTGTTTAAACAAATATTTGTATTGACTTTATTTAAACAATTGTGCCACATTTAATAATACTCTTCATTATATTTAATAAACATATTTCAGATTCTACCAGTTTGTGGACCCCATCAGATGGGGATTATCCACCCATTGATGAAATTAGTGATTATGATAAAATATGTGTCTTAAATTACATATTTGACAACACACTTGACATGAGGTATTTATACTATATACCAAATCTCACCTATTTTTCTTTTATATTTTGGGATTATCACCAATTATTATTCCATTTTTTACATGAAATAATGAGACACTGGTGAGATTTGAAACATGTTCTGCCAACAAAGATTCATTTATTGAATCTCTAAAACCAAGAAAATGGATTTAAAAATGGACATCTTTATTTATTGTGTTTTTTATATTGACCAAGTATTGATTTTGTACATTTTGACCTGAAGATAATAGATTTGACATCTTGTATTATTCTGGATGATGTAAAGTTTAATCATTTTATAATAAGGTCAAGGTGGTATCTACCCATATGGTTTGCGGTAATATGGTTTATTTGACTTTTTTAATGTTGTTTATTTGACTTTTTTAATCTTGAACATGTACAATGTCGGTTAAATGTGTACCCATATTTTACCTTCAATACCCAACAAAAAGCACTTGGAAGGGTAAGGTAAGGAAACGAATAGAAAAAACAACTGGATTGCTTGATTTTCAAAGGTACTTCGTTTCAGATTTCAACGACTATGATAATGTACGTAGATATCCTATTTTTTGTTATTGTTTATAATTGATCATTTACACAATAATTAATATCCTTGTATTTCTTTATGTAGATCTATATACCTATGAACGACAATAACACCCATTGGTATTTATGCGTGGTGGATGTAGTGAAGGAAAAAATTTTATTATTTGATTCTCTACCATTATATCCCAACAATATCCATTTTTCTACTGTTGAAAATGTGATTAAACAATTAGATCAAGTCCTTTAGCTTGTCATACCTAATTACACGCCAACATTGACCAAGTGGCACATAATAATGGAGTAGATTGGGATCTTAGGCAAACAAATAGCTATGATTATGGAATATTTGTCATGAAGGAGATGCATGCTCAATTTTTGGATCAATCATTCAGAATTGTGGTATGATAGCTATTCTCCTTATTTAATAGTACTAAATTAAATTTGTATATGCAACATTTGTCAATTTAACTATAGTTATTGGTTATTGTTTTTAGGATGAATCCAATACGATGTGGAAGGATATAGCATTCAAAGTTGTTACTCACATATACAACAAATCAAGAAACAAGATCATAAGCAAGGTACAACAACACCAACAAAAGAATTGTGGTAAAAATCGGAGTTGATATGTGTGACAAATTCTTTTTTTTGTAGAAGTCATGTATAGTGTTTATGGCCTTGATTTAGTGGCACATACTTATTTTTTAGTATAAATAGAAATAGCTAAATTGGAATCAATTCTTTTTTGCCAATGTTTTGCTGAATCAATTGCCTTGTTTTGGTGAATCAATTTTTTTTGCTTGTGTTTTGTTGACCATGAGGTTTTGTTTGGGTTATTTTGGTGATTTGGGATGTTTGGTGTGCGAAAATATGTAGATACCATTTCTTTTTATGTGCAGACCATTTTTTTTTATGGATCCCTTTGCGTTTTGTCATCCTTTGCATTATCATTTTTTGAAAAAGATCAAAGCAAATAGAGAAAGGACGAAGGTTAGAACATAAGAGTACGTTGATGAGGAAGATGAAGAGGAATATGAACAAGTTGATGAGGAAGATGAAGTGGAATATAAACAATTTGGAGTCATTCCTTATATCAGGCGACAGTGGCCAACAAACCTTCCTCACTAACCATTCTTATCCATCATTCTTACCAACCATTCCCGTTCTAATGGAACCCAAAGACTTGCCATTAATTTTTTTTTTTCATCTTTTTGTTTGGTAGAGACTAATGTTGTTAGGTGGGTGACTGAATATTGCCTATTATATATAACGTAACGTATAATAGTGTAACTATTTTGCTTTTGAGATAAATTCTCTTCATCTTCTTCGTCTTCATTGTCCAGGTGCCTCTAGGCTACTGTATGTTAGAGTTACTTATATATAACCTACATCTCAATTGACCTGCACTCATATACAAATAGTAGTGTGCATATCATTTTTAGATGTAGGTTACATATAAATAGTTTATTCACAATAGTAGCAATGCTAAAGAGGTGAAATTTTGCTATTGGTGAGATATACTTGTTGAAGGTATGTGTTTTATGCTAGATTGTTCTTTTTTTTTTCCCCATAATATGACTTCATTCACATTAATATGTTCACATGGTAAGAATAGGTTCGCTGGATTTCATGGCCATATGGAGTACTAGTGTTATTTCAAAAAAGCACGATTCGAGAATTATTTAACAGCCCCTTGCTCTATTTTCCATCGATTAAAGGACATTTTTCCACCACCTTCAGAAAGTGTTGACAAAGAAGGGTATGCAATTGTAGCTAAAAAAAGAATTCCTTATCCAAAAAAAAGTGGTATTCTTACCAAAAAAAATGGTATTCTTACCTCAACTCTATTTCAGTTTTCCTAGCATTCTGCACTACCCAAAAAAATCTAGTAGCATTACTCCAAAAAAGAGGTAATATTACCAAAAATAAAAAAATTAAACCTTACCCTTAAAAGTGGTATTCTTACTAAAAAGAAAAAATGATATCCTTACGCCAACTCAAAAAGGCAATACCTACAAATCTGGTAACATTACTCCAACAAGTAAATATTTTTGTCAAATTTTATTGAAAATGTAAAAAGTGGAGAAGAAGAGATTTCAAATTTTTGGGAGAAGAAGATCTATTCTCATTAGATTCATGTGAAAAATTACATAATCTATTTAAACACAATATGCACTGTCAGAACTCAACATTACATGGAGATAAATAACATACTCCTAACTAACTGTAACTATATAACATATGCACTGCCACAATATGCACTGCTAGAACTCTATAATTCCACTTTGTGTGACTATGTCAAGAGCTTCCACACATATAAAGGCTGGATCCTCCAACACATATGAAGGCTGGATCCTCCTTGCTGTGCGTTCATGAAAATACCAATTCAAATTGCAATTGTACTTCGTTGGTACTTGAAAAAGAAAAAAAGAGTTTCCTTGTCATTTCACAAGGTTAACATTTCAGTAAAATTTGAGAGAAATTAGAAGCCAGAAAAGTTACACATAAGAAAGTGAATGAATGAGATTCTACAAGAGAGAAACCCATCTCATCCAGAAAGATGTCAATGTGGGCTGGGGGAGAAGTTTCCTACAATTAAATTATAAATTGAAGGACAGAGGCTTAAGAAAGGAAGAATGAAAAAAAATTCCACCATTTCTACATAGGGTAAAGAAATTGTTGTATGAATGCTTTATGATTAGAAAAATGGCAAACAACAAGAACCACATTGAATTCAACAATGAAGAAAAAATATAACTCATATAAGTAAGAAAAAGTGTAACTCAATGAACATGTGAACAACAAAATTGACAGGACATAGCTACAAAGAGGGTCAGAAGGCTTCTTGGTCATTTTGTCAAACCAAGAAGTTCAGAGAGTGAAAAACACCAATTCTCATTTCAAACCCGTTTCACACTGTTCTTTTGACACCATCACAAACTTTTTGCTGTCAGTTTTCCTTAAGGAGGGACTGACATCATCACTCCATTGTTACTACAGAAGGAGAATTTAAGATCCCGTATTAAAATTAAATAAGGATAATATTATCCTAAGAGTTCTTCCAAGATGAATAAAATGATGGTAAAAATCTTGAATCATTGTTAAAAGAGTGATCATGAAGTTTGACTTTCAGACGAATTGACTTTTGAGTCAAACTAAGTTTTGAAGGTGTTTAAGCTTGAGAATAGTGATTATATAGGTTTCTAAATATTTTTAGATCAAAATAAGATTTTCATTGAATCTGGAAGGTTGAGAAACCTTGAGAGAGGTCATATGAGGTATATTAGAAGTTAGAAAGTATTTTGGAGTTAAAATGCATTTTAGAAAGAATTTGGGTAGGAAGAAATTTGACACTACCTTAGTATTTTAGCCATAATTTTTTAATCTAAACTCCTATTGAGCTGATATTTGTATGGTGGAAACTAGACTTCAAGGGATACAAAAGTGTATTTCATGAAAATTTCATGAATCGACTTCTAAATGGGTGCAAACTATTCCTGACGTTGAGACAAAAAGTTGCCACCGTTCGGACACTCCAAGCACCGTCCGAACGGTACTCATTACCCTAAAAATTTATTTTTTTATTAAAAATAGTGACTTTGAACCATTCAGACACCCAAGGACTGTTCGGACGCCACGCTAAAAATGGCTCCGCTCAATTTTAGGATTTTTCTCTATTTTTCACCTTATAAATACCACAAGGACGTTCCTTTAGCTATATTTCATCAGTTCCTAACCCTAGAGAACCTTAGAGAGCTAGAGATAAGAAGAGAAACACTAGATTAAAGAGGGATTCTCACATTGGAATGCATCAAACACGCAAGGACTATCTTCAAACATCAGATTGAGGTAGGGGATTTTTCTTGAGTTCTTTCATTGAGACTTAGGGTATTATATATATATATATATGTTTTCAATCCTCTTGATAATTATATGATAAATATGTTTGAATTCTTGGTTTCTTTATCATTGGAACATGGTCTTGAACAAAATACATGTTTGGGTTCAAAGAATACTTGTTTTTTAATTTTCAAAGCCCTAGTTTTTCTAAATACATGTTTGGTTATGAAAAATACATGAATTCTTGATTTCTAAATTTCTATTCTTGATTAAATCATGTTTTCATCTAATACTTGTTCTTGTTCCAAGAAATTATGATTTTTGGCAAAACCCTAGAATTTTTAATATCGAAATTGTGAACGTTTTCTTGGTATGATCTCTTGCATATTTTAATTCCTTATTACTATAGTATATTGAGAATTATGAAATTGTGATACTTGAATTGGTAATGGAAATTGTGATTGGTTAATATTGCGATTGTTGAAGAAGTTATGGTTTCATCTCTTGTATGGTTTGTTGTGATGGACTTGAATTGCCTTCGATAGTTGCTGTAGAGTGTTAGAGGTTAGTCTATCCTAGTGGGGGTAAGATGGTTGCCTAAAACTTATAGTGAATTATTTTTTGTGAGAGCAACCACTATTGTTTAGGTAAGTTCGAGATTGAGGGATGATATATCTTTCCTGGGAAGGATTCGTCAATGCCGTGGGAGACGGTATACGACCTTCCTAAAATGGTTTGTGATTTAGCCTTGCAGAAAATGCTCGAGATTATGTGATTGTGATGGATGAACGAGGTATAATCGTTGTGTAGATTCCTGAGAAACAACCAACATACATGATAATGAGGATGACCCAGCATACATGAGAATACGGAATGATGTTATTGAGTTATTTATTGATTGCTTTAATTTCTTGCAAGTTTATTCATGTCATTAATTTATTGTATTCCGTACACTTGAGATCATTACAACTATCGTGGTTTTATTCTCAAAATCTATATAAGATATTTTCCAAAAGAGACTTGCCATCTTTTGTTGTTCGAAACCTTGTTGGGATTTGAGAGGGATTTCCTACGGGCTTTTGCTTACCCCCTACAACACACTTACAAATTTTGGTATAGAAGAGGATGTCAATGTAGATGAGTAGATTGATTATGAGCCGTTGGAGGATCAAGATGTGGATCCTACCTTAGAAGAATAGAGTTGTTCTTTTTTGGTTTAGAGTTTGAGAGATTTTTTATGAAACAATGTTTTAGCTTGTTTTTATTATTCCGCTGCTAGATATTGTGAAACCCGGGAAAAATTTGAATTTTTTCTGAAAAAAGGGTAAAATGGTAATTTTTCATCCTAATGCGTATTTAAAATACATATTTTTATAGAGCTCGGATGGGACAATGGACCTCACCGTTGGATTCGCATCGCGAAACCTAGCTGCCCTGTCAATTTTCGTCGAATTTCGAGATAGTCGAGTTTTTCATGTTTTTCGAGACAAGGGCGTCTGGTGACCACCAAAAATAAAATTTTAATAAAAATTTTAAAATTTAAAAAATATTTTAAATAAAGTTCATATAAAATATTTTGAACTTAAACCAGTACAAAATAAATCGTTTCGGGGCAAAAACGGGCCCGAATCAATGAGGGACACGTGGCGCGACTCGGGTCAAGTATTGGAAAGTATAAATAGGGGCTAAATCAGATATTTTGCTGAAGGATCTCTGCATTTCAGCTGGTTCCAACGTGTGAGAGCAAGAGGGAGAGAAAAAGGGAGAAAACAAATCATCCTTTGCCGATTTTCAGAGGGTTACGTGTACGTACCAAAAAGAGTGGATTCCACCGATGATCCAAGAGGAGACTTTGGGAAAAATCAAAGCTTTAAGGTTGATTTGGTGTTATAGAAGTTCTTACACTTCTATTGAGGTAGGGTTCCCTCCTACCTTGGTTTTATTCTTACCTTAAGTGGGCTTTTAGTGGCTGAAATTGGTTTATATGTGGGCTGTCTAAGGGCTGTCCAAATGGACTGTTTTGGTGCTGAAATTGGGGCTGTTTTGTGCACTAATTAGGGACTGTTAAGGGGCTGAATTTGGGCTGTTTAAGGGGCTGTTAAAGGGTTGAATTATAGACTGTTTTTAGGCCATGTTATGGACTAAAATTGTGACTATTTTTGGACTATTTTTGCGGACTGTTTTTAGGCTATTTTGTGGGCTATATACGGGCTGTTATATGGTGGTTTGTATGGGCTATTTTGTGATTTAGATAAGAACCGTTATGTGGGCTATTACATGGGCCGTTATGTGCTATATTATGCCTTAAAAATTAGGTGTGTAATTAGCCTAAAAGTTTTGATATCACTTGCCTATGATTATGAAAGTGAAATTATGGACTTATGACATGATTTATGATTGGAAAAGCAATTGTTGGTATATGCATGTTATGATATATTGAATTTGTGACAAATATGATATCTATATGCTTAGAACAAAACTTATCATGATATGTTGAGATTGTTCATATGTCATTCATAGCATATTGAACATTGTATCATTGTGCATAGAGGCATCACATTCATGGGCATAAGTCATGAGTGTGGGTGTGTGAAATGCATGGTTGATCAAACACCTTGTTTGGTGGTTGGTATGTGGGTTTGGGAA
Organism: Ilex paraguariensis; assembly: GCA_963454935.2. NCBI lineage: Eukaryota > Viridiplantae > Streptophyta > Magnoliopsida > Aquifoliales > Aquifoliaceae > Ilex > Ilex paraguariensis. The sequence continues at coordinate 559,581 of CAUOFW020003724.1, forward strand.
AAAGTGGATCGAAGATCTCCTTTGAGTCGCATGGTTGCATGGAAGAAAACTTGTGTCGGGTATAGCAAGTAGGGCTAGACTCTCCCTCGGGTGCAAGACCCGACGACTTGGTTATACCCTCCCCTGTGGTGAAATTCTGGAAAAGTGTAGTATGGTATACGGAACCGGCAGTATAAAATCCAAAATCCATTGCCCAACAAGACACAAGATTTTGATTTATAAGAAAAATACTCATTTAATGAGTACCATCCAATAATGATCTGATTTATAAAATGCATGATTTTTTATTCAAAGCGATCATTGGATGTATTTCCGTTGAAGACGGGTCATTATACATTGGCATTGCATTGTGTTGTGGAAGTCAGTGAGGACTTGGGTTTAAGTGCATGAGTGAGTATCATCTTATTTCATGGCATGACATGGTTGCATTTCAACATTGAATACATATTCTTGTATGAATGGTTGTTAAATGTTAAATGTTGCTTATACACATTGCATATGCATTTAAGGTGGGGAGTAGCCCTAGTAGGAGTTTTTCTCTACTGGGCGTTGGCTCACCCTATACGGGAAACATTTTAGGTACGGGTCATACGCTGAGGGACGGCACTTACTCGGACACTTAAGGAGGAAGAAAAGCCGACTTGTGGCTTTCAATCCATTTCTTTTGTAAAATTAAACTTGTAATTAAATTTTGGCATGTAATGTGTAAAGGAATTGTGATAGAATCTATATCAACTGTTTTAATATAATCTTGCATGTTTGTATGAATATGGATAATTGGACCCGGTGTGACCAATGTTTACTTATAAATGGACTCGGTGTGGTCATTGTTGAATATAGGACCTCAGATGGGTCTTGTTATTATATAATGCACAGGTGATGCTTTGAGTAGAGTTCTCCTTACAAAGGAGATTCTACCCAAATTTTTAATAAAAGATGGACCCCGGTAAATGGGACATAACGTTGAGATATCGAATTACTCGGTATTCATGGGCATTCTGCGGGTTGATGAGTAATCAACGGACCCTCGGATTTGGGGTGTCACAGATATTCTTGGTTTTGAATTATAAGTTGGAGAAGTTTCAACGTTTGATTGACTTTAGTATTTATGAATGGTCTATTACTTAATGGTTATTTTTAGCTGCTCTCATTGTTGGATGGTTTGTAGATAGTATTGCCTTCTAGAGTGAATTTTGGGGTTTTATAGATAAAATGGGTTGCTGTGTTGCCAATATTGCTAGTATAACTTCAACAACAATGCATCACTAGCACAAAGCATCCTTAATGACTATTGCATTAGTTACCACACTAAATATTTATGCACCTCAAACACCATTGACAACTTCCACAATTTTCTTTGATTATATATCCACACCCACCCTTTCACACACCCCGAAAAGCCCTCCACCCAACCCAAAAAAAATAAGAAGAATAAAGTGAAGGCACATGTAGCACTACTATTAACATTTCTATACCACAAACAGTTTGCCTCAACACCACCAAAACAATCAGTGTAACTAATACTTATAATGCAGCTATGGAAATCCATATGCAAATCCCTGGAGCAAAAAAATTGAACAACAATTCTTCTAAATGTACCTTGGTAATGATTTTAAGAAGCACATTTGTCAAGTACTGGTCATTGATTTTATAAGGATAAATACTATGAGTGGGAATCCCAAAATCTTATAAGAAGCACATTTGTCAAGTAGAGGAACTGTTTGTGATACCACATAATCACATTTTGTCAATAAGGAGCATGGAAGATAAAAATATCATCAATTTCTACTTCCCTCCCTCCTCTCTCCTAGTCAAAGATTGTGCCTCTATACTGTAAATTGTGTGGGCAATACCTTGTTGTTGAAGTTCCATCGTCCATTACGTGGGAAGCAATATTCACTATTTCCAACCTTCAACTGCAGATCGAAAGAAAACTCAATTTTAAGAGCATACCCAATAAGTATCTGATTGTTCTCTGTAGTCGCATTTGTATTGTAAGGGCAAATGTTAAATTACATCAAAAAAGTCAACCTCTACCTTGGGTGCCTCTAGGACCAGACCATCCGCTTTAGTGAGCTGTTTCTCAATTGAGATTTCGCAAGCAGCAAGGAGGGGATCATCATTATAATGATAGTTTCTCATAGCCTGCCAAACAAAGTGATCAGTAAAATCGAATATTACAAACAACATGAGCAAGCCTTAAGATGGAATTATATGAAATATACCAAAAAGGGCGAGGAACGCTTTGGTGTCTATCTTTTATTTCTTAGATTTTCCTTAATTATAAAATAATACATATAATTATAAATAATATGAGGAAAATCCAAGAAATACAAGATAGACATTTGGGAGTTCCTCGCTCTTTTTTGTATACTGGTCCCATATATGTTTCATATATATGGATTTTTTTTACATCAGTTAAAACTCTCATTATCTCTTGAGGTTTTTGCCTACAATTTTCAACTAAAAATGTTCTCTAGATTGAAGATAATGCCAACTCTTATCTTCAGTCCAAAGAACATCTTTAGTAGAAAAGTGTTGGAAAAAGCCTCAGGAGAGAATGGATTGCTTTAAGTGATGTAAATCTTTTTCCACCTTAAGGCTTGGACATGTAGTTTGTAATATTGCATTTTACTGATCACTTAGTTTGGCAAGCTATGAGAAACTACTGTTATGTTGATGATCCTAATGCCTTTGTATAACGCTGAAGAGACACCAAATTTCAAAGCTAGAGTATAGGAAAGAGCACACCTTCTTCATCATTTCTAGAGAAGGAGAGAGTAATTATAAATAAAGAATGCATATAATGAGCTTTGAGCAATATACTAATGAGCAATAACTAGACACAAAAAGCATATAAGTTTACACCAAACATAGTCATCAGCAAATATAGAAAATTTACTAGAAAATGATCAGAAAATCGTCACCATTTCTCCACCAAACATAGTCATCTGCAGCAAAACAAATGATCAACCCAATTATTTCACCAAGAAGGTCCAACACATTGATTGAGGTCTTTTGCAAAACCTTACCAGTCTATGATCCCATAGAAGTGTTGCAATGGCAAATTCATTGTTGATTTCTAGCAACAGTGAAAGTAATGATTTAGATTTCAAGCTATCAATTATATGAAATGCATAGAAATCACAATAAATCAATCAAACCATGACCCAATCACCAGGAAATGCTCCACAAATCTAGCATTCATTTGCACTATGAGCAGCGACAATTCGATAGAAGAAGATGGCAGCAAATCCTGTGTCTTTTGAGAAAACCCCAAAACAGAAATTGAGCCCTATTGTGTAAGTCGTTGTGTGTATGTGTGTGTGCTTGTGATAGGAGCAGAAAGAGGTGGAGAGATAGAGAGGGAGAGAGACGTCGTTGAATGGTGAGAGCCTGATCAGTGTTAGCCACCCAAATCCAACAAGGACAAGTTCGTTCATGAAAGGATAAGTGTAACTCCATCTGCAAGAATCATTGGCATACATTAGACTGACCACAAAAATTGATAATAAGATAAATATGCCCACGATACACAACCTCAATATCATCCTAATAGTGATGCTCTAAACATTGTCTTGTCCCTATTTTTGTTGGCAAGGTGTGTTAAAAGACTGATTGCCAACTCTATGCCGTTTCTATACTAGGTTCTTACAAAAGGAAGAAAACATGTGCATTGACATATTAGAAAACCACATTCTATAACGGTTCTAAAACCATACTATATGAGGCACTATAATATTCTGTGTACTATATACCCTTATAGGTAATTTTTGACCAAAATGTGGCTCCCGAATCATCTCGATGATGTACATTCCACAATCATAGCCATTGCTTTGTATCATCACCCATCTTGGTGTAATGATAGGCCATTTGTTGATTGGGGTGACTTCTTCTGATAAATCAGCAATTAGACACTGTAGTACATCCACCTGTTCACGAGTACGAAGTATGTAGATGATAAATATTGGGACTACACCTTTCACAAAATTTACTTGGAGTACATAAACTTTACCATTTTCACAGCCTGTGTAAATCGGTGATGTTTCTTGCTGGGATTACGCAATGTGTCAAGAATTATGACCTCCTTATTTTGTACATCTACTAAATTAAGTACCAATGAATGTCCCAATCATTCATTGGTACATATATCTACAGTATAAAACTGTAACGCCCCAAAATCTACCTTGAAAGTCATTACAATCTATAACCATTCATCTCATTAGAGCAACTAATATAATCCACAAATAATAGAAATTTTATTCATTATCCACAATAGTTAAAATATCATCCAAAAAAAATATGCCCAACTATGACAATTACATCCCAAAAATCAAATATTATCTTGCAGCGGAATACAAAAAATATTAACCTTAAAATTATCTCAAAATTTACCTCCCAATCTAGATCATAAAGGAATAGCTCTAAGCATCCACCTCGAGATCCACGTTCCCAACGATCTGAGCTTCCCAATTCGCCTGCCCATCTAATCCAAGCTCTTCCTCTATACCAAAATCTGAAAATGTTGTTTTTAGGGGGTGAACACTAAGCTCTATAGGAAAATTCTCCCAAGCTCGAAAAAGGTTTAGAAACATATAAAACGGGTCGATCTCATTTCATAAATATCATATATAACTTTTGAAACAAAACAGTGACAATTCATCAGATCTCAAGTTTACACAGTAGCAATAAATTAAATGAAGAAGTTAAACCAATTTCCAAACAATAAACCATCACCAACAAGTTACGATTTCCAACAATAAATCATTATCCACAATTTGTATCATTATCCCCAATTGTATCTTAGGTAGGAAGTAAGACCTCGAATAAATACACACATTTGAGAATACTCTGGTCCACACACACCTAATCCTCGTAATGATAGACAACTTTAGGAAGGGCGTATATTGACGCATCGGTAGTGACGATCCAACCCAGGAATAATATACTAACTCTTAGTCTCGATACCACGTGGCGAATAGTGGTTTGGTCCTCGCAAGGCACCAACTCCATTATGAGTGGTAGGGAACCTTGAAACTCACACAGAGTAAGAAATGCATCTATCCACTCTATGATACTCGGTGAACGGTCACCCATGTTCATCCAAACATCCATACAAGAGATACAATACTCAACCAATTTCTCAAATCACAAGTAAATCAAGAACCCCAAATTCCACATGTATTTTTCCAACATAATAACTAAAGAAAATAAGAAAGAGATTGTCAAAAGATAAAATTTTATTGTTCCAAATAAATCACTAAAGTTTTTGAATCAAAAAAAATGGAATATCAAGGGAAAAATCTCTATTTCTTTGAAACCAAGGGTTTTGAGATAAAAAATAAGGATTTTATGGCTATCAAACCATAACTTCATTCAAAACATGATATGATTTGCAAGAACATCAATAAACAAGGATTCCATAACAAATATTTATGATTGAGAGTCAAAATATACATATATATAAACCCTAGCCTCAATGGACAAGATTAGGAAGAAACCCTGACCTTGCTTCCTTAGTGTTGTGTAAAAAACTAGAGGTTTTGATTTGATCCAATGTGCAAATTGCCTTCAATCTTGTGTTTCTCCCCTCCTTTCTTACTCTCCTAGAAATGTTGAAATGAGGCTAAGAGAGGTGTCCTTATCTATTTATAGGGTGAGAAAAGAGTCCAATCGACGTAAATCTGATACTCTGAATCGTAACTCACGTTCAAACGTCATTGTGGCGTTCAAATGTTAGTAGTGTAAATTATTACTTCACGTTCGAACATCATTATGGCGTTCAAATGTTAGTTGCTCCTAGTAATTTTTCTTTTCTATCAGAACTTTGCAAAAACCAAAGTACTGAGACTCACTATCGTTCGAACAGACTCCCAGTTTTTGCTGAAGCTTCCAGTGAAATTTTGACCTATTTAGAGGTTGATTTGAAAATGTTTTGTGAAATATTCTTTTGTAGCTCTAGAAGTCTAGTGTTTACTGTAAAAATTCTAGATCAAACAGACATCAGGGTAGAAAGTTATGGTCCAAATACCAAGGAAGTGTCAAAATTCTTTTTGCCCAAGTTCTATCAAAAATGTGTTTTAACTCCGGAACACTTCTTAACTTCTACTTTTACAACCTATATAGTTATTATAAAATCATTACGTTATTATATACAGAATCATTATGTTATTATATACAGACAAGAATGTGAGGGTTTACAAAAACATGTAAAACAATGATTATTGAGACATCTTAAACATCTATTTATTAATAAGTATGACGAATATAATATAAGTAGCAACGTCAAACCTTATCACATTTGTTAACGTCGGGAATGAAATGGGCATAGTTGGACCTAAATTTATCGTCCAAGAGCCCATTCTCTGACAACTCTATTGCAACAGCTTGTTGCTACAAAAAACAATCATAACATAGAAATCATAAGCAAATGTAGATGCTTTGTTTGTACAGGCATTGGACAACATAGGTGAGTTGGAATACTTTACCAAGAACTGATTAGTAGTTAAAATTAGCATATTACTATGCTCTTTTAAGACTAATTATACTTGATGGAGTTTAAATGATGACATTTCAGGCCATAAATTGTACAAGGGACTAAAGGCGATGAATATCAAACTTTCATGCAACACCAGTAGATTCTGGAGCAAAAATTGGAAAAACTAGGACCAAGCCAAGAACATTCGAATGCCAACTCACATTCGAACGTCCACTTGAATTGATTGAAGCCCAGACTACTAAGAGATGGAGAGTTGCAGCCAAGAAAGAAGACTCTGAAGTACTTGAGTACCACGTTCAAACGCCAACTCACGTTTGAACGTCCACTTGAATTGATTGAACACCAGGGTGATGAGTGCAAAGTGCCAAGTTTTGCATAGAGTGTGGAAATAGGTTTCCACAAAAATCCACAGGCCACTTGAGTGAGAGGGTCAAAACCCATATGGCATTCGAACGCCCATAAAGCAAAGACAGAAGAAACGTTTAAATGCCATACAATGTTTGAACGCCCATAAAGCAAAAATAGATACAACGTTCAAAAGTCAACTCACGTTCAAACGTTCTCCACAGACAGACTATAGATTGGTTGGCTTTCACATGGACTTGGGCGGCATACACTATTCTTTCACCACCTCCCTCCTCCTCCTTACCTATAAATACTCCCATTGTGGGAGCTTCATAAGGGGGATAGATAGGGAGCTTGATGGAGGCTTAGACTCCTACTCATATAGCTAGCTTTAGAGATATATTTGCTTGTATCAAGGGATATAGTTCATCTTTTGGTTGAGGAAGAAACCCTCCATTTCTTGGTTGAGGAAGCCACCCTCCAAATGTGACTAGCTTTCTTCTACTTTTATTGTTCATGTCTTTCACTTATATAGCTTGAGCTTCCTTCTTTCTTAGAGGAGTGAAACTCTTCCACTTTTTTAGATCTTTACCAAAGCCGTGAAGGGTGGAACGTGATTCACTCATTCTTTGTTGAAGATTGGCTCCTTATTTATTGTGCTTTCATTTTGTAACTCCTCTACTTGGAGGGATGAGTATCATTCACTTTTCTAGCTTTACCCAAGCCTTGAAGATTGAGTAGTTTCTTATTCACTCTTTAGTAAGAGATGATGAACATGTATTGATTATCCAGAAGTTATATTTGTGCATTTCCTTTATGCTTTAATGCTTTATATTTCACTTATTGAATGATTGAATGCATCTAGTAAAGCTAAGGTACTTTGTATAACTATGAGTTCTTTCTATGACATGGATGACTCTTGCATGGAAAGACCCGTTAGTTCAAGACAAGTACCCCAGCTAGATCTTCATGAAAATATTTCAATCTTCACCATTATTGTGCTTCATTTAAAGAATGGAACATTAATGCCATGGTTGGATACCTTGTAAAAACACTTGCTTGTTTGTAGACGGGTTAAGTCTCAACACAGACAATTCTTGTAAACTTCTAGAAAGGCATCAGAACCATGTGCTTAATTCACACAATCCATCTTTATCTTCTGATTAACTTGCTGTTGACACGAGAGTTAATTGAGTTATAAAGCACAAGTATAATAAAACGGATGATTAACTACATGCTCTGATCCTCAGGCTAAAGGGTGGTTGTTACATTTTGATAATTTATCTTATATTTTGTCTAGAAAAATCCATTGGAAATAATCTTATATTCTATCCATGAAATCCCATAACTTCAAACTCTTAAGGTTTCTAGTTACTTGGTCTCTATCACTGCTTACTTCAAAAACACTAATCATAGTTCCCTATGGATTCGACTCCGGACTTAACTGGATTATTACTACAACTTGACTGCCTGCACTTGGGTGTACACATTTCAGATCAAGTCAAGTTTTTGACGCCGTTGCTGGGGAACCATAAAAGGAGTTTTAAGGTAAAAAGTAAAAAAACCTCTCTTTTTTTTTTTATAGATACTTGCTTCACTGTGTATAAATTTGTTTTAGTTTTATGTTTGAAGATGGTCCTCACTATCAAAATTTGCCAATAGAATCTTCTGGAGCTGTGAATAAACTGGAACCACATTCACCTAGATCAGTAGTAGACTTTTGTGAAAGTAGGATGACAAATGATGAAAGACGAGGAGAAATTCCTATGAGAGAGGGGGAAGTGCCAAACATTCGAACTCTGCGGGATTACTTAAATCCCACAAGAAATAGTGTCCCCTCTTGTTTTATGTTTCCTAAAAATGCACCCCTCTTTCTTGTAAAAATTGAGACAGTTCAACTACTCCCTCAATTCCATGGACTCGAAATAGAGAACCCATATCTGCACATAAAAGAATTTGAGGACGTATGTGAAACTTTTCAAGACAATTCTAAGCTAGCCAAAATGAAACTTTTTTCATTTTCTCTAAAGGATAAAGCTAAATAATGGCTAAATTTTTTAAAATCTCTTGAGAGATGATGATGACCAAAGAGCAAAAATGTTCACCATAACACGAAAGCTTGAAGCTTTAGAGATGAAAAAGGTTCATCAAGTTGATGTTGGCCCCCCACAGAACAAGTGTGTGGGATCTGTGAGCTGACAGGACACCCTACTGGGGAGTGTCTAACCATTCCAGCATTCAATGAAGTTTTGTTAGAACAAAAAAATTCATTTTTAACTTCAACAAGCCTTACTCCAACTTGTATTTTGAAACATACAATCTAGGGTGGCGGAACCACCCAAACTTCAGTTATAGAAACACACAACCAACTCCCATGAATCAACAACAAGGTTCACACCCACCACCTCAAAGACTTCTTGCATATTAACCATACCAACCACCACAAAAGAGGAGCCTTGAGGACACCCTGAATCAGTTCATGCAAAGCCAAATGAATTACAACAACAATTTCACTCAGGTTTTCACTGATTTCAAAACATAGACCACTCAATCTTTCGAGGATCTTAAAAATCACATCCAAAAGTTGACTCAATCCATGACCACACATGAGAAGGGCAAGTTTTCTGCCCAACCAAAAGCTCCACAAGGCCAATTCCATGTGGGAAACCCTTCAATCATGGAAAACCCACAAGATCAAGTCCAAGTTGTTACTACACTAAGAAGTGACAAGGTGATTGACAAGACCATCAGAGACATGCTAATTCCCAAGCCAAGACTTGAGTCAATCCTAGTTAACTCACCAGTTGAGCCTAAACTTGTAGTTGAGGAAGAACCTAAGCCTATGATTGAACCAGAGCCAGAGCCTTCATAGGAAGGAGAAACTTCGTGTTCCATTTCTACTCCTTTTCCTTGTAAACTCAAAACCATATAGAAGTTGAATAATCAACCTGAAATTTACAAGCTTTTTAAGCAAGTGAAAATCAACATCCCACTTCTGGATGCAATAAAACAAGTTATGTCTTATGCCAAGTTTCTAAAAGGCTTGTGCCCAATCAAGAGAAGTCAAAATGTCAAAAAAAAAAGCCTTTTTGATAGAACAAGCCAGTGCCCTGCTTCAACACAGAACCCCTCCAAAATACAAAGATCCAGGTTGTCCGACTGTGTCGTGTGTCATTGGAGATTTTAGAATTAAAAAAGCACTGTTAGACCTTTGGAGCTAGTGTTAATTTGCTACCCCACTCTGTCTTCCAACAGTTGGGTCTAGGTGTACTCAAACCCACTTGTGTCACACTCTAGTGAGTCGACAGATCTGTCAAAATCTCTAGGGGCATTGTTGAAGATATACTCGTTCAAGTTGACAACTTTGTCTTCCCTTTTGACTTCATTGTTCTAGATACTAAGCCAGCAATACAATCGGAGAACCAAATTCTCGTCATTCTTGGTTGACCCTTCTTAGCAACTTCAAATGCACTAATCAATTACAGGAATGGAGTCATGAAATTAACCTTTGGGATTATGACTCTTGAGTTGAATATTTTCAATATTGTCAAGCACCCTGGAGAGGACAAGGAAATGGGAGAAATAAACTCCATTGAATCTCTGATACAGGAACATCTGAATGACACATTCTGTGAGGGCCCTACTGAATCATCTTTGTCAGAATCTATCACATCTGAGACAATATATGATGATCCAAAGAATTGTCCCACTCATGCTGTTGAGACATGGACCCCCAAATTCGAGAAACTGAGAGCTAAGCTCGCCAGCTGCCAACCAAGCCAATGCGCCATTCCTATCCCTTCCCGATGAAGCTTCCAATATGCATTTTTAGGAGAGGATGAGTCATACCTAGTGGTAATTTCATCTAAACTCACAGACTTGCAAGAGTCTAAACTGATTGAAGTTCTTAAAATCCATAAAAGCACCATTGGGTGGACCATCGCTGACTTGAAAGGTATAAGCCCATTAATCTGTAATCGTGCTATATACCTTAAAGAGGATTCAAAACCCTCTCATCAAATGCAGTGAATACTGAACCCTCACATGAAGGATATTGTGAGAATAGAAGTACTCAAGCTCTTAGATACAGGGATAATCTTTCCCATCTCCGATAACAAATGTGTTAGTCCAACCCAAGTTGTGCCCAAAAAGTTTGGGGTCGCAGTGGTTAGAAATAATGCCATTAACTAGTACCAACTAGAGTCGTCACAGGATGGCGGATGTGTATTGACTATTGAAAACTCAATTTGGTGACTAGAAAAGACCATTTTCCTCTTCCCTTTCTTGACCAAATTCTAGAGAGAATTACAGGCCATGAATTTTATTATTTGCTGGATAGGTATTTTGGGTACAATCAAATTGAGATAGCATTAAATGATCAGGAGAAAACCACATTCACATGCCCCTTTGGCACCTTTGCATTCAAAAGGATGTCATTTGGAATTTGTAGCGCTCCTGCAACATTCCAAAGATGCATCTTAAGCTTGTTCAATAACAGGGTCAAGAAATTTTGGAAGTATTCGTGGATGACTTCTCTGCCTATGGTGACTCATTTGATTTGTGTTTGGATAACCTAGAAAAGATGTTAATAAGATGTCAGGAGGCCAATCTGACACTTAATTGGGAGAAATGCCACTTCATGGTAACACAGGTCATTGTCTTAGGTCACATTGTGTCATCTGAGGGCATGAAAGTTGACAAAGCAAAAATAGATCTGATTGGGAATTTGCCTGCTCCCAAGATTGTAAAGGATGTCCAATTATTCCTAGGACGTGCAGGCTTTTATAGGAGATTCATAAAAGACTTTAGCACCATAGCAAAACCCCTATGTCATCTTCTAAGTCAGGACGTAATCTTTGATTGGCATGAAGCATGCCAAAAAGGTTTTGACAAGCTTAAAGGCATGTTAATTTTTGCCCTAATAATGCAGCCCCCTGACTGGACTTTACCCTTTGAACTAATGTGTGATGCAAGTGATTATGCTGTAGGTGCTGTATTGGGGCAAAGAAAGGAAAAGAAACCACATGTGATTTACTATGCAAGTAAAACTTTGAATGACGCTCAAATGAATTATTTAACAACTGAAAAAGAATTGCTTGCTGTAGTTTTTGCTTTGGAAAAATTTCGTTCCTATCTTATTGGTTCTTCTGTTATTGTATTCACTGACCGTACAACCCTAAAATATTTGCTCACAAAGAAGGATGCTAAGCCTAGACTTTTAAGATGGATACTCTTACTCTAAGAGTTTGACCTGGTTATTAAGGATAAAAAGGGTGTTGAGAATATGGTGGCAGACCATCTGTTTAGATTGACATATGACTTTCACGAAGATGGATTGCCAATCAATTAAAAATTCCTCAATGAACAACTATTCATAATTGATAAGACCCCATGGTACACTGATATTGCTAATTTCCTTGCTATTGGAACACTCTCTCTGTCCTTCACCCCTATGGACAAAAAGAAATTTCTGAGGGAGGTTCATAACTTCGTTTGGGAAGATCCGTATGTATTTAAGTACTGTAAGGATCAAATCATAAGACGTTGCATCCCCACTCGAGAAAGTAGATTGGTAATAACATTTGTCATTCTGAAGCATGTGGTGGCCATTTTTCATCAAGGAAAACTACTGCGAAAATTTTGTAGTGTGGATTTTACTGGCCTACACTTTTCAAAGATGTCTATGATTTTTGTTTAACTTGCAATAGATGCCAAAGGTTAGGGAGCATTTCAAAAAGAAACATGATGCCCTTAAACACCATGCAAAATTTGGCACTTTGCACTCATCACCTGGTCTTCAATCAATTCAAGTGGATGTTTGAATGTGAGTTGGCGTTTGAACGTGGTACTCAAGTACTTCAAGGTCTTCCTTCTTGGCTGCAACACACCATGTCTCAACAATCTGGTCCTTTCATAGTTCAAGTGGATGTTCGAACGTGAGTTGGAGTTCAAACGTTCTTGCTTTGTTCCAAACCTCTCCAATTTTGCCCCCAATATGCTGGTGTTATATTCAAGTGTGATTTTTGTTGTTCTTGAGCTCTTGTTCACTTTAGGACCTGAAATGTCAATACTTAAACTCCATCAAAGTATAATTAGTCTTAAAAGAGCATAGTAATATGCTAATTTTAACTACTAATCTCACCCCCCAACCTAAATATTGCTTATCTCTAGTAATACAATAACAATGGAATGCAAATCTATTTCTAATGCCTTTTTCGTAGTCATCGGATTGCATTTAACATATGCAACAAGCCGCTGAACCACTAGGTTTACCCTAGTGGACGAGTGCTGTCTCATGAGGGTTTTCAGTGAAGCTACCCACAAACTTTAGTCGAATAGATGTGTATGTGAGATTGCTGATTAAAGTAAATTAGCATCATGGTCGTTGAGATACTCAACCCTCTATTTCGACTTACATCCCACATGCTCCTCGTTAGTAGGTATTTATGCTATGTAAAAATTAGCATCAGTTACATTGGCATTTGGAATTCCCTGTGTAGTAGGAATGGTCATTCTAGAAACAAGAATTGATACATAACAAACATTCCACTTTACCACCTTCCATGGTTAGCTTTGATTTCACAAACTCTCTTAGAAATGCCCTCAGTAAAAATTCGCTCCTGTTAAAGTGACTTATCTCTTATAGGGCATGTGATCAGAAGATGGCCAGTTGAAAAATTACATGCACAGTTAGAAATGGAGAGAAGTTTAAGGAAACAAACTAATCATGTTTTGGCATAATCTCATGGAGGAATATTGATGCAAATAAAGAAATACTATTGGACATGCCCCAACTTTTGATTGACAACACACACATGCATCAGACTTGAGATCAATTTGGGCTTTGTATAAGTTGTAACGTGGCCATAGGTCAGTGGCTAACGAAATGACGTCAATGTTATTCAAAAGCTATCTTCTTATTATGTAGTATAGCACACCTCTTTTTAGCTTTTCGATCTTTTGCCTAGCAGTGGTATTTCTTTTATTTTTCTATTTTTTTACTTTCTTGGCAATTCCTTGTCTTTCAATCTCTTTTCTTTTTCGGTTGTTCTCACCGATTTGGACAGTAGAAACCATTCTATTTTCTATTTTTCTTGCTTTTATGTATCATACTGATTTATAAGAGGGTGCAAGAAAATTAGATAGCAAGTTATGTCAAGCACATTTTCTTGTGGCTCGGTTAGCATATGGGTTTTTCGAAAAAAAAAATCATTCATTGAAGGCTCAAGCATGGCTGACTAGGGATATTCTTTTAAAAGAAATGGCTAAGGCTCAAAATGAAATCAAATATGGCCTAAGATCCTTTCTCAAGTATGTGCACCTGTATGTGTCGTTTGAACAAACATATCTATAGATTGCTTTAGTTGCATTAATCAAATCAAACTTAATGAGATTATTCAAAGATAGATAGTGAAAAACCTTTCTCGAGTGAACGTTGATCTCTTCTTAAAAAGCATCGCAAGGCTCAAAGCTTACCATGGTATTTTTCGATATATTCACTAGTTATGTCGGGTTGTTCCGGGGAATGTCGGTTATATATCGATTCTATTTTTGAGTCTGATCATCTTGTACCTTAAGAATAACAAATACTGATGTACATTTGACAGTTTAAGCATGAAATAACACCAATTTTCCAAGAAATGTGATTTTAAGTCTAGATTGCTAAGTTGAGGTGTTAAACTGATCATATGCTTAGTCATTTTAACAAGCAACCTTAGCATCTGCATCTGTTTCATTATTTATTAAGAATTACTAAAGTGCTAATTTTATACATGCATTTTAAACAGATAAAAGTGATAAACTAAACCATTCACTTCACGAAATATGATCATTTACAGTAGTACCAATGATTCAATCCATCAGAAAAGAAGTGACTAAGACACAAAAACTTCAAGTATTCTCAATCATCGACCCAAAAAGAAACAAGCATCGATCAAAGAAGAAACAAATTTTCATAACAAACTACAAATATCCACAAGAAGCCACCAAAGAAGAATCTCTAAACATCCATAACAACCCATCAAAGAAGAAACTCATCAAAAGAAGAAACAAAGACTCCACCATCAAGAACAGAAATATCTCCTCCTCACTCTCCTCTAGATCTACCATCTCTGTCAGCTCCACCAGCTCCATCCCTCAGATAGCTGAGAATCTCCTCATGTTGTCGGAGAATCTCAGCTTGCTTGGTCTCAATGCCAAACATGATATCACGTAAAGAGCGTCAGGTGCTAGTGCTAGGGCCTGCCTCCTAGTCTGGCTGCTATTGGCCATCTCTGCCTCTAGCTCTCTCTCCTCCTCCTCATCAAGCACATCCCGTATCTCATCAACTCCATGGCTTGGGGGCACCTCCTGTCTAGCCACCGAGCCACCACTATGAACTTGGCTCCTCTGGAAAGAAGCTTTGTTCAGTGGCCCCATAGGCCTTTGTGTAGTCATCTCAGGGCTCACCCTAACTCGGTGGTCTTTGCACATCTGTGTTACCAAGGTAGCAAAAGGGAGCACATTTCTCTTTACATTGCATCCCTTCTTCATTTCATTCAAGATTAGTGAGTGGAGGTCTGTGTTGTGCCCCTTGCCAAGTGCATAAAGTAAGCGAGCCATCTATGGGAAGATCTCATTCTTTCGTTCAATTGGGGCAAGATTTGAAACCGCAATCAAATTCAACATTTTTTATTTATCGGTTAGCTCCCCTTGTCGAAGAAATCTCCTCCTCGACCAAGAAAAACTCGTCATCCCTGTTAGCTCGATTCCGACAATGTTCAACACCATATTCTTCCTCGGAGGGTATATCGAGTTTTGCACCCGCGACACTTCTTGCCTCAATTCCCATATATAATCTTCGTCCACGTCAATGTGGATCCCCCTCACATAACTCTTTAGTGCTCCATTGACTATTTCGGCGTTGGAGTAAAATTCCCGCACCAAGTCAATCATGGCTTCCCCACCATTCTACAAATACAACCCCCATCCTCTTTTCTCCATCTCCGCAAAGATACCCAATTCAACAAAATCATTCAAGATTACAACTCGTTCACAAACAACAGCGTGATTTTGGTAATAGTTCTCATACCTGTCCGCTTTGAGAGCTGAGGGGAAGCGAGTTTTGTCATATCTACGGACAATGGGTGGTCTCCCCTCCCTCACTTCAATCACCTCCTCCATGAAATTGGGCTCTTGAGTGACTGGGTTATGCCTAGCAGGGAGCTTGACCCTTGGAGGCATGGTTTCGGGTTTGGAGATAGTTAGGGCTTAAAATGTTTGAGTTTTTGGTGAAAATGGGGATTCTTGATGTGGGAATGGCTTTGATGTGGTTGATTTAGGGTAAAAATAAGGAATGAATGGTGTTTTGGGGTCTGGGTAATGAGAAGTCAGCCTAGGGTTTGGAGGTTTTCAAGAGTTTTGGAGTTTTTTAAATGGGGAAGATGAACTAGGCTTTTATAGCTTGAGTAGTGACGTTCGAACATATGTAGAAGGATTTTAAATAGATAGTTCAAACGTGAGTTTCGTTCGAACGTGGTGAGCTCCCAGTACTTCTGAGTTCTATCAGAGACCAAAGTGTTGTATGCTCATAGCGTTTGAACGTTCTATTGGCATTCGAATGTTACTCTTGTTTGGACGTTCTATTGGCATTCGCACGGGCTGAGCTCCCAGCACTTTTCGTTTCCATAAGAGGCTTCATCAGAGGCTGAGTACTACAAGCAACTAACGTTCGAACGTCACTTGGCGTTCGAACGTGGAATCAAAAATCAAAAATATTTTTCTGCACTACACTACGCATAATAAAATTCATGGCGTTTCAGGATAAGTTCCTACCCACGCTTTAGGTTGGTATTTTGGGACATTCCTTACTCGGCCCATATTTTCATTCAGTCAAAAGAGTTAGTACAAAATAAAAAGGATTTTTACACTTTTTACAATAATTCGAACCCTTGACTTTCATCCCACCTAGTCTAATCTGAGTCTCCCTCTGTATTTGTGTAGTTCGAACAACCAGTAACGCTCCTAATTTCCTCTCTCACAAATCGGTTAAGCAAAGTACTACAATAGCATGGCGTCTCAGGGTAATCCTTACTCAGCCCATTCACTATCCAGTCTAATTGATCGAGTACGCGACTGAAAATTAGTTCAGAACACTGATTATATCTTTTCTCGTGGAAGACCCTGCCACATTGTTTACATGCACCAAGGCTTTTGGCCTGACGACATTTAGCAAAAGTGCTTCTGACACAGAGGGGTTTCTTTTGCTCTTCTCGGATCTCATTTTTTCTTATCAGTCTCACTTTTCTCATGATCACAACATGCACATCAGATGGAAAAGTTCGTAAAACTCCTAGACTAAACCAAAAAATTTTAACATCCATATTTTCTATGCTTTAAAACTCACTATCTGGTTCTTTAACATTTGTCAGTCACAAAGACAATTAAAGCTGACTCATAAACATAATCATTAATTTGTACGAAGTACAAGGCAAGGTACACAATATGATCAGAAATAACGACAACAATAGCAAAAAAAAAAAAACATTACGGACTACACAAAATATGAACTATTCTCACCCCCAACCTAAACTGAACATTGTCCCTAATGTTTCGAATTTACCAATAT
Organism: Ilex paraguariensis; assembly: GCA_963454935.2. Classification (NCBI taxonomy): domain Eukaryota; kingdom Viridiplantae; phylum Streptophyta; class Magnoliopsida; order Aquifoliales; family Aquifoliaceae; genus Ilex; species Ilex paraguariensis. Next base: position 577,031 of record CAUOFW020003724.1, read on the forward strand.
GTTGAGGTTGGAGATGAGGTTGAAAGGTGAAGATCTGTTTATCTGCCGAAATCTACAAGCAAAAATACACAAATCAATCATCTCTGTGTAGATCTAGGTTTCCACTAGGATAAAAACCCTTGATTTTGAGTGCAAATAGAAGAAGAAGAGCCATGTACATATAGAGTAAACACATGCAGATCATGAGACAAAGGATTGAGTCTTCAGGTAATATGGTTATGGAACTGTGGGAGTTGGGTCATGTTTACAGAGGATCGTAACCAAGAAAGAAAGAGAAGAAGAAGAAGAAGAAAGAAAAAGCAAAGGCGGTGTGGAAAAAGAGAAAAGGGGGAGGATGCCTTATAAAGGTGCTGCCGTGGGTCGGATTTGATTGACTTTTTCCTGATCGGACCCTTTTTTGTGTCTGCAGGTGCAAATCTTAGAGGGTTGTTCTTGGTCCATTAACATAATTGTGTTCACATTTTTGACAAAATTCTCCAAAAATGGTTTCAACCATTAACAGTAAAGATGTTACCGTTCAAGGGGTTTTCCACTTCTACTGTTCCATGTCCAAACACTTTTTTGACAATGTAAGGTCCAGTCCAGCTTGATTTCAACTTGCCATGAAAGAGGCGGAGTCTTGAATTAAACAACAAGACTTTTTGAAAAGGCTCAAAAACTTATGCATAATGTCTTTGTCATGAAAAATTTTCATCTTGGTTTTAGCAATCTTAGCATTTTCGTATGCTTCATTTCTCGATTCCTCCAATTCGTTAATCTAAAGTTTCCTTGCTAATTAGGCCTTGTCCAGGTCAAGGTTCATTGCTTTAATGGCCTAGTATGCCCTATGTTCCAATTCAACAGGTAGGTGACAATACTTGCCATAGACTAATCGATAAGGAGACATGCCCAAAATTATTTTAAAAGTAGTGCGGTATGCCCAAAGTGCATCAATTAGCCTTAACGACCAATCTTTGCGGTCTGGATTTACCATTTTTTCTAAGATTAATTTAATCTCCCGATTAGCTAATTCAGCCTGTCCATTAGTTTGTGGATGACAAGGGGTTGCAATTTTGTGAAAAATCAAGTATTTTTTCATCAAATTTTAGAAAGGACGATTACAAAAATGAGCACTCCCATCATTTATGATTGATTTTGGAATTCCAAACCGAGACAAAATGTTGTCTTTTAAAAATTTGATCACTGTTTGGTGATCATTATTTCAAAAGGGAATTGTCTCAACCCATTTGGACACATAGTCTATGGCCACTAAAATGTATAGATAGCTAAAGGAAGGGGGAAATGGTCCCATAAAATCGATGCCCCAATAGTCAAAAATTTGAATCACCAAAATGGGGTTTAAGGGCATCATATTTCTTTTTGAAATGTTCCCCAACCTTTGGCATCTGTTGCAGGTTAAACAAATATCATGGACATCTTTGAAAAGTGTAGGCCAGTAAAATCCATACTGCAAGATATTTGCAGCGATTTTACTTGATGAAAAATGGCTACCACATGCTTTAGAATGACAAAATGTTATTACATGTCTGTTTTCTCGATTGGGGATGCAACGTCTTATGATTTGATTCTTATAGTACTTAAATACGTACGGATCTTGTCAAAAGAAGTTACTAACCTCCCTCAGAATTTTTTTTTTGTCCATGGGGGTGAAGAAAGGAGGGAATGTTCTAGTAGCAAGAAAATTAGCAATATTAGCGCACCATGGGGTCTCATCAATTATGAACAGTTGTTCATCTGAGAATTTTTTATTGATTGGCAATTCATTTTCGTGAAAGTTATACGTCAATCTGGACAGATGGTTTACCACCAAATTCTCGATGTCATTCTTGTCCTTAATGACTAGATCAAACTCTTGAAGTAAGAGTATCTATCTTAAGAGCCTTGGCTTGGTGTCTTTCTTTGTGAGCAAAAATTTTAGGGTTGCATGGTCAGTGAATACACTAACAGAAGAACCAACTAGATAAGAACAAAATTTCTCCAAAGTGAAAACTGCAGCAAACAATTCTTTTTCAGTTGTTGAATAATTCATTTGAGCATCGTTCAAAGTTTTGCTTGCCTAGTAAATCACATGTGGTTTCTTATCCTTTCTTTGCCTCAACACAGCACCTACATCATAATCACTTGCATCACACATTAGTTCAAAGGGTAGAGTCCAGTTAAGGGGATGCATTATTGGAGTAGAAATTAACATGCCTTTAAGCTTATCAAAAGATTTTTGGCATGCTTTATTTCAATCAAAGATTACGTCCTGACTCAAAAGATGACATAAGGGTTTTGCTATGGTGCTGAAATCTTTGATGAATCTCCTGTAAAAACCTGTATGTTCCAGAGATGATCAGACATCCTTTACAGTCCTTAGCGTAGGCAGATTTCCAGTTAGATCTATTTTTGCCTTGTCTACTTTCATGCCTTCAGACGATACAATGTGACCTAGGACAATGCCTTGTGTTACCATGAAATGACATTTCTCCTAATTAAGTACCAGATTGGCCTCCTGATATCTTATCAACACCTTTTCTAGGTTGGCTAGACACAAATCAAATGAGTCACCATAGAAAGAGAAGTTATCCATGAATACTTCCAAAAATTTCTCGATCATGTCACTGAACAAGCTTAGCATGCATCTTTGAAATGTTGCAGGAGCATTACAAAGTCCGAATGACATCCTTTTGAATGCAAAAGTGCCAAAGGGGCATGTGAATGTGATTTTCTCCTGATCATTGAGTGCTATCTCAATTTGGTTGTACCCGAAATACCCATCTAGGAAACAGTAAAATTCATGGCCTTTAATTCTCTCTAGAACCTGGTCAAGAAAGGGAAAAGGAAAATGGTCTTTCCTAGTCACCAAATTGAGTTTTCAATAGTCAATACACATCCTCCATCCTGTGATGACTCAAGATGGTACTAGTTCATTGGATTCATTTTTGACCACTGTGACCCCAGACTTTTTGGGCACAACTTGAGTTGGACTAACCCATTTGCTATCGGAGATGGGAAAGATTATCCCTGCATCTAAGAGCTTAAGCACATCCATTTTCATAACTTCTTTCATGTGAGGGTTTAGTCATCACTGCATTTGATGAGAGGATTTTGAATCCTCTTCCAGGTATATAGCATGATTGCAAATTAACGGGCTTATACCTTTCAAGTCTATAATGGTCCACCCAATGGTGCTTTTATGGATTTTAAGAACTTCAATCAGTTTAGACTCTTGCAAGTCTGTGATTTTAGAAAAAATTACCACTGGGTATGACTCGTCCTCTTCTAGGAATGCACATTTGAGGTTAGATGGGAGAGATTTTAATTCAGGCTTTGGTGGCTTGACACTTGATAAGAGTGGCTTTGTTCCACTTGGTGAAAGTTTCTTGAATTTGGGGGCCCATGTATCAACAACATGAGTCAAGTAATTCTTTGGATCATCATTTGTTGTCTCAGATGTGATGGATTCTGACAGAGAGGATTTAGTGAAATTTTCATAGAATGTGTTATTCATATGTTCCTGAACCAACGACTTAATGGAATTTATTTCTCCTTCTTCTTTGTCCACACCTGGTTGTTTGGCAATATTGAAAATATTTAGCTCAAGAGTCATATTCCCAAAGGTTAATTTCATGACCCCATTATTGAACTTGATTAGTGCATTTGAAGTTGCTAGGAAGGGTCGACCAAGAATGACGGGAATTGGGTTCTCTAAAAGCTTTGCAAGCTGAGTATCTAAAATGATAAAGTCAACACGGAAGACGAATTTGTCCACTTGAACAAGTACATCTTCGACAATGCCTCTAGGGACTTTGACAAATATTTTTTCCAATTAGAGTGTAACACTGATGGGTTTGAGTTCACCCAGACCCAACTGTTGGTAAACAGAGAATGAGAACAAATTGACACTTGCTCCAAGGTCTAACAGTGCTTGTTCAATTCTGAAGTTTTCAATGACACACGATACAGTTGGACACCCAGGGTCTTTGTATTTTGGAGGGGTTTTGTGTTGAAGCAAGGCAATGGCATGTTCTGTCAAGAAAGCTCTCTTGTGGACATTTGGTTTCTCTTAACTATGCACAAGTCTTTCAGAAACTTGGCATAAGATGGAACTTCTTTGATTGCATCCAGAAGTGGGATATTGGTCTTTACTAGCCTGAAGAGCTTGTAAATTTCTGGCTGATTATTCAACTTCTGTACAATTTTGAGTATATGGGAAAAATGAACAGGAATAGGACACGAGGGTCCCTTTTCTTTTGATGGTTTTGGGTCTTGTTCAATCACAAGCTCAGGCTCCTCCTCAATTACAAGTTCAGGCTCTACTAGCTCAGGCTCAACTGGTGAGTTAACTAGAATTGACCCAGATTTTGGCTTAGTAATTAGCATGTTTCTAATGGTCTTGTCAATCACCTTGCCACTTCTTAGTGTAGTAACAACTTGGGCTTGGTTTTTGGAGTTTCTATGATTGCGGGATTTTCCACTTGGAATTGGCCTTGTGGTGGTTTTGGTTGGGCAGGAAACTTGCCCTTCTCATGTGTGGTCATGGATTGGGTCAATCTTCGGATATGACTTTTGAGATCCTCGAAAGATTGAGTGGTCTAGGTTTTGAATTCAGTGAAAACCTGAGTAGAACTATTGTTATAGTTCATTTGGCTGTGCATAAATTGATTCAGAGTATCCTCAAGGCTCCCCTTTTGTGGTGGTTTGTATGGTTGATGTGCGGGAGGTCCTTGAGGTGGTGGTTTCAAACCTTGTTGTTGGTTCATGGGAGTTGGTTGTGTGTTTCTCCAACTGAAGTTTGGGTGATTTCGCCACCCTGGATTGTATGTTTCAGAGTACGGGTTGGAGTAAGGCTTGTTGAAGTTGGAAACAACATTTGTTTGTTCCAACAAAACCTCTTTGAATGCCGGAATGGTTGGACACTCCCTCGTAGGGTGTCTTGTCAGTGCACAAATCTCATACACTTGTCCTGTGGGAGGGCCAATGTCAACTTGATGAACCTTTTTCATCTCTAAAGCTTCAAGCTTTTGAGATAGGGTGAAAACTTTTGCTCTTAGGTCATCATCATCTCTCAAGACATACTTACCCCTTTGGGAAGTGGATGATTTGGCTTTAACAATAGTAGGGAAGATTGAGTCCTACATCTGAGAACTGTCAGATATTGTATCGAAAAAATTAAATGTCTCATCTAGACTCTTGCTCATAAACTCTCCTTGAGCCATCATTTCTATAAACTAACGTAATCTAGTGGGCAAGGAATCATAGAAAAATTCTACCAAAGTCCAGTTCTCAAAAGTATGGTGTGGGAATAGTTAAGGGAGTAGTTGAACTACCCCTATCTTTATAGTAAAGAGGGGTGCATTTTTAGGAAACATAAAACAAGAGGGGACACTATTTCTTGTGGGATTTAAGTAATCCCACAGAGTTCGAATGTTTGGCACTTCCCCCTCTCTCACAGGAATTTCTCCTCATCTCTCATCATTTGTCATTCTACTTTCACAAGAGTCTGCTACTGATCTAAGTGAAGGTGGTTCTACTTGATTCACAGATCCAGATGATTCTGCCAGTAAATTGTGATAGTGAGGAACGTCCTCAGTCATAAAATTAAAACAAATTTATACACAATGAAGCAAGTATCTATATAAAAAGAGAGGTCTTTTTACTTTTTATCTTAAAACACCTTTTATGGTTCCCCGACAATGGCGCCAAAAATTTGGTTTGATCCAAAATGTGTACACCCAAGTGTAGGCGGTCAAGCTGTAGTAATAATCCGATTAAGTTCAGAGTCGAATCCACATGGAACTATGATTAGTGTTTTGAAGTAAGAATATAATATTCTGGGATTTCCTGAATAGAATATAAGATTCTTTCCAAGAGTCTTCTAGACAAAATATAAGATAAATTCAAATGTGAAACAATCACACTTTAGCTTGAGGATCAACATATGTAAGTAATCATCCGGGTTGTTATACTTGTGCTTTATAACTCAATTAACTCCCGTGTCAACAACAAGTTAATCAGAAGATAAAGATAGACTGTGTGAATTAAGCACATGGTTCCGACGCCTTCTAGAAGTTTATAAGAATTGTATGTGCCGAGACTCAACCCGTCTACAAACAAGCAAGTGTTTCTACAAGGCATCCAACCATAACATTAATGATCCATTATTTGGATAAAGCACAATAATGGTGAATATTAAAATGTTGTCATGAAGATCTAACTGGGGTACTTGCCTTGAACCAACGGGTTTTTCCATGCAAGAGTCATCCGTGACATAGAAAGAACCCATGGTTATACAAAGTATCTTAGCTTTACTAGATGCATTCAATCATTCAATAAGTGAAACATAAAGCATTAAAGTATAAAGAAAATGCACAAATATAACTTCCGGATAATCAATACATGTTCATCACCTCTTACTAAAGAGTGAATGAGGAACTACTCACTCTTCATGGCTTGGGTAAAGCTAGAAAAGTTAGTGATACTCATCTCTCCAAGTAGGGGAGTTACAAAATGAAAGTATAATAAACAAGGAGCTAATCTTCAACGAAGAATGAGTGAATCACGTTCCACCCTTCATGGCTTTGGTAAAGCTCTAGAAAAGTGGAAGAGTTTCACTCCTGTAGGAAAGAAGGAAGCTTAAGCAATGGAAAATGAAATAAAAGAACAATAAAAGTAAAAGAAAGCTAGTCACATTTGGAGGGTGGCTTCCTCAACCAAGAAATGGAGGGTTGCTTCCTCAACCAAAAGATGAACTATCTCCCTTGATACAAGCAATATAAATCTAGCTATATGAGTGGGAGCCTAAGCCTCCATCTCACTCTTGACTAGTTCTTGGTGTAGTCTAAGCCTTACAAACCAAATTCTAGTCTACTACAAGAACAACCTCCTTTGAAGCTCCCACAATGGGAGTATTTATAGGCAAGGAGTAGGAGGGGGTGGTGAAAGAATAGTGTATGTCACCCAAGTCCATGTGAAAGCCAACCACTCTATAGTTTGTCTGTGGAGAAAGTTCGAACGTGAGTTGGCATTCGAATGTTGTATGACATTCAAACGTTTCTTCTGTCTTTGCTTTATGGGCGTTCGAATGCCTGATGGGGTTTGACCCTCTCACTCAAGTGGCCTGTGGTTTTCTATGGAAACCTATTTCCACATTCCATACAGAACTTGGCACTTTGCACTCATCACCTGGTCTTCAATCAATTCAAGTGGACGTTCAAACGTGAGTTGGCGTTCGAATGTGGTACCCAAGTACTTCAAGGTCTTCCTTCTTGGCTGCAACACACCATGTCTCAGCAATCTGGTCCTTTCATAGTTCAAGTGGACGTTCGAACGTGAGTTGGCGTTCGAACATTCTTATTTTGTTCCAAGTTTCTCTAATTTTGCCCCTAATATGCTGGTGTTACATCCAAGTGTATTTTTGTTGTTCTTGAGCTCTTGTTCACTTTAGGACCTGAAATGTCATCACTTAAACTCCATCAAAGTATAATTAGTCTTAAAAGAACATAGTAATATTCTAATTTTAACTACTAATCAATACACTATTCTTTCACCTCCCCTCCTCCTCCTTGCCTATAAAATTATCCCACTGTGGGAGTTGCATAAGTGGGATAGATAGGGAGTTTGATGGAGGCTTAGAATCCCACTCACGTAGCTAGCTTTAGAGATATATTTGCTTGTATCAAGGGAGATAGTTCATCTTTTGGTTGAGGAAGCAACCGTCCATTTTTTGGTTGAGGAAGCCACCCTCCAAATGTGACTAGCTTTCTTTTACTTTTATTGTTCATGTCTTTCACTTCCATAGCTTGAGCTTCCATCTTTCTTGGAGGAGTGAAACTCTTCCACTTTTCTAGAGCTTTACCAAAGCCTTGATGGGTGGAACGTGATTCACTCATTCTTCGTTGAAAAATGGCTTCTTGTTTATTTTGCTTTCATTTTGTAACTCTTCTATTTGGAGGGATGAGTATCACTCATTTTTCTAACTTTACCCAAGCCATGAAGAGTGAGTAGTTCCTCATTCACTCTTTAGTAAGAGATGATGAACACGTATTGATTATCTAAAAGTTATTTTTGTGCATTTCCTTTATGCTTTAATGATTTATATTTGATTTATTGAATGATTGAATGCATCTAACAAAGCTAAGGTACTTTGTATAACTATGGTTCTTTCTATAACACGGATGACTCTTGCATAAAAAGACCCGTTGGTTCAAGGCAAGTACCCTGACTAGATCTTCATGACAACATTTCAATCTTCAACATTATTGTGCTTTATTAAAGAATGGAACATTAACGCCATGGTTGGATGCCTTGTAGAAACACTTGCTTGTTTTTAGATGGGTTGAGTCTCGGCACAGACAATTCTTCTAAATTTCTAGAAAGACATCAAAACCATGTGCTTAATTCACACAGTCCATCTTTATCTTTTGATTAACTTGCTGTTGACACAGGAGTTAATTGAATTATAAAGCACAAGTATAATAAACCAGATGATTAACTACATACTCTGATCCTCGGGCTAAAGGGTGGCTTTTACATTTTGATAATTTATCTTATATTTTGTCTAGATAAACCCATTGGAAAGAATCTTATATTCTGTCCAGGAAATCCTATAACTTCAAACTCTCAAGGTTTCCAGTTACTTAGTCTCTATCACTGCTTACTTCAAAAACACTAATCATAATTCCCTGTGGATTCGACTCTGGACTTAACTGGATTATTACTATAGCTTGACCGCCTACACTTAGGTGTACACATTTCGGATCAAGTCAAGAACCATGTCGACAAGTACCATCGCTCCTTTTTTGTGATGTTGTCAAGCTTTGCATCTTCTGACATAATCAAAGGCAGTGCACGTATTACCTATTAAATGAACAAGAAGTTAAGTGTCATTTAGGGAATGCTTTAAATCCGCATATTAATTGAAGACAATAAGGGCATGGAGGAAATGCACTCACAGAATCGTGCACCCATTCTTTTTCACCCAAGGATTGCAAATCTGATCGCTTAAGAAAATAGTGGTTTTTATCGAACCACACCAACTCCTCCCTATTTTTTAAATTCACATCATAATTCACATGTTTCACGTACAAATTATGACATATATGCTTGTTTAGACAAATTTTACAATTCACTCACGCTAGAGGCAACGGGTTGTTCAGTATATACACCCACAAATTTTGCTTGTCAGAATCTTGTAGGGTCTCGATGTGAGGGTACCCACCTTCAGGAAGAGGAGGATAAGAGTAATCAACATCTTTGTCCTGCCAATGTGATGCACACAAAATTTCAACATTAAAAGTAACAGTGTATAACAGTAGACAATTCATGAAATGGTAGAAATAAAAAAAATACTCCCGGTACACTCGCCTCTCCACTATCAACTAAGAGGACTTTTTCTTTTGACTTGTTGCAAAATTTGTTCAATAGATCGGAAAGCTCTTGTACAAAATTCTTCATTGCGTTATGCTTCATATACACTTTTGCCGACTTCTCCCGCATGGCTTGCTTGATGGAGGCATGATCTACCTCTAATCTTGTAAGCCCTGCTTCAATTTCCTAAGCAAATAAATTTTTTTTGCTTAACTGAACAAACACCATTTGAAGTATAGTTGTTAGGAGTAGTTGTTGAATAATACACCTACTTGTTGACGAAACACCATTGGACCTCTGATGGCTTCATTGACTTCTGGTGGATCAGAGCGCACCTCAGCAAATGCGACTTTAATTTAATTCAAGCATGCCAAATATCGTATATGGTAAGTAACATATAATTCCATTTCATGAATAAACTTACAAAAAATTAGATTGTTGTGCAGGAATCACATTGATATACCTTGTCGTTTTTGTAATATCCTAACTTTTGTAGTTGTTATAGGCAATTTCTTATACATTCATCACCCCATGATCCAATGCGTGGGGTTGGTCGAGACAAAAAATGAGGCCACAGTCTACCTTATTGGTGTCGCACACTCAAGGTAGAAAATCTATATGACACACAACATAGGATTAATTAAAAAAAAAGTGCATAAAAGACTTGGGTAACCAACATTAACCAAATATAAATATGTTACCATGAGGAAAAAAATGCAACCATTGACATAAACTTGTTGTCTCAACTTGTAATGTTATACCCCCGCAATGATGGAATCAAACACAAATTTTTCCCAATTCCCACCCCTTAAATATGAGACGTCCAAAAGCATGTGGACGAGGGAGGCATTGATTGTGGCCTTCATTGTGGGGCACAAAATTCTCCCCACAGCAAATAGAACAAACAAACGTTGAAATTCTTTGGAATCTTCTTTTATTTTCTCTAGCCTAGACCCTATTTCATGCAACAATAGCTCATTTTTACCATCAAAAATTGAATTTTTAAGATCCTCGATTAATTCTGGGGAGCCATTCGTTTGCAATTCAACCCCTCTATAATGTAACCCCAAGATCCATTTGACATCCAATGCTATAAAAATGTAAGATTGGTTTTACACGTTCAAAATACATGTATCGGGGTCAAAGTTGCTCAATATCCATTCACATAAATGCCTTTTGAACCAGTGTATTTTCAGACTTAATAAACCCCCCAATCCCATTTCCTTAACATCTTCCTTTTGTATAACACTAACTCCTTTTGTAATGAAGGCGAGCATTGGGTTTGAAGAAGATCCTGAAAAATGTTTTAGAAGTTTAAGTTAGTGAATAAAAAAATATTGAAATGGTTGAAAGTTTAAGCTTGGCAGTAATCTTTTTAGTTTTTTGGCATTTTATAAGCTCTAGCTTTTCTTGTGCTTTTCCTGCTCTTTTCTTCACCCTATAACATGCACTTACAAATGTTAACACAATAAAATATAAATTAATTTTAAAAAAATTACGATGAAGCGATACTTACATTGTAATAATTTGACTGATTGTGTACTGACTTGATGACCTACCAAATGTTGTGGGTTTATGCGTTAGTTTTCAAACACATAAACATTTACTAAAATGTAGAGGTCTCATGGCAAATGTAGCTAGTGAGCAAAAAACTTTAATACAATTTAAAGAACGAAAAAAGAAAAAGATCCATACTAAATTAGCACAAGAAGAAATGGTTACCACAAAAATGCTAACTGCAAACCAAAATAATTTTAACCTTATAGCCTAATGGTGTACGTGCAATCCCTAAATGTGATAACCACAACCCAATTAGTGGTTACCTTACCCTATAGCATGATAACCACACGTTTCCAAAAATGTGGTAATATCACCCTAAGACGTGCTATTATAATTGTGTGTTATTGAACGCTATTGTGTTTAGCCACTAAACTACAAACACATACTTTGCATACATGCTAAAAAAATTAATGTATTATTCTGTAAACCTACTAACACATGAACAATGTAGGTTATGGAAAAAAAAACAATGACCAATGTACATGGAGAGGGGAAAAAATAGCCCAAAATCAACTAACAAAAAAAAAACAAAATAACTGAAAAGAAAATGTGATATGGCACCATTGAGACATAACTCGAGCCCACTATATCAAATCACGACAACCACTTTTTTTAAAAAAAAACTTGGACTAAACCCATACATGAAGACATTGTTAGGCATTTTGCTTGATTGGTCTCTCTCTTTGGTAGATGAAAGGTATACATTTTTAATTTTTCAATTTTATGGAAATAATGTTGCAAACAGGAATATCATTGCTTTTTAAAGTCTCTTATCTCTTACCATTCAACAACACAATTCAAGTTAGTCAACAATTGTAAGAATAGAAGATCAAGTTACCGTAATGGAAGATTTTATTCTAGATCAATTTGTTTGACTTCGTCAACAATTGCACAATTTGTTCTACTTATTCATATGCCTTGAGGATCTTTAAGGATATTAGTGGATGTTAAAAAAAGAAATAGTGGGGGCAACGGTAGTGGTGGGGTTGACAAGGTAAGCTTTATTGATCATGTTTTAATGTAGTATTTAGTTTTAAAAAGGGATTTTCTGATATCTATTAGATTGAGTATAAGTAGGCAACTCTATGTTAGGTTGGTTATGGTTATCCTTCTATGCTTTATGATTAAACTAAGGAGAAGAGAAGCACAATATTCTGAAAATGTATTACTCATTCATGTATGCAAAAATAAAAATACAAATAAAGAATGTCACAACTTTATTGAAATGTTGTGTTTCAGGACAATTGAGTAGAAAATTGCATTTCCTTGGCTCTGTAAGTAGAAATTCTTTATTCGTTAAGAGCTTTCTTCTTTGCTGCTACACTTTGATTAGCATTCATTTTTTTTGTGTGTGTTTATGTTAGGAAATAGATGAATGAAGCTTTTGTGAGTTATGTGGGGGTGACCGTACGAGTGTATGAGGTAAAAAATATGAGATGACACTTTTTCCATGAAAAATCAGTTATATAGTCTTTAATAGGAATGTTGGATTCGCTCTTGACGTTGCAGGCATTGCGATTAGGTGAGAAAGGCTTGAGAGATCTACGTTCGGCGATGAGGGGCAAGTAGGAGAAAAGATAAAGGCTTCAGTGAAGGCTCATTGCTTGGTGCAGGTAAATGGACTTGAAAATTTGATTGAATGCATCTAATATGTGTATGTGTAAATCATTCTAATGGTTTCAATTTATAGGCTATTGAGGAATGATGAGATTATCCTGTATATATCGGTGGTTGTTTCATGTAATGAGAAGAAAAGAGAAATTTGTGTGATTGGTAGAACAAGGTTTGCTGTCTTCTCTCCATTGTTCTTTGTTATTTTCTTTGCTCAGAAATAATGTGGGATAAGATCAAAATTGAGGAATAAATATCAAAGTTCAATTATTTCCATTATACCCATGTTTAAAGATCTTTTCTCAGATAATGTTTCCTACTTTAATATCAAGTCATATTTTTTTTTATCTCCCTTATGCTCTAATTGGAAGAAATGCATGGATGACTATTTAATTGTTTCAAATTGTCTAATTAATTTGGGTTTTGGATTGGATTATCTTTGGTTTCTTGGTTTTTCTAACTTGTGTATGTGAGGCTTATTCTTTAGTAAGAAATTCTTGGTATAATATAACTGTCCAAGTGTGGCTGTAATGAACATTTCCCAATGAATAAGTTGAAGTGAATGCACCTTAGGAGGCGAATTGAGTTGTTGGAAATTTAAGAGAAGGTGTTATTTCCCTTTAGTTCAAGTATAGAATTAAACCGTGAATGTATTAGAATTTAGAAGTGATGAACTGCCAACTTCTTTTATGTTGCAAGTCTACTAATCCCCAGAGGGCATATTTCATCACACTATAGCATATTCAATCCATATTCAGTTGATTAATTGATGGGACCCAAAACTTTTCATGTTTATGATGATACATAAAATGAAAAATGAACTGTGATAGGTCAATGATATTGCTTTGTGCCTTGCATTCCTTGGCAACACTATTAGTTATAATATTTTGGCTTCTCTTTGATTTTTTTTTAATGTATTAGGATTGCTTTTTTTAGAAACTTTTAGGTTTTGATTATAAAAGAAGGAATATTGTGTATACAAGTTGACATTTTCATAAATTGTAGAGGAGATTTAATTGCTTAATTTTTTTCATACGTTTTAGAGGACATTTTCATAAGTTTTCATAAGTTGTAGTTCCTTAATCTTTTGAGTGGCTGAATTAGACTTCATTTTAATTTTTTAAGGTTGAAGGTTTTGTGTAGTCATCACCACTTGCGACGTATGTGGCTATGGTTTATAAATAGGGTGTTCTTCCTTAGGGGAGGTGTCACTATCTTTAATTGTTTAATTTTTTTTGTTCCTTATAGGTCTTTTATTGCCTTTCCTTCTTTTTGTTTGTTCAAGATAAAGCATAATTTTACCTCTTTTTTTGGCTTATAATTATGTATAATTATAAGTTAAACTTATTTAATTCCTTAAGGAAGTTCAATGTGATTAAATTGTTAGCATTCGGATTTTACCTGAAGTTAGATGCATTTGAGGGCTATTTTTATATGGTAAAACAACGTTAATGGTGTTATGTGATGTGATCAACTATATTGATTTATCTCGAGCTTCTATCTTTCGTCATCATTGATCTTTTCTTGGTGGAGAATGAAATGCTCAAGCTTCCGCCATTCTTATTAGTTGTAGCTATAATTTACACTGGTAAGTGTAGACTTTACAGGTCTAAGTAGTTAGAAATGGACTAAAACCCTTGAGTGGTACACTAAATACTCTGAAGAACAACTTGATTAGTAGTTAAAATTAGTTATTTACTATGCCCTTTTAAGACTAATTATACTTTGATGAAGTTTAAATGATGACATTTCATGGCATAAATTGTACAAGGGACTAAAGGCAATGAATATTAGACTTTCATGCAACACCAGCATATTCTGGAGCAAAATTGGAAAAGATTGGACCTAGCCAAGAACATTCAAATGCCAACTCATGTTCAAACGTCGACTTGAATTGATTGAAGACTAGACTGCTAAGACATGTTGTGTTGCAGCCAAGAAGGAAGACCCTGAGGTACTTGAGTACCACGTTCGTACACCAACTCACGTTCGAATGTCCACTTGAGTTGATTGAAGACCAGATTGCTGAGTGCAAAGTACCAAAATGTGCATGGAGTGTAGAAATAGGTTTCCACAAAAGACCATAGGCCACTTGAGTGAGAAGGTTAGGGCCCATCTGGCGTTCGAACGCCCTATAAAGCAAAGAAAGGAGACAATGTTTAAACGCCATACCACGTTTGAATGCCCATAAAGAAAAAACAGAGACAATGTTCGAACGCCAGATCACGTTTGAACGTTCTCCATAGGTAGGCTGCAGAGTAGTTGGCTTTCACTTGGACTTGGGTGGCATACACTATTCCTTCACACTCTCTTGTCTTCCCCCCCTACTCCTCCTTGCCTATAAGTACTCCTCTTGGGGGAGCCTTTAAAGGGAGGATGGTTTTTTGTAGAAGACTAGAACTTGGTTTGTAAGGCTTAGACTACACCAAGAACTAGTAGAGAGCTAGATGGAGACTTAGACTCCCACTCATGTAGCTAGATGTATGTTATATTTGTTTGTATCAAGGGAGTTAGTTCATCTTTTGGTTAAGGAAGCAACCCTCCATCTTTTGGTGAGGAAGCAACCCTCTAAAAGTGACTAGCTTTCTTATACTTTCATTGTTTATGTCTTTCACTTCCATTGCTTGAGCTTCTTTCTTTCTTAGAAGGGTGAAAATCTTCCACTTTTCTAGAGCTTTACTAAAGCCGTGAAGGGTGGAATGTGATTCACTCATTCTTCGTTGAAGATCGGCTCTTTGTTTAGTGTGTTTCACTTTGTAACTCCTCTACTTGGAGGGATGACTATCACTCACTTTTCTAGCTTTACCAAAGCCATGAAGAGTTAGTAGTTCCTCATTCACTCTTTAGTAAGAGGTGATGAATATGTATAAATTATCCGGAAGTTATATTTGTGCATTTCCTTTATGCTTTAATGCTTTATATTCTACTTGCTCATTGAATGATTGAATGCATCTAGCAAAGCTTAGGTACTTTGTATAACTGTGAGTTCTTTCTATGACATGGATGACTCTTGCATAGAAAGAGCCGTTAGTTCAAGGCAAGTACCCCCATTAGATCTTCATGACAACATTTCAATCTTCACCATTATTGTGATTTATATAAAGAATGGAACATTACTGTCATGGTTGGATGCCTTGTAGAAACACTTGCTTGTTTGTAGACGGGTTGAATTTCGGCACAAACAATTCTTGTAAACTTCTAGAAAGGCATCGGAACCATGTGCTTAATTCTCACAGTCCATCTTTATCTTCCAATTAACTTGTTGACACGGGAGTTAATTGAGTTATAAAACACAAGTATAATAAATCGGATAATTAATTACATGTTATGATCCTCGAACTAAAGAGTGGTTGTCACCTTTGATAATTTATCTTATATTTTGTCTTAAAAAAATCAATTGGAAAGAATCTTATATTCTGTCTAGCAAACCTCATAACTTCAAACTCTCAAGGTTTCCAGTTACTTAGCCTCTGTCACTACTTACTTCAAAACATCAATCATAGTTCCCTGTGGATTCGACTTCGGACTTAACCGGATTATTACTACAGCTTGACCGCCTGCACTTGGGTGTTCACATTTTGGATCAAGTCAATTTTTTGGCGCCGTTACCAGGGAATCATAACAGGTTTTTAAGGTAAAAGGTAAAAAGACCTGTCTTTTTGTATATATATTTGCTTCACTGTATATAAATTTGTTTTAATTGTTTTTATGTCTGAGGACGCTTCTCACTATCAAAATTTGTGGGCAAAATCTTCTAGGTCTATGAATCAACCGGAACCACCTTCAGCTAGATTAGTAGCAGACTCTTGTGAAAGTAGATGGCAAATGATGAGAGATGAGGAGAGGTTCATACGAGAAAGGGGGAAGTGCCTAACATTCAAACTCTGCAGGATTACTTAAATCCCACAAGAAATAGTATCCCCTCTTGTTATATCTTTCCTGAAGATGCATCCCTTTTTACTGTAAAGACGGGGACAATTCAACTACTCCCTCAATTCCATGGACTTGAAATAGAAAACTCATATTTGCACATAAAAGAGTGTGAGGAAGTCTGTGGAACGTTTCAAGACAATTATGAGCTAGCCAAAATGAAAGTTTTTTCATTTTTTCTAAAGGATATAGCTAAACAGTGGCTAAATTCTTTAAAAGCTCTTTCAATACCTGAATGGCGGGCACTACAAAATGAATTTTTCAGAAAGTTTTTTCTGCACTGCACTAATACACTAAAAAGGCAAATCATGAATTTTTTGGTCAAAGAAGGAGAAATCTTTTACCAAAGTTGGGAGAGATTCAAAGATCTACTCCAGTCCTGCCCACACCATACTTTTGAGAATTGGACTTTGGTAGGATTCTTTTATGACTCTCTACCCACTAGACTACATCAGTTTGTCAAAATGATGGCTCAATGAGAGTTCATGGGTAAGAGTCCGGAGGAGGCATTCAATTTTTTTGACACCATATCTAACAGTTCTCAGATGTGGGACTTAGCCTCCCCTACCATTGTTGAAGCCAAACCATCTACATCCCAAGGGGATAAGTATGTCTCGAGAGATGATGATGACCTAAAAGCAAAAATGTCCACCATATCTCAAAAGCTTGAAGGTTTAGAGATGAAAAAGGTTCATCAAGTTAATGTTGGCCCTTCCACAAAACAAGTGTGTGAGATTTGTGCACTGATAGGACACTCAACTAGGGAGTGTCCTACCATTCCAGCATTCAAAGAGGTTCTATTGGAGCAAACAAATGTAATTTCTAACTTCAACAAGTCTTACTCCAATCCATACTCTGAAACATAAAATCCAGGGTGGCAGAACCACTCAAACTTTAGTTGGAGAAACACACAACTAACTTTCATCAACCAACAACAAGGTTCACACCCACTACCTTAAGGACCTCCCACGTATCAACCATATCAACCACCACAAAAGAGGAGCCTTGAGGATACCCTGAATTAGTTTATGCACAGCTAAATGAACTATAACAATAGTTTCACTCAGGCTTTTACTGAATTCAAAATCCAGACCACTAAGCCACATCCAAAGATTAACTCAATCCATGACCACACATGAGAAGGGCAAGTTTCTTGCCCAACAAAAACCACCGCAAGGCCAATTTCAGGTGGGAAATCCTGCAACCAAGGAAACTCCACAAGACCAAGCCCAAGTTGTCATTATACTAAGAAGTGGCAAGGTGATTGACAAGACCATTATAGACATGCTAATTCCCAAGCCAAAACCTAAGTCAATCCCAATCAACTCACCAGTTGAGCCTGAACCAGAAGAGCCTAAACTTGTAATTGAGGAGGAGCCTAAACTTGTGATTGAACAAGAACCAGAACCATCAAAAGAACAGGGACCCTCTTGTCCTATTCCTGCTCCTTTTCCTCATAGACTCAAAATAATACAGAAATTTACGAGCTCTTCAAGCAAGTAAAGATCAACATCCCACTTTTGGATGCAATCAAACAGGTTCCATCTTATGCTAAGTTTCTAAAAGACTTGTGCACAATCAAGAGAAGCCAGAATGTCCAAAAAAGAGCTTTCCTGACAAAACATGCCAGTGTCTTGCTTCAACACAAAACCCTTCCAAAATACAAAGACCCTGGGTGTACAATTGTGTCGTGTGTCACTGGAAACTTTAGAATTGAACAAGCATTGTTAGACCTTGGAGCATGTGTTAATTTGCTCCCATTTTCTGTTTACCAACAGTTTGGGCTAGGAGAACTCAAACCCACTAGTGTTACTCTCCAGTTGGCAGATAGGTCTGTCAAAGTCCCTAGGGGCATTGTTGAAGATGTACTTGTCCAAGTGGACAACTTTGTCTTCTCTGTTGACTTCATTGTGCTAGATACCCAGCCAGCAAAGCATTCAGAGAACCCAATTCCAGTCATTCTTGGTTGACTCTTCCAAGCAACTTCAAATGCACTAATCAATTGCAGGAATGGAGTAATGAAATTAACCTTTGGGAATATGACTCTTGAGTTGAATATATTCAATGTTGCCAAACACCCAGGAGAGAACAATGAAAAAAGAGAAATAAATTCCATTGAGTCATTGGTTCAGGAACATCTGAATAACACATTCTGTGAAACCCCACTGAATCTTCTCTGTCAGAATCCATCACATCTGAGACAGCAGATGATGATCCAAAGAATTGCCCCACTTATGCTGTTGAGACACGGGCCCCTAAATTTGAGGAACTTTCACCAAGTGGCACAAAGCCACTCGCATCAAGTGTCAAGCCACTAAATCCTGAATTGAAACCTCTCCCATCTAACTTCAAATATGTATTCCTAGGAGAGGATGAGTCATACCCAGTGGTAATTTCATCTCAGATCATAGACTTGCAAGAGTCTAAAGTGATTAAAGTTCTTAAAAGTCATAAAAGAACCAATGAGTGGACCATTGCTGACTTGAAAGGTATAAGCCCCTTGATCTGTAATCATGCTGTGACACCCCAAATCCGGGGGTCCATTGATTACCCATCAACTTGTGGATACCAAGTAACTCGATATCATACCGTTATGCCCCATTTACCGAGGTCCTTAATTTAACAAAATTCGGGCAGAGTCTCCTTTGTACGGGGAGCTCTACCCAAAACTCAACCAGTGCAATATACATTAACATGACCCGTCCGAGGCTCCATATAACACANAGCTCTACCCAAAACACAACCTGTGCAATATACATTAACATGACCCGTCCGAGGCTCCATATAACACAATGACCACACATGGTCCATTTATAAGTAAAACTTGACCACACCGGATCCAATTATAATTAAATATTGGCCATACCGAGTCCAATCATCCATATTTATATCAAAACATGCAAGGTTAGTTTAACAATAGTTCATATAAGTTCTATTACAATTTAAAAGATTACATGCTTAAAACATTCTTTCTACAAATATTTTACATCAACACAAAATAAAGCCACATTCGGCTTTCTTCAAACATGAGGGTCCAAATTGGAGCCATCCACCGGTGTACCTCTCTCACCTGNAAAAAAATGGATTGGAAGCCACAAGTCGACTTTTCTTCAACCATGTGACCCGGATTGTGAGCCGTCCATTGGTGCATGACCCACACCTGAAATGTTTCCCATATAGGGTGAGCCAACGCTCAGTAGAAAAACTCCTACAGAGGTTACTTCCCACCTAAAATGAGTATGCAATGCGCACATGCCACAAACAANCTACTCATCACCTAAAATGCATATGCAATGTATAAATGCAACATTTCACAACAAGTATTCCCTCCAACAATAACATATAATACAATGTTGGAAAATCATGATGCCATGCCAAGTAATGAGATGAAACTCACCCATGCATGCTATCCCGAGCCCACACCGACTCCCACAACACAATGCGACACTTACGTGTAAAACAAACGTCTTTGATGAAACACATCTAAAGATCATTTTAAAATCAACCATATGTCATAAAACCAATTCATTCTTGGATGTGTNCCCGAGCCCACACCGACTCCCACAACACAATGCGACACTTACGTGTAAAACAAACGTCTTTGATGAAACACATCCAAAGATCATTTTGAAATCAACCATATGTCATAAAACTAATTCATTCTTGGATGTTTCCCATCAAATGAATAATTTATATATCAAAATCATGTGCCTTTATGGGGTATCGGATTCAGGAATCGCACCTTCGGCTCCATACGCCGTTACACTTTTTTGGAATTTCACCACCGGTAAGTGTATGAACCAAGTGGTCGGGTTTTTCACCCGAGGGAGTGTCTAGCCCTACTTGCTATACCCGACACAAGTTTTCTTATGCATGTCACCGTGCGACTCCGTAGGACNAATTTCACCACCGATAAGTGTATGAACCAAGTGGCCGGGTTTTTCACCCGAGGGAGTATCTAGCCCTACTTGCTATACCTGACACAAGTTTTCTTATGCACGTAACCGTGTGACTCCGTAGGACGTTCCATCCCACTCTCTCGAGCCCACCATCAAGCACCAATGTTGGTGTTGATCACCCCATGCAACCCTACACCCACNCATCCCACTTTCCCGAGCCTACCATCAAGAACCAATGTTGGTGTTGATCACCCCATGCAACCCTACACCCACACTCATGCATGTAGCCCATGAATGTGATGTTAATTCCATGTCCATATTGCAATGCATGTCAAATGAACAATTTTTTTACATATCAATGTATACCATGACAATTTATATCATTTACATATAATCACCATGACCATTTCAAGTTCAATATGTNATTTTTAAATATCATTGTATACCATGACAATTAATATCATTTGCATATAATCACATAACCATTTCAAGTTCAATATATCCAAGAGCATATATCAACACTCCATCAACATGATAACACATAATACATGCTAATATTACATTTCATTCACAAGGCATAATATAAAACACAAAGCATGCCCACATGATCCCAATTTTCAAGGGATTACATAAATACTTCCATATACCAAAATCAAGCCAAGATTTTATATGGACCATTTCAAACAAAATAAAAATCAGAATATATTATTTTTACATAACCAATTATCGAAACATTCTAGAAATCACAAACTAGCACTTTCTAACTACCAATTCACACTAGAAATGATCCTACCCATTTCCATAATACCAACTATAATGGAAAAATGTTAGAAATACCTAAAACAGCCCACATGAACCCTATGGACACCTTAGGTTAGAAATAGGTTCGAGTGGGAGGAACCCTACTTCTTGAAGCGTAAAGAATTCATAGGAAACGTCAAGAACAAGATTCAAGCCCAAAGCTTAGATTTCTCCAAAATTCTCCCTTTGGATCTTTGGTAAAAATATTTTTTTTAGGTACCCACACGTAGCCCTCGTTGCGTAGATCGACTTTAATTCTTGGCCCGACGATTTCCGATTGATGGAACTCCGAGAATCGGCGGAAGAAAGCTTGAAGAATTTATTTTTTTTCCTCTTTGCTCTTGGGTCTGATCCAGCCGGCTAAATGAAGAGAAAACATCTGATTTTTCAGATATTTGCCCACTTTTATACTTTTTAAAGACTTGGCCCTCGTCGCGTCAAGTATCCTCATTTGTCCGGGTCCATTTTTGCCCCGAAATGATTAAATTTCGTACCGATTTAAGCTCAAAATATTTTATATGAAATTTATTTAAAATATTTTTCAAATTTCAAAATTTTTATAAATATTTCATTTTTGGGGGTCACCGGACGCCTGTCGCCTGAAAAACGTAAAAAACTCGACCATCTCAGAATTCGACGAAAATTGACAGGACAGCTTGGTTTCGCGATACGAATTCAATGGTGAGATCCGTTGCTTCATCCGAGCTCTAAAAAAATATTAATTTTAATCTCACATAATAGTGACAAATTACCATTTCGCCTTTTATTGGAAAAAGTTTAAATTTTTCTCGGGTTTCACACATGCCATATATTTGGAAGAGGATTCAAAACCTTCTCGTCAAATGCAGCGATGACTAAACCCCTCGTATGAAGAAAGTTATGAGAATAAAAGTGCTTAAGCTCTTAGATGCAGGGATAATCTTTCCTATCTCTGATAGCAAATGGGTTAGTCCAACCCAAGTTGTGCCCAAAAAGTCTGGGGTCGCAGTGGTTAAGAATGAAGCCAATGAACTAGTACCAACTAGATTCGTCACAGGATGGTGGATGTGTATTGACTATCAAAAACTCAATTTGGTGACTAGGAAAGACCATTTCCTCCCCTTTCTTTACTAGGTTCTAAAGAGAATTACAGGGTATGAATTTTACTATTTTCTGGATGGGTATTCTGGGTACAATCAAATTGAGATAACACTCAATGACCAAGAGAAAACTACATTCACATGCCCTTTTGGCACCTTTGAATTCAAAAGGATTTCATTTGGACTTTGTAATGCTCCTACAACATTCCAAAGATGCATGCTGAGCTTGTTCAGTGACATGGTTGAGAAATTTTTGAAGGTGTTCATGGATGACTTCTCTGTCTATGGCGACTCATTTGATTCGTGTCTGGCCAACCTAGAGAAGGTATTGGTAAGTTGTCAGGAAGCCAATCTAGTACTTAATTGGGAAAGTGCCACTTCATAGTAACACAAAACAGTGTCTTAGGTCACATTGTGTCGTCTGAGGGCATGAAAGTTGACAAGGCAAAAATAGATCTGATTGGGAATTTGCCTGCTCCCAAGACTGTAAAAGATGTCTGATCATTCCTAGGACATGTAGGCTTATACAGGAGATTTATAAAAGATTTCAGTACCATAGCAAAACCCATGTGTCATATTCTGAGTCAGGACGTAAGTTTTGTATGGAGTGCAGCATGCTAAAAAGTTTTTGATAAGCTTAAAGGCATGTTAATTTCTACCTCAATAATGTAGCCCTCCTGACTGGACTCTACCCTTTGAACTAATGTGTGATGTAAGTGATTATGTTGTAGGTGTAGTGTTGGGGCAAAGAAAGGATAAGAAACTACATATGATTTACTATGCAAGCAAAACTTTGAATGATGGTCAAATGGATTATTCAACAATTGAAAAAGAATTGCTTGCTGTAGTTTTTACTTTGAAAAAATTTCATTCCTATCTTGTTGGTTTTTTTGTTACTGTATTCACTGACCATGCAGCCCTAAAATTCTTGCTCACAAAGAAGGATGTTAAGTCTAGGCTCTTAAGATGGATACTCTTACTCCAAGAGTTTTATCTGATCATTAAGGACAAGAAGGGTGCTAAGAATGTGGTGGCAAAACATCTGTCTAGATTAACGTATGAATTTCAAAAGGATGGATTTCCAATCAATGAAAAATTCCCCAATGAACAACTGTTCATAATTGATGAGACCCCATGGTACGTTGATATTGCTAATTTCCTTGCTACTGGAACGCTTCCTCCATCCTTCACCACCATAGACAAAAAGAAATTTCTGAGGGAGGTTCGTAACTTCTTTTAGGAAGATTCGTATGTATTTAAGTACTGTAAGGATCAAATCATACAACGTTGCATCCTCGCTCAGGAAAGCAGACATGTAATAACATTTTTTCATTCTGAAGCATGTGGTGGCCATTTTTCATCAAGGAAAACCGTTGCAAAAATCTTGCAGTGTAGATTTTACTGGCCCACACTTTTCAAAGATGTCCATGCCTTTTGTTTAACTTGCGATAGATGCCAAAGGTTGGGGAGTATTTCAAAAAGAAACATGATACCCTTAAACCCCATTTTGATGATTGAAATTTGTGACTGTTGGGGCATCGATTTTATGGGAACATTTACCCCCTCCTTTGGCTATCTATACATTTTAGTGGCCATAGACTATGTGTCCAAATGGGTTGAGGCAATTCCATGCTGGAGTAATGATCACCAAACGGTGAACAAATTTTTAAAAGAAGATATTTTGTCTTTGTTTGGAATTTCGAAATCAATCATAAGTGATAGGGGTGCTCATTTTTGCAATTGCCCTTTCTAGAATTTGATGAAAAAATACTTGATTTTTTACAAAATTACAGCCCTTTATCATTCATAGACTAGTGGACAGGCTGAATTGGCTAATTGACAGATCAAATTAATTTTAGAAAAAAGGGTAAATCTAGACCACAAATATTGGTCATCAAGACTAACTAATGCACTATGGGCATATCGCACTGCTTTTAAAATAATGTTGGGCACGTCTCATTATCGATTAGTCTATGGCAAGCCCTGTCACCTACCTGTGGAACTGGAACATAGGGCATACTGTGCCATTAAAGTAATGAACTTTGATCTAGACAAGGCCGGACTGTCAAAAAAACTTCAGATTAACGAATTGGAGGAATTGACAAATGAAGCATATGAGAATGCGAAGATTGCGAAGTCTAGGATGAAAATTTTCCATGACAAAAACATAATGCGAAAGTCTTTTGAACTTGCTCAAAAAGTCATGTTATTTAATTCAAGACTCTACCTCTTTCCTGGTAAGTTGAAGTCAAGATGGACTAGACCTTATATTGTCAAAAAGGTGTTCGGACACAGAGCAGTAGAAGTGGAAAACCCCTCGAACAGTAATATCTTTACTATTAATGGTCAGCGGTTGAAACCATTTGTGGAGAATTTTGTTAAAAATGTGGAAACTATTCCTTTAATGGACCTAGAATATCCCTCCCAGATTCGTGCTTATCGACACAAAAAGGGGTCAAGTCAGGAAAAACCCGATCAGACCTGACCCAAGGGAGCGCCTTTATAAAGTCCCCACCCCTTTTTTTCTTTTTCCCCACTGCCTTTCCATTTTTCTTTCTTTTTCCTTCTTGTTCTTCTTGTTCTTCGTTGTTCGCGACCCTCTGTAAACACGACCCAACTCCCATCAACCCTATGACCATACTCCCCGAAGACCCAATCCTTTGTCTCATGATCTGTATTTGTTTAATCTATTTGTATATGACTATTCTTCTTCTGTCCGCACTCAAAATCAAGGATTTTCATCCTAGCAGAAACCTAGATCTGAGTAGAGATGATTAATTTGTGTATTTTCCTTGTAGGTGTCAGTAGATGAACAGATATCTACCTTTCAACCTCATCTCCAAGCTTCATATATCGGTAAATTCAAAATATTGGAGACAATCTTCAATTTAAGTTGGGGGTGAGAACTACAGTTCATATTTTGTGCCCATAAAAAAAAAATAAATTTTGTTGTTGTTGCTGTTGCTATTTCTGATCATATTGTATACCTTGCCCTGTATTTTGTATAAATTAATAATCATGTCTATGAGTCAACTTTAATCCTCTTTGTGACTAGCAGACGTTAAAAAACTAGATAGTGAGTCTTAAAGCGTAGAAAGCATGGATGTTAAACTTTTTTGGTTTAGTCTGAGAGTTTTACACACTTTTCCATCTGATGTGCATGCTGTGATCATGAGAAAAGTATGACTAGTAAGAAAGAATGAGATCCGAGAAGAGCAAGAGAAATCCCTCTATGGTAAAAGCACTTTTGCTAAATATTGTCGTGCCAAAAGGCTTGGTGCCTGTAAACAGTGTGACAGAGTCTTTCACGAGAAAAGATATAATCAGTGTTTTAAACCAATTTTTAGTCGCGCACTCGATCGTTTAGACTGGATAGTGAATGGGCTGAGTAAGAATTACCCTAAGACGCCATGCTATTTTGGTACTTTGCTTAACCGATTTGTGAGAAAGGAAATTGGGAGAGTCATTGGTTGTTCTAACTACATGGATACAAAGGGAGACTCGGGTTAGATTATTCTCTGTGGAAAACTATGTTTTGTTGGGATAAAAACCAAGGGTCTGAATTTTTTGTAAAAAGTGTAAAAATCTTTTTGTACAAAACTCTTTTGATTGAAATGAAAATATGGGTAGAGTAAGTAACGTCCCAAAATAAAAACTTTAAGCGTGGATAGAGACTTGTCCTGAGACGCCATGAATTTTTGATTCAAAATTGTGTGTTTAGCCCTCTCTGATTGTGTATAGTGTAGTGTAGACATTTTTTTGATTCAACGTTCGAACACCAAGTGACGTTCGAACGTCACCTACTTGTAGTACTTGACCTCTGATGAAACCTCTGATGGAAACAAAAAGTACTGAGAGCTCTCAACATTAGAACGTCAATAGACCGTTCGAATGAGAACTTAACGTTTGAACGCCAATAAACCGTTCGAATGAGAAGAGAATATAGTACTTTGATCTCTAACAAACTTCAAAAGTACTGGGAGTTCACCACGTTCGAACGTTACCCACGTTTGAACGATCTATTTAAAATCCTTCAAGACACGTTCGAATGTGACCCACATTCGAATGACACTTCTCAAGCTATAAAAAGCCTGGATCGTCTTCCCCATTTCAAAAACCCTAAAACCCTTCAAAACCCTCAAAACCCTAGGGCAATTTTTCATTACCCAGACCTCAAATCACCACCCATTCTCCATTTTCACCCAAAAAAAACCATCCCAAAGCCATTCCCACATCATTTATCATCATTCCCACAAGAAAATCAAACTTTTCAAGCCCTAACACCCTCAAAACCGAAAAACCATGCCTTTAAGAGTCAAACAGCCTGCTAGGCGCAACCCAACAAACCAAGAGCCTAATTTCGTGGAGGAGGTCATTGAAGTAAGGGAAGGGAGGCCACCCATTACGCGAAGGTACGACAAAACTCGCTTCCCCATAGCTCTCAAGGTGGACAGGTATGAGAACTTATACCAAACCCACACTATAGTCTGTGAAATAGATATGGTGTTGAGTGATTTTGCTGAGTTAGGTTTGCTTGTGGATATATAGAGGAAAGGTTGGGTGTTGTATGTGCGGAATGGGGGAGAAGTCGTTGCTGGCTTGTTGCGGGAGTTTTACTCCAACGTCGAGATCATCAACGGGGCGATTCGAACATATTGATATGCATGAGGAATACATTACGGAGTTTAGGCAAGAAGTGCCTCAGGTGCAAAGCCCCCCCCCCCCCCCCCCCCCCACAAAAG
>CAUOFW020003724.1:604134-703689 GCA_963454935.2 Ilex paraguariensis
CCCCCCCCCCCCCCCCGAAAAAGAATGTGGCATTGAACATTATGAGCACCGAGCTAATGGGGATGAGTGGTTTTTCTTGGTCAGGACGAAGATTCCTCTAACAAGGGGAGCTCACGGATAAATACAAAATGTTAAATTTGATTGCGGTGTCAAACTTTGCTCCAATAGGACGAAAAAATGAAATCCTATCCAACATGGCCTGGTTACTTTATGCACTTGGGAAAGGCCATAGAATCGACCTCCCTTCCCTCATCTTGACAAAAATGAAGAAAGGATGTGATGTGAAGTGGAATTCGTTCCCGTTTGGCACCCTCGTGACTCAAATATGCAAAGATCACGGGATTAGGGTGAGGCCAAAAATGACGATTCAAAAGCTCATGGGGCCACTGAACAAGGCGTCTTTTAGGAGGAGTCGAGGTCATAGTGGTAGCCCGACGATAAGACAAGAGGTGCCACCTAACCGAGGAGTGGATGAGGTGTAAAATGTACTTGATGAGGAGGAGGAGAAAGAGATGGATGCAAAGAGAGAGCAGCCCCAGAAGGAGGCAGACCCCAATTCTAGTACCAGCACCCGGCGCTCTCTACGAGACATCATGCTTAGCATAGAAGCTGAGTAGGATGAGATCCTTTGCCTTCTGAGGGGTGGACCTGGCGGACATGGTGGGTTTGGAGGAGAATGAGAGGGAATATTTTTGTTCTTGACGGATTTGGGTGTTTGTTTCTTCTTTTGAGGATGAGCTTCTTCTTCTTTGGTAGTTTGTTGCGTATATTTGGGGTCTTTGTGTTTGTTTCTTCTTTGATAAGTAATTGTGGATATTTGAAGATTTTGTGTTTTGTCATTTCTGTGGAGGAATTGAATGTTCGATGTTGATGTTGATGCAAACGATCATATGAAATGAATGATTCAGTTTATCACTTTTATCTGTTTAAATGCATGTATAGAATTAGTACTTTGGTAATTCTTGTTAATAAATGATAGAACAAATGTGAATTTTGAGACCATTTGTTAAAGTAACTCATCACATGATCGGTTCGACACATAACTTAGCAATCTAGACTTAAAACCACAAAACCCTGAACAGTGGTATTTTCTCTATGCTCGAAATTTTAAATGTACATCAGTATTTGTTATTCTTAAGGTACAAGATGATCAGACCCAAAAATGGAATTGCTATATAACCAACATTCCTTGAAACACCCGACATAACCAATGGAGATGATAAAGCATATCATGGTAAGTTTTGAGCTCTACGATGCTTTTGAGAGGATATCAACATTTACTCAAAGTAAGCTCTTACACTTCTAATTTTTTGTCAATAATCTCATTATCCTTGCTTTGATTGATGCAGTTAAAGTGAGCTATTGACATATCTCATAGGGAACCTTTACATACGACACATACATGTGCACATACTTGAGAAAGGATTTTAGGCCATCTTTCATTTTACTTTGAGCCTTAGTCATTTCTTTTAAAAGAATATTCGTAGTCAGTCATGCTTGAGCCTTCAATGAATGATTTCTTTTTCGAAAACCCATATGATAACCGAGCCACAAGAGAATACACTTAACATACATTGCTATCTAATTTTCTTGCCCCCTCTTATAAATCAGTATGATAGAGAAAGACAAGAAAAATAGAAAAGACCATAGTGGCTACTATTCAATGAAATAAAAATTAGTGGAAACAACCGAAAAAGAAAAGAGATATATAAAAAGGGAATTTCCAAAAAAGTGAAAAATGAGAAAAATAAAAGAAAGAAATACAATTTCTTGGCAATAGATCGAAAAGCAAGAAAGAGATGTTCTACACTACATAAGGAAAAGATAGCTTTTGAATACAGTTAACTTCATTTCATTAGTCACTGACCTCTGGCCACATTACAACCTTTACAAAGCCCTAATTGATCTCAAGTCTGAAACGTGTGTTATCGACCGAAAACTGGGGTATGAATATTTCAACCTATTTACAGAACTCACAATCTATAATTCAGTCATCATAATGCCTCCACATTTCAATTTTATTTTTGCCACAAGCATCATACATGTGTCCAAAAAGGAACTCGTGTTTCTTTGATGAATATGTGTGGTGCAGTACTTTTATCATTATTCAAGTTCCTATTCTCTCACCTATAGCCGTCTTTAAGATTACCACCACCCAATTGCCAGATAGATGTTTATAAATCAGGTAGAGGAAAACTCTCTCACAAACTAAGGCTAAGAAAGCTGGAGTAGGCAAGATACAATGTTTTACTAACAACCAAGACATATCCATAATAAGCACCTTTCTCAAATCAAACATACCTCACTGGTGTTTATCGTGATTATATGTTGAGTGAAGTTCCCCCCAGAAGAAAATGCAGCCAATTCACCTACAAGATAAGAAAAACTTTAAGTTAAAAATAAAAACCTTGCCTTGAATTTGCTAACTTAGAAACTCAGGATCTTCCACTAGGGAAAAATGCGATAGAATAAATTTCATGAACATAACATGATATCCACCAATGTGTGGAATTCTCTCTTATGTTAAACATTTGAAACTAAAATGGTTATTATAATTATTGTGTGCCTAAAACTAATGCAAACTTCTAAACAATCATTTTAGTAATTATTTGAAAGATATTGGAGATCCATTGAAGGCCCGCAGAGTATAATATTTCAACAAGTAGCGAACTATTAGAGGAACTACTACGGGATGGAAAGAAAAATGATAGAATCTCAAAGATTCTGAATTGGTAGCCTGCGATAGAATCTACATTCGCACAGAAAAAAAAACAATTACATCAGAACTTTCTTGAATAAAATAGAAGAACAGCCCACAGATTATTCTTAGATTTCACATGCCCATAACACATGTTGACGGAGAGTCTAGAACCCAATTGTTATCAAGTCATAACTATTAAGTACTTTAAAGTTTAAACTAAGAGTTCATAGTACAGAAACAGACTTGGGACTTCGGTAAATTCTTCCTTAGTAACATATGGTTGGGCTATTTATTTCCTTTCAGACATAATAAACGTGGATCACCATGTATAATACACCAGATTCCATATTTCCGATGTATTGAAGCCAACAGTGATATTTCCCATTTAGTCTATACTAAGTTGTGCATAAATACCAGTTCTGGGCTGTGTAGTCCAGCCAATGGACCATGGATTTGGGCTGTGTGCTTCTGCAAGGTATTCCATATACCCTCATTAGTTTTCTTGTCCACCATCATTCTAACTTTCCCCTTTGACGTGTTTTTGTATCTCTTTCACACACACACACACACATACGTATACACACACACAAAGCCTCATTAGTTTACACATCCCAGCATTGAATTCCAGATTTAAAAAAAGCATCTACGGTGATGGTCCCACATAAATTCAACAAGAGATACTAGTAAAATAGAAACAAGCCATAAAGAATTACCAAAAACCAAACTAATTCCATAAAACACTAACATTAATTTCAAAACCCAACACAGTAATTGGAAAGAGCTTTTGCATAAACCTACGATATCTAAAGAAGTCATACCCAGTCGTCAATTCACATCAAACCAAATATATCATCAGAACCATGTGTAATTAGTTTGTCGTACTAAACACGAAACAAATAAAACAAGGGATCATAAAATAAGAAATGTGTAATTAGTTCGCTGTAATTCTTTCTTTTTTTTTGTATAACCAAGGGATCATAAAATAAGAAATGTGTGTGATTTCAAGTGGGTTTGTTGTTTGGTCATTTAATTGCATGAATATTGAAATTGGTTATATTAACTATTGAAATTTCTTGGTTATATTAACTATTGAAATTTTGTTTGTTACACCAACTATTTTGATATGAGATTCATATGTGTAGTTATAATTATATGCAATACATTATTGGTAGTAGTGTTATTGAACAAGTGATTAAACGTTTAAATAGTGGATCATGGTGTAATGAAAGATGTACTTCTCAATGTTCTCAGCGCAAAGTTATTTGATATGTCTTTTAATTGATCATAATTTTTTTTATTATTTGAAAGCACGGTGTCACGCCCCAAATTTCATAAAAGCGTGATTAAAACAAATATTTTGTTTATTAAAAAAAAACACATGACGGTATGTTGTAAAAACATCTATGAAATAAATATTTTTTTAAAAAAAAAATTCGGCAGAGTTTCCTTTGAAAATTGTGCTTCCAACTAGTCAGTAAGAGCATCCTTGTGAGAGCATAACACAAACTAACTAAACATCCACAACATGCCTCCATTCAAAAATATAATCCAACTAAATCCGGGGTGGTAATTAGAGGCCTACTAAGTCCTCCCAAGCCCAGATACATCCAATACCAATATATACCACAACTTAGTACCCAAAGTCATAAATTTACATTACCATACCCAAAATAATAATCCCTCTATGGGATGATCAAGTGTACACCATAAATGCCTTAAGACAATCTATTCAAACACAATTCTTGAGTGCTAACATTTCTACATAAGTTCTAAAGGTAAATACAAAAAAGCTTCAAAAGATATTCTTTCTAGTCCAAGCTCCCACAAGCATTCCATCACTTATGCCCCAGGGATGCATGCTATTCTCTGAAAATATTAGTAAGGGATGAGCAACCACATGCTCAGTAGGATAATCATTTTCCCAAGCAATTGCAAAATTTTTAAAACCAATATTCCACAAATCATACGAATAAGTAATGAAAGCTTTCTACAATTAAATACAGGTACAAGATAATAAGCAAAACATTTGTAAAATTCTCTCAACACCTCAACATTAGGAATATACAAGGTATAACTTAAAGCCAAACCATCATAGCAAATATCATGCATGCCTCACATATGGACAATATAATCAATCACACCGGTTCACGCATGAACCATCCCCGGGGAACCTTTTGGGTCTTGCACCCTAGGGTCTCATCGCCCTTCTTGCTTTTTAAGAGGAATCTGTAGGACATAATTTATGATACCACATAGGCTATCACCGAAAATCACTACCATAACCAATCCCCCTTAGGACTAGTAGCCGCCTTTGCAACCCACTCCATAGGTTTAACCATCTACTAACCCTCTGCCTGTCAGTATCAAGCATACATTTTCTAAAACTCATTATTTTCTATATCCATAAATCCTTTTGAAAACCCATGTCATAACCTTGACATTTTATCAAACATATAGTATACTCAAATCTCAAAATTTTCATTTTCAAAGCAACACAATCAATTCCAAGAGAATAAGTCATATATATGATGTACAAAATCATAGCATACTTCAAAACTCCCAAATCATAAGTTTAATCAAATACCCATTACAAAAATCAAACTAGGGTTTCAAACCCATCACAAAATTATTTTTATTTTCAAGAGAATATGTAATATATATTATGTACATGATCATGACATACTTCAAAATTCTCAAATCATAGATTTAATCAAATACTCATAACTAAAATCAAACTAGGGTTTCAAACCCATAAAACTAAAATCATTTTTATGCATGTGAGTTCACAATTCATGGCATACTCAACACTAAATCAAGGTTTATAACAAATATTTGCCATCAAACACATAGTAAGCTTTGGCTAAAGAAAATATATGAGATGCACAATGTGAATGCAAGAGAGAGGAGAACGCCAACTAGAAATCAAGAGTTCCAAGCCAAGTTCATAGGATTTTCAAGCAAAACCCAAGCTTTAGAGACCTTCTTCTTCCCCTTTCTTTTTCCCTTTGTCTTCTCCTAAGGTTCTAAGAGGTTTTGAGTGAGAGTAAAACGGAAGAAAAGGGGCTGAAATCTGTGTTTTAAACACAGTAGTCCCGAAATCTACTGTTCATGAGCTGAAAAATATATTTTTTCTCTGAAATTATGGTTTTGCCACTAAACATTCTAATTTGATCTATATAATTACCCTAAGGTCTTTCGACATTTTGAATTCATTTTTTAATGTTATTTTAACCTAAAAATATTTATTTTTATGATTTATCTCAAAACTAAAATTAGTTTACACCTGAAACACTAAAATTACTATTTTACCACTCCAAAACGCTATACCAAAAATTAAATTTGACCCAAAAGTCAATACGTTTGTGTCTCAGACTTACATGACTATTCTTGTAACAACGATTCGATGTTTATCTCATCATTTTAATCATTTTAAAAATACTAGCAAGTTAATATAATTTATATTTATATAACACACGGGATCTCACACATGGGCAATTACTAGTAATTATATATCTAACGTATTATTCAAAGCATGCTTTATGTAAAACCTAGGAAAAATTTAAACTTTTTCGGAAAAAGGGCAAAATGGTAATTTGTCACTATAATGCGGGTTTAAAATCCATATTTTTCTAGAGCTTAGATAACACAATGGACCTCACCATTTGATTCGAATCGCAAAATCGAGCTGTCCTGTCAATTTTTTTTGAATTCTGAGATAGTCGAATTTTATACATTTTACGAGACAATTGGGTGAAGAATGACCTTTCAAAGATCCCCAAAAATAAAATTTATAAAATTTCCTTATAATTGAATAAAATTTTAAATAAAATTAATTTGAATTTAAACCGGGATGAAATGAATCATTTTGGGACAAAAAAGGGACCCGGAAGTAAAAAATATGTGGTGCGATGTGGACTACACATTTGAGACTATAAATATCAACTAATCTGATATTTTGGAGAGATATTTCCGCTAACACTAGTGGGTTTTCTAGTCTGAACGTTGGAGAGAAAAAGGAAAAAGAAAAAGTGAGGTTTCAAAGTTTCTCCCTTCGATTCACGGAGTTTCGTCGGTCAGAATCCTTCGGACCAAGAATTAAAGTCGATCTCCTCGACGAGGGCTACACCTACGTACCAAAAAGAGCTTTTCACCAAAGATCCAAAGACAAAATTTTGGAAAAATCAAAGCTTTGGGTTTGAATCGTGTTCTTGAAGCTTCCTACGGGTGTTTTACGCCTCAAGAGGTAGGGTTCCCTCCTATTTTGGTTTATTTCCATCCTATTGTGTCCATAGGAAATTGGTGGGCTGTTTTGAGTATTTTTAACACTTGCCTATTATAGTTGATTTAGTGGAAATGAGTAGGCTCAATTTTAGTGTGAATTGGTAGTTAGAAATTTCTAGTTTGTGATTTCTTAGAAGTTTTGATAATTGAGTATGTGGAAATGATTGAATTTGATTTTTTTTGAGTTGGGTGATAAATTTGGGCATTTTATTTGATTACATGATTTGGTGCCTTGAAGGTGTTTGATAAAATGCCTATGTGAAATAAAGTGTGTTATATTGACACAGATTATGTAATAACATGCTTTGTTTGGTTGTTAAATATAAAATGTTAATATATTTTCATTGATATATTGTCATTGTATTGGATAAAGGTAATTATATGCACATGATATAATTGACCTTGGTATATTGATACACGGTTAAATTACTCATTTGGCATTCATTGCATCTTGGGCATAATAATGGCATCACATTCTTGGGCTTTATGCATGAGTGTGGGTGTGTGGGTGTGTGGTTTAATCAAACACCATACTTTGTGCTTGATGAGTGGGCTCGGGAAAGTTGGATTGAAGATCCGATTGAGTCGCATGGTTACATGCATGGAAAACTTGTGTCGGGTATAACAAGAAGGGCTAGATTCTCCCTCGGGTGCAAAATCCAGCTACTTGGTTCACACACTCCCTTGAGGTGAAATTCCAGAAAAGTGTGATGGTGTACAGAATTGGCGGTTGTGATACCAAAATCTGTTGCCCAACAAAAATACAAGATTTTGTTTTATAAAACACTCATTCAATGGGTAACATCCATCAATGATTTGGTTTTATAAAAACATAAATTTTATTTCAAACAATCATTGGATGGATTTTCGTCAAATAATAGTATAATTGTACAAGTGCATTGCAATGTGTTGCGGGAGTCTCATCTTATTTAATGACATTACATAAAATTCCTATCATTGGATGTATATTCTTGATTGGAATGTTTGAATTATTGATTGGTTGCATTGTGAACATTTCATATGCATCTAGATTGGGGAGTAGCCTCTGTAGGAGATATTCTATTGAGCGTAGCTCACCCTATATGAGAAAACATTTCAGGTGGGGGATACATGCCGTTGGACGGTGCTCATTCAGGGGCTCAGTGACGAAGAAAGGCCGACTTGTGGCTTTTAGTTTTTTTTTTTTGTAAAACTTTTGCAAAGTTAGTTTTTGGGCATGTAATGTCTGTAAAAGAATTATAATTTAGAATTTGTATTAACTATGTTTAATGCATAAATTCATGATGTGGGAGTATGTATTGATGTATATTGGACCTCGGATGGGTCATGTGATTAAATGTTGTCATAAGAATATGGATAAATGGACCCAGTGTGATCAATATTGTATATTAGACCTCGGATGGGTCATGAGATGGTATAGTGCACAGGTTGTGTTTTGGGTAGAGCTCTTTGTACAAAGGAGACTTTGCTTGAATTTTGTTAAATTAAGAACCCCGGTTTTTGGGGTGTCACATATTTCGCGGGTTGATGAGTGATCAACGGGGTGACAAAGGACCCCCGGTATTTGGGGCATCACACTTTAAGATTACACGATAACTATGAATCAGTGAACTATGAATCAGTTATCAAAATCAAACAAAAAATCTTTTGAAGACGGGCATAAATTCAACCCACTAAATGGGCATATAGTGAATTCATATCATTGTGCTTTCCCAACTTTGGAGATTCAAAAACACCTTTTATCTTATTATTTTTTATTAACATTCAATTCAATACAATTAACAAACCCATTTCATACAACTACCACCCATAGCATTCAATTAAAACCCTATTATCAAAACTCTATCAAAAATCCAAATTAAAAATCAAACTATAAGATTAAAATCAATTTAACATCCAAAACACCTAAACTATAACATTCAATAAAAACTCTATTATGAAAACCCTATTGAAAAATAAAAACTAAAAAATTAAACTATAACATTCAAACCAATTTAACATTCAAAACACTCGAACTATAACAATCAAACCAATTTAACATCTAAAACACCCAAACTATAACATCTATTCAAACTATAACAAAACTTATCAAACTTATTTGAAAAAATATAACATTCAAAAAAACCAAAATTAACACTAAATTAAAACATGAAAATCAAACTATAACATTCAAACCAATTTAACATTCAAAACACCAAAGCTATAATATTCAAACCAAATTGAAATTTCATAATAAACCTATTTTATCATAACTATAAATCTATTTTCATAATAAAAAAAATAAATTAAAATTTCACAATTTTATTGAACACCCAAATTAAACAAACAAATCTTATTGAATGAAATTAACACACAACATTCAATTAACACATAAATCTTTAATCTAAATCAAGACCCTATAAAAACCTATTTCATACTAATTGACACACAATCCTAATCTAAATAACCCAAATATTTTTAATAGCATACAAATATACGTTGGGTTGCGCTTGTGTAGAGGGTGAAGAAGGGGGTCTATGCAGAAGTAGAGCTTTGGGGGGAGGTGGATTTGCGTCTGTGTGTGTGACAGAGAGAAAAGCAAAGCAGATGGAGATATACATTGCTGGGGTGGGGTGGAGGCAATGGCGGTCTGGCTATGGCGATGGCATTGACAGTGTGGCTTGCATTGGGATAACAAAGAGAGAGATAGTGTGTGTGTGTGGATTGAAAATAGGGATTGGAAAAAGGGGGTTTGTGCATGTGTGTTTCAAGTAGAGGATGCAGAGAGAGGAGGAGAGAGAAATACCTTGAAGATGGTGGTGTTGTGGCATTGTGGCAGTGGCGCTGTGGTGCTGTCGAGGCATGTGTGCAACGAGGGAGAGAAAGATAGGAGAGAAAGAGAGAGAGAGAGAGAGAGAGAGAGAGAGAGAGTCTTGGGCAAGGAGTTCAGAAAGGGAGGGGAAGGGGTCTGGGAAGAGAAGTGAGGAGTTGGTTTCTTAGATGGAGTGTATAGCGTGTTGGGGAAGCCTCCCAAAAAAAATAGGAAGTTGAAACAATTATTTGAAATTTTTTGAATAAATCATTTTAATAAAAAAAGTGTTATAGTAAAATAAATAAATTCGTAAGATACTTAACTAAAAAAAACATCTAAACAAATCCTAGCATAAAACAAATAAAAATAAATAAATTTAAATCATACCTAACCAAAAATAAAAAAGTGGTAAACATACACACTTGTATTATTATCCAAAAATTGGTGACTTACCCAAAATAGTGGTTAACTTAATAATTGTAATATTAACCAAAAATGGTAATCGTACCTACAAAATCTACTAAACCTAATCCCAATTTGTGGCATCCTTTTCCAAAATAGTGGTAATCTTTTAAAAAAAAATTATAATCTTACACAAAGTAAAATTATCCCCCATAAATTCCAAATAAAACTTAACTAAAATGTGGTACACTTACCCCTAAAAAGTGGTAACCTTACTTACAATAAGTGGTAAATTTGCCCAAATAAATAAAAATCAAATTATAAAAAATGAGATTGAATTTAATAAAATTAACATTCAATAATGAGATGTAAAAAAAATATGTTTTGAAGTATGTAATATAATTTCTGTGTAATAAATGACATTTAATTGTGAAATAAATGTACTTTATGTGTTCTTACCATTTTAAAGGTAACAATCTTTACCAATTAAGTGGTAAATGTACCCTAATTTTTAATTTTAGCCAAAAATTACTTACCTTAACCCAATTAGTGGTTAGCTTAATAATTATAATATTAACCAAAAGAGTGAGAATCTTACCCCCAATATCTGCTAAACTTACTACTCCTACTTTAAAGAACGATAACTGAGAGAATCTTGAATGATCTTTACTTTTTCAATTCTATGAAGTCAAAAACTAGGAAGTTGAATATAGTAAAACACATAGGAAGTTGAATGTCATTCCGCACCCCCAAAGTATACATCAAACAATTTTATCACATGTTTAATTATTTAATATTTGATTAATTTGTAATTGCACAAATTTTTTATTTCATTCTTTGTCCATATATAGACACGGGAAAATATGTTTTTGAAGTGTGTAATATAATTGCTATGTAATAAATGACATTTAATTGTGATATAAATGTACTTTATGTGTTCTTACCATTTTAAAGGTAACAATCTTTCCCAAATAAGTGGTAAACGTACCCCAAGTTGTAATATTAACCAAAAATTAGTGACTTTATTACCTTAATAATCGTAATATTGACCAAAAGAGTGATAATATTACCCCCAATATCTGCTTAAACTTTCTACTCCCACTTTTAAAGAACGATAACGAAGAGAACCTTAAATGATCTTTACTTTTTCAATTCAGTGAAGTCAAAAATTAGGAAGTTGAATATAGTAAAACACATAGAAAGTTAAATGTGATTTCCCACCCCCAAAACATACATCATCCAATTAATGGACATTCAGCTTTAACACACTAAATAAATTGCTATTTAATTAATGGACTATAAGTATAAAAAATGAGATATAAGTTCGAAATATTGAAATAATATTTATTTAATTTAAAACTAAATTGCTATTTAATTTAATATCAAATAAATTCTAATTTTAGATTATATGATATCCAACTAAAATTTAATTATATTAAATAGAATACTAATTTTTAATTCTTCTAACTTTTAACCTTATTAAAGTCCATTAACTTAAAAAAATCCATAATAAATTAAAAAGTTATGTATGACATAATTTTAAATTTAACATGTTATAAATGGTATTTAATTGTGAAGTAAATGTAACCACACTATTCCAACTACAATGATTTGCTCAACCTTGGACAAACTGAAATCAAATTTCAATTATAGCCTACGTTTCTTCATCAAATTCACTCTTAAAACCTCCATTATTTCATCACCCATCTAAATTCAATCCAACATATTTAACGATCTTTTCTTGATCATCCATGCAATTAAGTGGAATGCAAGGTATTGGAAGATTCATATCAAACAAGGTAAGCAGTGATATAGCAGATATTCTTGTAGACTTAAACGGTGATATAATCGATGACATATTGCATGATTTTGAAAATGAAGAATATCATAACATGGACTTCCATCAGAAAAAGCAATGATGAGTTAACATCCAATGAAGCTATTGCAAGCAAGGATGAGTTAACATCCAATGAAGCCATTGCAATGAGGGAAGATTTAACATCAATAAAAGTCCTTGCAATGACATTTATATCACTTGAAGATGCCGAATAATTTTATAACACATATGGTAGATATACGGGTTTTAGTGTTCGTAAGGATGACCTAAAACATGACAAGAAAAACATGTCAATTTCAAGACGGTGGGTTTGTTCGAGAGAAGGGTATCGGTCTACAAAGAATGCAGAATGTGTAGAGCAATCAAGGGAACCATGAGGGTTAACATGGCTTGGTTGCAAGACAACATTTTGAGTGAAGTTTGATAGGAAGACACAAAAATGGGTTGTAAAAGAGTTTGTAATGGACCACAACTATGAATTGGTTCCACAACGTAGTGTTCCATTCCGGACACAGACGTGTCAAGAGCCCCGACAAAGCACAAGCTATGTCATTGCACAATGTTGATATGCGTGCAAGTAATATTAGGGATTTCTTGTTGCAACAATTTGGAGGATATCAAAATGTTGGGTTTACCACAAAGGATCTCTACAATGACATGACATCTTACCGTAGAGAAAAGCTGAGAGACGGTGATGCAGAAGGCGCATTAGTCAACATGAGCACTAAGGAAGAGTTGGACCCGAAATTCTATTTCAAGTATTCTGTCACTAATGACAATTTGTTGAATTGCTTGTTTTGGGCTGATTCAACATCTAGACTAGATTACAAGTACTTTGGTGAGGTGATGACGTTTGATACTACATGTCAAATGAATGCATATAAACAGTCTTTTGTGATATTTGCCAGTGTCAACCACCACAATGCTACAACTATATTTGGGTGCGCATTACTTTCAGAGGAGACGATTGATACATATGTGCGGGTATTGAATACCTTTCTTCATGCAATGGAAAACAAGATGCTTGTATCTGTTATTACTGATGGAGATAAAACAATGACTGATGCAGTTGAAAGATTATTTTCTCAAGCGACGCATCGCTTATGTAGATGGCATTTGTCAAGAAATGCTTTCACAAATATAAATGCTGAAATTTTTTTCAAAGCATTCAAGACATGCATGTGTGTTCAATGTCTCCAGAAGAATTTGAAAATGAGTGAAAATCAATGGTCGAATCATTTAGACTAGAGACAAATAATTGGATAGTAGATGTTTATGCAAAGCGATTCAAATGAGCCAAAGCGTACTTACGAGAAATTTTTTTTGTCGATTTAAAAAGCACGCAACGATCGGAGAGTATGAATACCTACCTGAAACGCTTTCTAAAAACAAGCTAAAGATTATTCAGTTTGTTAGGCACTATGGTAGGGGCTTGGCAAGAATTAGGGAGTGTGAGACCAATGATGATTTTGAGTCGGAACATTCTAGGTCAATGATGCTAACAGCACTGAGATGCTTAGAGGAGCATGCTACTGCCCTATTGCCACGTCCCAAAATCGGGGGTCTTTAATTTAACAAAATTTGGACAGAGTCTCCTTTGTACGGGGAGCTCTACCCAAAACACAACCTGTGCAATTATACTACATTGACCACAATGGGTCCATGTATGAATAAATATTGATCACACCAGGTTCATTTACCCATCAAATAGTAAAATTTCATTCACCATATGTAATGTCCACAATATCATCCCAAAAGAATAGGCCAAGCTATGACAATTACATTCCAAAAGAATTACACTCAAACTTAGCGGAGGAATAAACAAAATACTAGATTGTACATGATCATAAATAAATTCTCTAGTCTAGCACAAAAATAAACTATAGCTTTAGATGTCCACCTCGGGATTTAGGTTCCTCTCTGGTGGAACCTCCCAATTTTTTGGCTCGTCAACTCCGAGATCTTCCTCTAGCACGAAGTCTGAAAAAAATATTTATTGGTAGGGGGTGAGTACTAAGCTTTGTAGGAAAATCTTCCCAAACTCTAACAAGGTTTGGAAAACGTAAAAAAAAATGGTCAGTCTCATTTCAAAAATAGAATACGTAAATTTTGAAAGAAAACATGATATTTTTAAAAGATCTCAAGTTTGTATATTAACAATAATTAAGTACAAGAGTAAAGACAATCCCACCATAAATAACCATTCCAAAGAGTACTCATTCCCACAACAATTTCCAAGATAATCATATCCAAAAGATAACACAATAAACAATAAACACAATGTATCTCAAGTCTGATGTAAGATAATCGCATGAATAAACACATAGAAAATATCCCGGCCCACACACACACAATTTCTCGCAAGGATTTCAACTTCGGGAAGGGCGCCTACCGATGCATTGTCCCATACCAATGCACCGGCAATAACGAATCCGACCTAAGAGTATACTAATCCTCTGACACGGCACCTGTGAGCTAATAGTGGTCTGATCCTTGCAAGGCACCAACCCCACTACGAATGGTAGGAAAAGTTCAAACCCATACGGAGTAAGAACCACACACATCTACCCACTCTACGATACACACACATCTACCCACTCTACGATACCCGGTCAGTGGCCATCAATGGTCATCCAAACACCTCCATGAGATACAATCACAAACAATTTCTCAAATACACTCAATTCTATACATCTCCAATTGTTCACATCCAAATCCACATTTATTTCACAATTGAACAATTTAAGAAAAATTAACAAGAAATCATCATAAATACCATTGTGTTGTTCAATACGAAACACTAAAGTTTTGAAATCAAGAATAAAGGAGAAATTAAGAGAAAAACCCACTTCTCTTGAAATCTACGGTTTTGAATATGTGAAAAAAAACTTTGATGGTTACCCAACCATCCCATTGTTTAAAACATGCTAACATTTGCAAAAAAAACATCAAGAATCCTTGATTTCATAGCATATTAATATGATGTAGAGTCAAAGAAAACATATATGTATAACCCTAGCCTCAATGTAAGAGAATGGAAGAAAACCCCTATTTGAATCAAAATTCCAAGTAAGAACCCAAGCTCTAGTGACCTCCTTCTTCCCTTTTCTTCCTTCTTTAATCTTCTTCTAAGGTTCCAAGAGGTGTGGGGTGAGAGTGGAGTGAAAGGAATGGGAGTAAATGGGATGAAAATGGATTTTTAAACACAGCAGCCCCGATTTTTATTGTCCACAGGCTGATTTGATTTTCTCAAAAATTATGGTTTTGCCATTAAGAATCTCCAATTTGATCCACATGACTACCCTAAGGTTTTTCGGCGTTGCGGATTCATTTTAATGTAATTTTAACCTAAAAATATTTATTTTTATAATTTATCTCAAAACTAAAATAAATTTACACTCGAAACACAAAAATTACTATTTTATTCCTTCGAACCACTATATGTGCTAAAAAGCTATTTGAAGTTTTTCGGATCTCCCAGATTCAATGATAATATTATTTTGATCTAAAAAAATTTATATTTTTATTTAATTACCCTTATCACCTTAAACACCTCCAAAAATTAAATTTCACCATTAATTTGCCTCCCTAGTACTTATTCATACTATTGAAATTTATAGGGTTCATGCATTCCTTATCACCTATATTAGCATTTCAAAAATAATTACTTGCTATATAAAGATAAGAGTGTGAGGGTTTACAATCCACCCCCCTTAAAGAAAGTTTCATCCTCGAAACTTACCTTAAGTAGAGAACAAATGAGGGTACTTCTCTCACATCTCCAACTCTGGTTCCCAAGTAACTTCCTCCACTCCATGATGTTACCACAAAACCTTCACTAGTCTGATGACTTTGTTGCGGAGCACCTTCTCTTTGGTATCAAGAATCTTCACCGGTTGTTCTTCATAGGTGGCTCCATCTTGAACTTCAATATCCTCCAAATCTATAACATGTGTGGTCTCCGACTGACACTTCCTCAACATCGACACATGAAACACGTTGTGTACTCCGGATAACTAAGCTGGTAATCAAAGTTGGTATGCCGCTATGCCCACCGCTTTGCTCACTTCAAATGGTCCTATGTACCTTGGAGCTAACTTTCCCTTCTTGCCAAATCGCAGCACTCCCTTCTTGGGTGATACTTTAAGAAACACGTAATCTCCCACCTTGAATTCTAAAGGTCTTTGTCTTTAATCCGCATAGCTTTTTTGTCGACTTTGTGCCGTGCGTAATCTCTCCCGGATGAATTGAATTTTCTCTGTAGTTTCTCGAACAATTTTCGACCCTAACAAGCTACTCTCGCCGGCTCCCAACCAACAAGTTGGGGACCTACATGGTCTTCCATACAACGCCTCATACGGTGTCATCCCAATATTTGCCTGATAGCTGTTGTTGTATGCAAATTCTACCAACGGCAAATTATCTCTCCAACCTCCCTTGAAGTCCAACACACAAGCACGTAACATGTCTTCTACAATCTGGATCACCCTCTCGAATTGGCCATCCATTTGTGGATGAAAGGCGGTGCTGAAGTGCAACTTTGTCCCCATAGTTTTTTGAAAACTTAGCCAAAATTGTGCTATGAAACGAGAATCATGATCCAACACAATGGATAGCGGAACTCCATGCAATCTCACTATCTCGCGAATATAGAGCTTGCTCGGGGCCTCTAACGTGTCGGTGGTCTTCATACTCAAGAAGTGAGCAGACTTGGTGAGTCTATCAACAATGACCCATACGGCATTATGCCCTCGTGAAGTCCATGGAAAGCCAGATACAAAGTCCATGGTGATGTGATCCCATTTCCACTCAGGAATATGCAAGGATTGCAATAATCCTCCGGGCTTTTGATGCTCAATCTTCACTTGCTGACACACCACACATTTTGAAACGTATCTAGCCATATCTTTCTTCATTCCCTTCCACCAATACTGCCGCTTCATGTCCCTATACATATTGGTACTACTCGGATGTATGGAGAACTTGGAATGATGGCACTCGCCTAACACTTCTTCCCTTATTTGGTCATGATCGGGTACACATAGCTTTCCCCGAAACTGTAACTCATCATCACTTATCGCCCAATTCTCAACAATCTCACTCCTCTCCAACTTACTCCAGATAGCCTCCAACTCGTTGTCTAATCTTTGCAATGCCACAATCCTTTGTCGGAGCATCGGTTGAGCTATAAGATTGAATAGGCATGGTCAATCCTACTATCTATCTACCCATAGATCAAATTCCCCAAAAGCATCCATCATCTTCCACCTATTCACCACAAGGGAATTGATTTCACCTCGAGATTTTCTACTCAGTGCATCTGTTACTACATTCGCCTTCCCCGGATGGTAATTGAGTGTGAAATCATAGTCTTCTAAATACTCAACCAACATTTTTTGCCGAAGATTCAAGTCCTTTTGGGTGAATATGTACTTGAGGCTCTTATGATCAGAAAACACTTGGAATTTCTCTATGTACAAGTAACACCTCCACAACTTAAGAGCAAAAACCACAGTGGCAAGCTCTAAACCATGGG
This sequence comes from Ilex paraguariensis, assembly GCA_963454935.2. Taxonomy (NCBI): domain Eukaryota; kingdom Viridiplantae; phylum Streptophyta; class Magnoliopsida; order Aquifoliales; family Aquifoliaceae; genus Ilex; species Ilex paraguariensis. Next base: position 621,683 of record CAUOFW020003724.1, read on the forward strand.
TGAGATAATTATGTTCATGAACCTTAAGTTGTCTCGAGCCATAGACAACCACCTTTCCTCCTTGCATTAACTCACACCCCAAGCCTCGTAGCGAAGCATCAGTGTACACATCGTATCCTTCCCCACTGTTCGGAATAATGAGGACAGGAGCGGTTGTCAACTTCTCCTTTAAGGTGCGAAAAACTAGTTTACGGTCTTGAGTCCACAAGAATTTTTCTCCCTTCTTTGTGAGACGTGTCATCGGAATTGCTAGCTTTGAGAACCCTTCCACAAACCTCCGATAGTAACCTGCTAAGCCCAAAAAACTACGTACTTCGGTCATATTCTTTGGTGGTTCCCACTTCATCACTACCTCAATCTTTTCGGGGTCAATAGCTACCCCTTGTTCTGACACAACATGGCCAAGGAATTTCATTTCCTTCATCCAAAACTCACACTTAATCATCTTCGCGTATAACTTATGTTCTCTCAATGTCTGTAGTACAATAGAAAGATGGCGTCCATATTCCTCGTGAGTCCGGGAATAGATTAGAATGTCATCAATAAACACGATGACAAACTGATCTAGATACGACCGAAATACCCTGTACATTAAATCCATGAAAGCTGTTAGAGTATTAGTCAATCCGAACGGCATCACCGTATACTCAAAATGACCATATCGAGTACGGAAAGCAGTCTTAGGAATATCTTCCTCCTTGATCTGCAATTGATGACACCCTGTGCGAAGATCAATCTTGGAGTAATACTTAGAACCCCTTAACTGATCAAATAGGTTGTCAATTTGTGGCAAAGGGTATTTGTTCTTCACTGTTACTCGATTCAATCTTCGGTAATCCATGCACAACCAAAGTGTCTCATCATGCTTCTTCACGAAGAGTACTGGGGCTCTCCAAGGTGAAGTGCTCAAACGGATAAACCCAATGGTCAACAGATGATCCAGCTGCTTCCTTAGCTCCTTTAACTACAAAGGTGCCATCCGATAGGGAGCGATGGATATGGGTTCGATTCTTGGGTAGAGATCAATCTTGAACTCAATCTCCTTGTGTGGGGGTAGCCCGGGTAGTTCGTCTGGGAAGACATCTGGAAAATCCGATACTATCAACACCACATCCGCATGGAATTTATCCCGTTCATCTCCCATCAAGCTAGCTAAGAAACTCAAATGGCTCCCCACCTTCGCTTTCAAGAACCTACTACCCGTAGTAGGAAATGGATGGAAGGAATTTTGGCCATTCACGAAACTGAATACTACCCCTCCTGGTAGTTGAAAAGAAATTCGTTTACGGAAACAATCCATTACCGTCCGGAATGTGGATAACAAATTCATCCCAAAGATTATGTCATACCCCTTAATGTCTAAGGCAACCAAATCTACAATCAATTTGTGCTCCCCAATTCCAAGGACGCAACCCCTATACACCCGACTAGTATCCAACCGTTCTCCCCTTAGGCATATTAACACACAACGCATATTCTAGCTTCTCGAAGCCCAATACCAATTTAATAGCATATGTAGTACGTATAAATGAATGAGTCGCACCCGAATCAAATAAAATTCGGGCCCAAGAATTATAGAGGAGAACAATACCTTCCACCACTATATTGGAGACATTTTCCTCCGGTTGGGTCAAAGAAAATATCTTTCCTTGGTTGGCGCCACTTGGGGCTAGAGCTTCAAACGGTCTCTGCTGTTGTAGTGGCCTTTGTAGCGGTGGCTTGTTTGCATTCACCCGCCCGGTTGCTTGGTTTGTTTTGGTTGAAATCAATGGGCATTTATCTTTGAAGTGCCCAACACCTCCACATGCAAAGCATCGACGTGAATTGGTGCCTACTCTCTTTAGTACTCCTCCTACCCTTCGAGCTGTCTATGGTCTCTGTCCAACTACCTGATCTGGGCGACAGTGGGGTGCCGCTCTCTGTGCTCCACTACTACTAGCACCCATGCTGATCGAACCTCCCCTCATAATGTTCTATCACCACTGATTATCTTCCATGTCTCTCTTCACCAATATAGCCCTATCCACAAGATACCCATAGTCATGAATCCTAAGAGCCACAAGCTTCTCCCTAATGGGCGACCTTAAGCCTTGCTCAAAATGTTTGGCCCTCCTAGCCTCTATGGATATAAATTCGGTAGCATATCTGGACAAATCCTCAAACTTTCTCTCATACTCCCCCACCGTCAAACTACCCTGTCGAAGAGCGAGGAAATCAACACTCATCTTGTCTCTAACCGACTCAAGAAAATATTTGTCTTTGAAGACTTGATCAAACTCCTCCCAAGTAAGTGTATATGTGTTCCTCCGTCTCTTTATAGAATCTCACAAATGGTCGGCCTCCCCCTCGAACAAATAGGTAGCTAAGCCAACCCTCAAGTCTTCAGTAACTCCCATGCCATCACAAATCTTCTTCACCCGACGGATCCATCTATCTGTATTCAAAGGATTGGAGCTCCCTTGGAAGGTAGGCAAGTGTTGCCTCAGAAATTCCTGAAGAGTTACCATCCTCCGGTTGTCGTCCCCATTGCCTGGCACTTGTGCTAGGGGGTGAGCTCCACCATTATGGTTGTTGTTTCCATTATGATTTTGTACCAAAGTGGTGAGCTCCCTCAAACTTTCATATATGTCGCTTATGGCATCGGGAGGTGGTGGTGGTGGTGGATTTGCTTGTCCTGCCTAACGACGCCCACGTCCACGTCCACCATCCATCCTGCACAACAATTCACAATTTAGTTTCATTGATGTACAAAACATCCTAGTTATCACTTTGATCTAAAGCATAAAGTTCGTATAAAATTAGATCAACAATTTTCTTCAACCTAGTCCTACTCTTCTAGTGGTAATCCATAACCTATAGCTCCCATGTAAGACCTAATTCCTAGGCTCTGATACCAAATCTATAGCACCCCAAAATCGGGAGTCCTTAATTTAACAAAATTCGGACAGAGTCTCCTTTGTACGGGGAGCTCTACTCAAAACACAACCTATGCAATTATACTACAATGACCACATCGGGTCCATGTATGAATAAATATTGACCACATCGGGTTTATTTACCCATCAAATAATAAAATTTCATTCACCATATGTAATATCCACAATATCATCCCAAAAGAATAGGTCAAGCTATGACAATTACATTCCAAAAAAATTACACTCAAACATAGTAGCAGAATAAAAAAAATACTAGATTGTACATTATTATAAATAAATTCCCTAGTCTAGCACAAAAATAAACTATAGCTCTAGATGTCCACCTTGGGATCTAGGTTCCCCTCTGGTGGAACCTCCCAATTTTCTGGCTCGTCAACTCCGGGATCTTCCTCTAGCATGAAGTCCAAAAAAAAATATTTATTGGTAGGGGGTGAGCACTAAGCTTTGTTGGAAATCTTCCCAAAATCTAACAAGGTTTGGAAAACGTAAAAAAAAATGGTCAGTCTCATTTCAAAAATAGCATACGTAAATTTTGAAAGAAAACATGATATTTTTAAAAGATCTCAAGTTTATACATTAACAATAATTAAGTACAAGAGTAAAGCCAATCCCACCATAAATAACCATTCCAAAGAGTAATCATTCCGACAATAATTTCCAAGATAATCATATCCAAAAGATAACACAATAAACAATAATCACAATGTATCTCAAGTCTGATGTAAGATAATCGTATGAATAAACAAATAGAGAATATCCTGGCCTACACACACACAATTGCTCGCAAGGATATCAACTTCGGGAAGGTCGCCTACTGATGCATTGTCCCATACCAATGCACCGGCAATAACGAATCTGACCGAGGTATAGTATACTAATCCTCTCACACGGCACCCGTGAGCTAATAGGTGTTTGGTCACTAACCCCACTACGAGTGGTAGGAAAATTTTATACCCACACGGAGTAAGAACCACACACATCTACTCACTTTACAATACCCGGTCAATGGCCACCCATGGTCATCCAAACACCTCCATGAGATACAATCACAAACAACTTCTCAAATACACTCAATTCTATAAATCTCCAATTTTTCACATCCAAATCCACATTTATTTCACAATGGAACAATTTAAGAAAAATGAATAAGAGACCATCATAAATACCATTGTGTTGTTCAATACGAAACACTAAAGTTTTGAAATCAAGAATAAAGGAGAAATCAAGAGAAAAACCTACTTCTCTTGAAATCTAGGGTTTTGAATATGAAAAAAGAACTTTGATGGTTACCCAACCATCCCATTGTTTAAAACATACTAACATTTACAAAAATATCAAGAATTCATGATTTCATAGCATATTAATATGATGTCGAGTCAAAGAAAACATATATGTATAACCCTAGCCTCAAATATAAGAGAATGGAAGAAAACTCCTACTTGAATCAAAATTTCAAGTAAGAACCCAAGCTCTAGTGACCTCATTCTTCCCTTTTCTTCCTTTCTTAATCTTCCTCTAAGGTTCCAAGAGGTGTGGGGTGAGAGTGGAGTGAAAAGAATGAGAGTAAACGGGATAAAAATGGATTTCTAAACAAAGCAGCCCTGATATTTACTGTTCACAAGATGATTTGGTTTTCTTCAAAATTACGGTTTTGCCACTAAAAATCTCCAATTTGATCCATACAACTACCCTAAGGTTTTTCGACGTTCCGAATTCATTTTTAATGTTATTTTAACTTAAAAATATTTATTTTTATGAGTTATCTCAAAACTAAAATAAATTTACACTCGAAACACGAAAGTTACTATTTTATTCCTCCAAACTGCTATAAGTGCTAAAAGGCTATTCCAAATTTTTCGGATCTCTCAGGTTCAATGATAATATTATTTTGACCTAAAAAAATTTGTATTTTTACTTAGTTACCCTTATCAACCTTAAACACCTCCAAAAATTAAATTTCATCATTAATTTGCCTCCCGAGTATTTATTCATACTATTGAAATCTATAGGGTTCATGCATACCTCATCACCTATATTAGCATTTCAAAAATAATTACTTGTTATATAAAGATAAGAGTGTGGGGCTTTACATCTATATACCAGAAAAAGTTTCTTCAAGGTTCATGATAAGATACAAGAAGAAGCTGTACTTTTTGAAGTGGATAAGATTGAGATTGAAAGTCATCGGAGTTACTATTTGCCTTGATTGACAAAATTAGATTCAAGGTGGATTGTGCAATATTATCCTCAAATTCATGCGTTTAAATGCAATTGCATGAAATTTGAGTCTTTTGGGTTCTATAATCTCACATGATCGCATTCATGATGTACAAGCACATACAAGAGTTTCCTCATATCAGTGTGATGAACATGTGGACCATTAAAGCAAAAATCTGGGTATAAATGTGCACACGAGTGTGGTAATGTGCAGCAAAATGTGTCAATTCCTACGCGTTATGCTGGACTTATGTCAATGTGAAGCCAAATGTATTATTACGCTTCACAATCGCTCTCAGACTCAAATGATCTTAGGAGTATGGTGCAACAAAGAACTTCTCTTCTAAAAGCCCATCATGAGTCATTTAGCAAACACAATGCAAATGTGACGAATACACATTTCGATGTGAATGATCCAAAGATTGTGAAAACCAAGGGTAATCATATTAAGAATATTCCAATCAGCCCACGAAGATGTAATAAATGTTGGGGCACTGGCCATACTATTAGAAAATGTCTACTCTTGATGTCTCAATCCAATGATCCATTCGAGGACATGCCTTTTTCACAATCAGTTGGGTCACAGCACCACGGGACATGCCTTTTTCACAACTTAGTGGATCAGAACAACCATCCCACATTTCTTTTTCACAGCATGGTGGATCGCAAGAATCCATGCCATTATTGAAAGAGGATGACCGTTGCATTCCCTTTGTCAACGAGGGTATCCTTAACTATCAGGTTCATATAATACTCTTTGGATGTTTATATTTTTTTTTCCATATGAACTCATTCTTTGTTATTTTAGGATAGAATTTCAAGCTTTGATTCTACCATTCAATCATAGTACATCAACAATAGTTTCAGTAATATGGAGGTAATTACAAAAATTACAAATTTTATCCCACTATTGAGAGTTTTTCACCATTTTCGTCTAACCATCAATTTATGCTATCACAGTGGGCACCAAGATCATGGAGCAAGATGGGTTGATGTAAATTGACTTTTTTTGCAACTTGGAATGAAAATCTTTTACATTCTCCATTCCAAGTTTTTTTTTCACTTCGACATACCCTTTTTTTTTTGGAGAACTTGCGAGAGAATTTATTGATTAAGAATTAAATTACACTTAGCTAGGGGGATGTATTTCCCTTACCCTCGATGCAATCTAATTACAATGTGATAAGGAATTAAAAATTCTAATGCATGATTTTACATGGAAAAACAAAAAATAATTTCCTAACTAATGAAACCAGCTACTGAAATGTGATGCAATGCTGAACATTCACTTGAACAATGACGTGAACTGGATTCCAGCTGCATAGTAATTAAATGAATTGTGTGTAGTAGAACAGTAGCTGCCTTGAATTGAAAACAAGCTGAAGATTTGTAGTTGAAAGATACAGCTCATGAAGACAACAACTATAGTTATGACAACAACTGCAAGAGTTAGCTGAGGAGTTTCTGAGCTGATAACTGGAGCTGAGAACATTTGCAAGCTAAAGGATGAGTTGTAAGCATGAGCTGTGAGCTGAAGGAGATAATTGAAAGCTTGGTAGCTGGGAGAAAGAGCTAAAAGCATTTCCAAGTTGTTAGCATGAGCTTCAAGTAGGGAAGACTGAGAGTTATGAGATGGGAGCATTCTAGCTTAAAGAGAATTAATGGAAAGATAAGGCAAATGAAAAAGAGAGATCAGATATGGGAAGGTAATGAGGCTGATAAGGAGACTGAAAATCCTGATAATGAGTCTTCTGAGACAAGAACTGAAAGAACATCTTGATAGTCCCATTGTTAGGCAGATGAATAGCTTCAGACGAAAAATGGAGAAGTTCTCTGAAAAACAAAAAAGGCTCCCAAGAGAATCCTGTAAAGAGAGAGAAAATTTAGATAAGAAAGGGGAGAAATATGATGAGTGTCCTTTGCACGCATGTCCAGTTTAAACCGAAGACTGCATAGATTTTTTATGGGTGTCCTTTGGGATAGATGATGCAGAGGCGAAGCCAGCATAATTTCCTGGTTAAAGCCCTTCCTTATAAGAGTATTGCAGAAGATGAATATCCAGTAGGAAAGTAAAAGACGAATATCCAGCAAGAAGAGCATCTAAAGAGATAAAAAATCCACACAAGACCAAACGACTTGGAGAGCGAAACCACTAAACAAGGCCAAAATAGTCCACGAGAAATAGAAAGCCAGTAGAACTGATGAGGAAAACCCTTTTTGCTTTGAAACTAGTAGAAGATGGATAGCCAGCAATTGCATGGAGAAGATCAGTACAAAAATTAGATGGAAGTAGAGAATAATCCTAACAGGTAGATGTAGAAAGATCCATGAAGAGTTTTCCAAAATCTAATTATCAACTACCAAGAAGTGATGCAAAGAGGAGGATCCAGAAAATGCGAAAAAAGGCCAAACAGAGATTTGGATCCAAATCCCTGGTAGTGTTAAGAAGCTGCTTTCAGAATACTAGATGCCTTGACTCTGAAGTTGACTGAGAGAGTCAAGATAAAAAGATGCTTGCTATATTCCTTTCTACTCGCCTTCCTTTTCTTCCGGAAAAATTATTAGAATAAGAGAGAATATGTAATAAACTTTGGACTATATAAATTATTGATTATTCTGATTGCTTGGAAATTTGAGTGTATGAGCACTTCTTCATGCAGTATACTAGAGCATATCCATTGTCTTTCTTTAAGAATTCTAGTTTTAAAACCCTGGTTAAGAGTACCACTATTTTGGTTAAATTACCACTTTTTCTTTTTGTTAACATTACCACTATTTTGGTTAACATTAACATTTTTTTTGTTACGAGTACTGCTTTTTTGGTTAATCTTACATTTTTTTGGTTAAGAGTGCCACTTTTTTGAATAAATTACCACTATTTTGGTTAACATTACCACTGTTTTAGTTAATAGTACCACTTTTTTGGTTAAGATTACCATTCTTTTGGTTAAGAGAACCACTTTTGATGCCTTGGAGGAATTTGACCTATGGGTGGATAGAAAGGGGGATCGATCCTGCTTATTTAATCTTGTAACTCAACCACTTCTTCGACAAAGGATTGTGGAATTGCAACGATTAGACACCGAGTTGGGAGCAATTCGGGGTAGATTGGACAGGAAGGAAATTGTTGAGAATTAGTCGACACAGGGTGATGAATTACAGTTTTGTAGAAGACTATGTGTACCAAATAATGACCAGCTGAGGGAAGAAGTATTGGGTGAGTGTCATCTTTCAAAATTTTCCATACATCTGGGTAGTACTAAAATGTATAGAGACATGAAGTGTCAATATTGGTGAAAAGGGATGAAACAAGATGTGACCAAGTATGTTGCACTGTGTACGGTGTGTCAGCAGGTGAAGATGAACATCAAAAGCCCGAAGGATTACAACATTCCTTGCCTATTCCAGAGTTGAAGTGGGATCACATCACCATAGACTTCGTGTCGGGTTTTCCACGGACTTCATGCACTCATAATGTAGTATGGGTTATTGTTGATAGACTCACCAAGTCCACTCATTTCTTGAGTATAAAGACCACTGACACCTTAGAGACCTTGAGCAAGCTTTATATTCGCGAGATTGTTAGATTACATGGAGTTCCACGCTTTATTATGTCGGATCGTGATTCTTGTTTTGTGGCACAATTTCGGCAAAGTCTACAACGAGCTATTGGGATAGAGTTTCACTTTAGCACCGCCTTTCATCCTCAAATGGATGGCCATTCCAAGAAGGTGATACAGATTTTGGAGGACATGTTACGTGCTTGTGTGTTGGATTTCCAGCGAAGCTGGAGTGACCATTTTCTGTTGGCAAAATTTGCATATAATAATAATTTTCAATCCAGCATTGACATGGCACTTTATGAAGCATTGTATGGGAGACCATGTAAGTCACTGACTTGTTGGCTAAAAGATGGAGAGAGTAGTTTGTTTGGGCCAAAAAATTGTTCAGGAGACTACGAAGAAAATTCAACTCATCCAGGAGAGACTACAAATGGAAAAAATTAGACAAAAAAGCTATGCGGATAGAAGACGAAGACCATTGGATTTTCAAGAGGGGGACTATGTGTTCCTCAAGGTGTCACCCAAAAAGGGGGTGTTCAGATTTGGCAAGAAAGGAAAGTTAGCTCCAAGGTATATCGGACCATTCGAGGTGATCAAAGCAGTGGGCAAGTGGCATATCAACTACGGTTACCAGCTCAGCTGCCAGGGGTGCATGATGTGTTCCATGTTTTAATGTTAAGAAAGTGTCAATTGGATACAATGCATGTCATGGATTTGGAGGATATTGAAGTGCAAAATGGAGTAACATATGAAGAACAACCAGTGGGGATTCTCGATACCAAGGAGAAGGTACTTCGCAACAAAGTCATTCAACTGGTGAAAATCTTGTGGCAACACAGTGGAGTGGAGGAACCTACTTGGGAACCACAGCTAGAGATGCGAGAGAAGTACCCCCATTTGGTCACTACCTGAGGCAAGTTTTGAGTACGAAACTTTCATTAAGGGGGGTGGATTGTAAATCCCCACACTTTTATTTTAATATGTAGTAAGTAAATATATTAATTTTTTTTTTTTTTTTTGTAATCGAACTTGTATCAACTATGTTTGATGTCTAAATGTATGTTGTATAAGTTTGGGTTGGTTTTAGAAGGGTTTGGAATGGATTGAAAATGAAAAACAAAGGAAACAAGCAAAACTGAATAGAGCGTACTAGTACTGCGTACCGATATGCCCGAAAGTTATCGTACCAGTATAGCGTATTGGTATGCTACTGTCTAGAGAGTTTATCGTACCGGTATGCTCTGTAAATTTCAGAAACTTTAAGTCGCGATCTGGGGTCCATTTTTCACACTATAAATACATAATGACGCCTCTATTAGCCCCATTTCAACATTTTTAACCCTAGAAAATCTTAGAGAGGAAGAAAGGAAGAGAAAAACACAAGATCAAAGGGGATTTGCTCCTTGGTTTGAATCAAAACCCTAAATTTCTTCAAGAACACCAAGGTAAGGGTTTCTCCTATTCTCTTACATTGAGGCTAGGGCTTATATACATATATTCTTTTGACTCTAAATCTTGTATGTATGCTATGAAATCTTTGATTCTTGATATTCTTGTAAATATTACCATGTTTTAAACAATGTTTTGGTTGAATAACCATTCAATCTCTTTTCTTGTCATGAAACCCTAGTTTTCAAGATCAATGGATTTTTCTCTTGATTTTTCCTTCGTTCTTAATTTCAAAAAAAAAAACTCTAGTGTTTTGTATTGAACAACAAATGATATTTGTGATGATCTCTTGCTTATTTTCTTAAGTTGTGCTTTTGTAATGCAAATTGTGGAAATTGGGGAATTTGGATTTCATTGTGATTTAAAATAAATATTTTTGATTACATATCTTGTATAGTTGTTGTGATAGACTTGAATTGCATTCGAGCACTGTTATAGAGTGTTAGAGGTTAGTCCATCCTAGTGGGGGTGAGATGGTTTCTTAACACTTGTAGTGGTTTATTGTTTGTGAGAGTAACCACTATTGTTCACGTAAGTTCGAGACTGAGGGATGGTATACCTTTCCTGGGAAGGATTCGTCAATGCCGTGAGAGACGGTATACGCCCTTCCTAAAATATTTGGGGATTCTGTGATTGTGGTGAGTGAATGAGGTAGAATCGGGGTTTAGATTCATGGGAAACAACATATATACATGAGAATATAAGATGATGCTATTTCATGACTAAACTGATTTCTTCACTTGTTTATTCCTTTCATTTAACTTATTGCTATGGTGTAAACTTGAGATCGAATTGTCCTTGTTTTCTCTCAAAAGCTATGTCTATGATATTTGTAAAATGAGACCAACTATTTTGCATGCTTTCTAAATCTTGTTTGAGTTTGAGAGAATGTTGCTATAGAGTTTAGTGCTCACCCCCTGCAAACAACATATTTTTCAAATTATGTGCTAGAGGAGGAGCTCGGAGTAAAGGAACAAGCACATTAGGAAGCTCCAATAGAGGGGATCGTGGATCCCGAGGTGGACGTCTAGAGTTATATCCTCTCCTATTCTAGACTATGAATTTTATTTTGAGACTATGTAAAGTCTAACTTTTTGTAATTCCGCTGCAAGTTAAATTTGATTCTTTTGGGATGTAATTGTCATTCCTGGTATATTCTTTTGGATATAATGGCCATAGATGGCCTATTCTTTTGGGAAGACATTGTAAATGTGATATTTGTTGAATGAGAGGTTCTTTAATAATGAATTTATTTAGTTGCTCTCAAGCTGTGAATGATTTAGATTGTGATGTCATCTAAGGTGGCTTTGGGGGCGTTACACACTATTATTAATTATATCCAACCTACTATCAATCACCTTCAAAGACTCCTTGATTTCATTTTGAGTATTTTCAATTTCCTCCATCTTTTTGCCCATTCTTACCAGCAAATGTCCAAATTTCATGAATGTAGAAGAATTTTGACGAAATAAGTTTTGTTCTCTCACATTTGATAAACCCTCCTTTAATTTTTGCAATGCAAGCAACATTATCTTTATATAAGGCGGTTGGTGAATTTGTAATCAAAGGAAACCTACAAGTATCTCAAATGTGATGGACTATAGACCTTAGCCACATACATTCATGGATCGTTTCATGGAGTGCAAGTATCTCAGAGTGATTGAAAGATGTAGCAATCAACATCTGCTTAGTAAATCGCCATGAGATCGTTGTGTCATCATATGTGAAAATATACCCAGTTGGAGAATGAGACTTGTGGGCATCTGATAGGTATCCAGAATTTGCATATCCAACTAACTGTAGACCATTGGTTGATTGCTTTGAATATAAAAAGCCCAAATCTATAGTTCTTAGATATGATCTAGTGACAATCTTGAAAATCTATTCACTAAAGTTTTACCATCATCAACGTTCAAGAAATTGGTATATGACATTGGAATGCATCAAGGTTGTGACCAATCCAATTGATTTCTTATAAGGGGAAGATTTTTATCTGGGGGAGTATCCACATCAAAATACAAAACATATGCACATTGTACTCTTTTTCTATTGTCTAGGTTTTTGTCCTATTAGATTTTTCTAACAAGGTTTTAATGAGGCAACATTAGTGCATCCAATGCTATTCTAAAATTTATCTGAATTTGTACTCTTTTTCCTTCGTTGAGTTTTTTCCCATAGGGTTTTCCTAGCAAGGTTTTAACGAAACATATTATTTTAGTACATTAGTCATCCAAGGGGGACTGTTGTAAATATATTATATATAGATATGGATGAACTCTAGCCTAACAACTTAATAGGTGTTAGTATTTTACTCTATAATCTCTGCTCATAGTTAATATTGTATTTGATGACCATTATGATTTGAGACCTATAAAAGTAAGTCTTCACCACAATGAGATATACACAAGTTGAGAAATTTTTTCTCTAGCATATATATATTCTCTATATTCTCTTTGTAGTCTACATAATTCTCTTACTTTCACAACAATATAAATATAGATATTTGACTAGATTAGTATTCTCACTAATATTTTTTTGGATCCATTTTCTTTGAAGTGCAGGGTATAAGTGGCCGGTACAGTGTTTGAAAATTTTGAAGAAGTACTACCTATTTTACATCAGATTTTTGGAAGAGAGAAAGAAGAGAGAAATGAGTGTTTCTTCAAACCTCTCTCTACGATCTAGGGCCAATCGTTTGTCGAATCAATTCAGGCCAAGAACAATGGTTGATATACTCGACGAGAGTTACATCTACATACCAAAAATCAGGAATTTTGCCAAAGTCTCAAGAACGATATTTTTGAAAATCAAGGTTTGAAGTTTGATTTGGGTTCTTGGGAGTTTCTACCACTCGTATTACGTTTTAAGAGGCAGGATTCTTCTCCTAACTAGGTTTATTTTCAATCTAGGGTTTTGTATGAAATGGGTAAGATGATTTGAGATGAAATCTCTTGTCTAAATGTATTTCTAATGTAACTAGGGTACGAGAAATTGTATAAGAATGTATCAAACCAATTTTGCATGAATTGTGTATTGTTGAAATTGCTGGTTACGTGCTTTAAAATGTGTTTGATAAAATGTCTATGATTGATAAGTTTGTTATTTGAGTCAAATTGATATAACATGCTTGGTGGTNATCCAATGCTATTCTAAAATTTATCTGAATTTGTACTCTTTTTCCTTCGTTGAGTTTTTTCCCATAGGGTTTTCCTAGCAAGGTTTTAACGAAACATATTATTTTAGTACATTAGTCATCCAAGGGGGACTGTTGTAAATATATTATATATAGATATGGATGAACTCTAGCCTAACAACTTAATAGGTGTTAGTATTTTACTCTATAATCTCTGCTCATAGTTAATATTGTATTTGATGACCATTATGATTTGAGACCTATAAAAGTAAGTCTTCACCACAATGAGATATACACAAGTTGAGAAATTTTTTCTCTAGCATATATATATTCTCTATATTCTCTTTGTAGTCTACATAATTCTCTTACTTTCACAACAATATAAATATAGATATTTGACTAGATTAGTATTCTCACTAATATTTTTTTGGATCCATTTTCTTTGAAGTGCAGGGTATAAGTGGCCGGTACAGTGTTTGAAAATTTTGAAGAAGTACTACCTATTTTACATCAGATTTTTGGAAGAGAGAAAGAAGAGAGAAATGAGTGTTTCTTCAAACCTCTCTCTACGATCTAGGGCCAATCGTTTGTCGAATCAATTCAGGCCAAGAACAATGGTTGATATACTCGACGAGAGTTACATCTACATACCAAAAATCAGGAATTTTGCCAAAGTCTCAAGAACGATATTTTTGAAAATCAAGGTTTGAAGTTTGATTTGGGTTCTTGGGAGTTTCTACCACTCGTATTACGTTTTAAGAGGCAGGATTCTTCTCCTAACTAGGTTTATTTTCAATCTAGGGTTTTGTATGAAATGGGTAAGATGATTTGAGATGAAATCTCTTGTCTAAATGTATTTCTAATGTAACTAGGGTACGAGAAATTGTATAAGAATGTATCAAACCAATTTTGCATGAATTGTGTATTGTTGAAATTGCTGGTTACGTGCTTTAAAATGTGTTTGATAAAATGTCTATGATTGATAAGTTTGTTATTTGAGTCAAATTGATATAACATGCTTGGTGGTGATGTTAGAATGTAATTATATGCTTGATGATATAAGTTACATTGAGGATTTGAAATTGCTCATATTGTGCTCATGACATGTTTAACATGATGTTTTAATTGTAATTAAAATCTTGGTTGCATAATGATATGAAATGTAATTGTATATTACATTTCATATGCACGGGAAGCATCACATGTGACATGGGTGTGGGTGTGTGCATAGTTTTGATTAAACACCATCCTTGGTGGGTTATTGCATGGGCCAAAGAAAGTTAGGCCAAGGTTCGACTGAGTCATATGAGTTGCATTGAAAATAAGGTCGGGGTTAGCAAGAAGGGCTAGATTATCCCTCGGGTGCAAGCCTAGTGTGTCGGCGTATGCGGAACCATTGGTGGAAGTCCATAAATGTTATATCGGTTTGCTACGCATTGGTGCAAGTCCATAATTACCTACCCCAAGAAAAATCCAGTATTTATAAATGGTCATTGAATGTGTAACATCAATGGCGGGGGTCTAGAATGCTTGAATTCATATTCATGACATTGCATATGCTATAAGGGTCGGTGAAGGCTTGAATTGCGTTGCATGTGTGAGTCTTATCTCATAACATGACAAGATATTATGACATTCATTTTTGAAGTTGTATATTCTTGGATGAATGCTTGTTTGATTGTTGAATTGCATGTGAGCATGTCATATGCATCTAGGTTGAGGAGTAACCTCTTTAGGAGATACTCTATTGTGTGTGACTCACCCTTTATGGGGACAACATTTCAGGTGCGGGACAAACGCTAGTGGATGGCTCTCACTTGGACCCTCATTGATGAAGAAAGCCGAGTTGTGGCTTTAGATTATATTTTTGTAAAACAATTGTGTAATTAGTTTTTGGACAGGTAATATTGTTTAAAGGGTTGTGTAATGAACATTTATGGACTATATTTTGATTATAATTTGATGTTATATGAGTTTGAGTGAATGTTTGTATGAGATTGGATGAGTTGAAATTGAAAAAGGATTGAATTGGGAGAAAATTGGGCTCATCTACCAGTAGTAAGTTTTGAGCTACTGGTAGTTGCGGGTGGAGGGCTCAACTACCGGTAGCACGTACATGAGCTAGCGGTAGCTCATCCTAAAATTTTCAGTTGTGCTTGTTGGAAGAGGGCTCAACTATCGCTAGCACATACACAAGCTACCAGTAACTCTTCCAAAATTTTCAAAAACTTAAAATAACTTAGCCAAGCCTTCACGCCTTGAGCCCTTTTGTTCAAAGGATGTAAATGGAGTAATATTAAGGATAAATTGATGTATATTTGACATTGGAATGCTCAAGTGATTAAAATTTATACAAGTTATGTGTTTGGGAGTGCTTAGTACAAAGGAGACTCTGTCCAAACTGTATGTTGGTTACGATCCCGGTGAAGGAGATGTTATGACATGGTGTCGGGTTGTGCAACATTCATGGGTACTTCCGCGGGTTGATGAGTGATTAACGTGTTGACAAAGGACCTTTGGTTTTAGGATTGATGAGTGATGGGTACAATTGAAAAATTCATAAACTAAGTACATACAAATCTTTCACCTTCATACATAGGAGTCTTGTTAGTGTGAACAATTAATGATCTTACGTGACTTTTAGTGTTGGTGATAGGTGAAAACATGACTAAAGGTTAGTTAAACCCTAATCCTTTAAAAGATTTCAAAGGTCAAATGTGAGAAAAGAGCCCAATGTGACCAATCATTAAAAAGTGAGACATAAATAAATGGTAAAAACAATTGCACTTAAATTGTTGAGAGTACTTATGCTTAATTTTCATTGCTCATTTGTAAAGCTCACAAAGCTCATGCTAAACATGTTTAGAAGCATATTGATAAATTACAGAATTCACAATTTTGCTAATTGAAGCCATAAGAGAAGAATGAATAGAAGATAGGGGGAGTTGTTAAATTAAACCTAAAAAGTGCGTAAATGAATTAGGGTTAATTATGCGAGTTAATTGATTTAAAGTGATTCATTAAGATTATATTATGATTAATGTTTGAATTATATATTTTTCAGGGTTTTTATATGTAATTATGGAATCTTGGAGGGTTAAAGAGCACGAAAAAACAACAAAAGAGGGTGGAAAAAGGGAAAATCAGCAACTGTGTACCATCCGGATGGTCTAACCACCATCCCAACGGTGGAAGTCACTGGAAATCAACAGAGGGAGCCAAAGAAATAAAATCCAGGGAATAAACACCATCTAGACGGTAGTGGTGGCCTTAACTGCTTTACCTTCTCCTTTTCTCCCATTGGTCCATTGGTGCAATACTCCCCTTCTATTGGTTGTCATGGATGTCTACCTGTAAACCCCCACATTCTTATCCTTATAGAGTAATGTAATTATTTTGAAATGCTAATATATGTAATGATGTACACATGAACTATTTAGATGGTAAGAGTAGAAATAAAAATGTTAGGCGAGGTAATACGGTATGTAGTAGAAGTTAGGAAATATTTTGGAGTTTAAACACATTTTAGATAGAATTTGGGTAGGAAGGGTTTTGACACTACCTTAGTATTTAGACCACAACTTTTTATCCTGATGTCCCTTTGAACTGAAATTTTTATAGCAGACACTAGACTTCCAGGGCTACAAAATAGTATTTCACAAACAATTCCAAATCGACCTCTAAATAGGCCAAAACTTCATTATAAATTTAGTAAAAAAAATGGGAGTTCATTCGAATGTGAAGATATGTTCTAACGACAGTTTGTCCCAGTGCTTTTGTGTCTGACAGAACTCTGATGGACAAACACAATTACTAGGAGCAAATAACATTCGAACACCATTATAGCATTTGAATGCCATTATGACGTTTGATTGCCATTTTGACATTTGAACGTGAGGTTACAATTCTGAGTATCAGATTCATGCCGAGAGGACTGTTTCTCATACTATAAATACCTAAAAACACCTCCCTTAGCCCAATTTCATCAATTCTAACCCTAGAGAACCTTGGAGAGCAAGAAAGATGGGGAGAAACATAAGATTAAGGGGAGATTTTCACATTGGAACATATCAAACCCTTTAGTTTTTCACACAAAACTACGGAATCAAGGTAGGGATTTCTTCCTAATCTTGTTCATTGTGGCTACAGTTTATTTATATGTTATGAAATCCTTGCTTCTTTATGTTCTTGCAAATCATATCATGTCTTGGATAAAGCTATCTTTGATAGCCATAAAGATTCTTGTTCTTGTGACCAAAACCCTAGTTTTCAAGAAATATAGATTTTTAATCTTGATATTCCATTGTTTTTGATTTAAAAAATCTAGTGTTTTGTTTCAACAATAAAATTTTATTTCTTAACGATCTCTTGCTTATTTTTCTTGAGTGGTTCAGTTGGAAAAATACCTGTGGAATTATGGTTCTTGATTTATTTGTGATTTGATAAATTGGTTTGGTAGTGTATCTCTTGTGTGGATGTTTTGATAAACATGAGTGACAGTTGACTGGGTATCATAGAGTGGGTAGATGTGTTTCTTACTTTGAGTGGGTTTGAAAGTTCCCTACTACTCGTAGTGGGGTTGGTATCTTGCGAGGATCAAACCACTATTCGCTTACGGGAATCGAGGCTGAGGGCTAGTATACTATTTCTGAATTGGATTCATCACTACCAATGCGTCGGTATACGCCCTTCCTAAAGTTGTGTATCCTTGCGAGGATTGGGTGTGTGTGTGGTCCAGGATATTCTCAATGTATATATTCATGTGAAATCTTACTACATACCTAAGATAAAATGTGGATAATGGTTTATTATTTGGAAATTAGTTTTACTTCTTTATTTAATTTATTGATATTGCGTAAACTTGAGATCTGATGAAATGTCATTGTTTTATTTAAAAATTTATATGCGATATTTGTAATATGAGACCGATCTATTTTATACGTTTTGAAAACCTTGTTCGAGCTTGAGAGGATTTTCAGAGTTTAGGTTAGAGGAAGAGCTCGGATTTGAGGAGTAGGTGCATTGGGAAGCTCAAAAGAGGGGAACAAGGATCCTGAGGTGGAAGTTTAGAGTTGCTTTCTTTATGTTCTAGATTGGGTGGTTAATTTTGAGACAATGTTAAGTATACTGTTGTACTTATTCCACTACAAGATAATATTTAGTCTTTTGGATATAAATGACATGGTTTGGCATATTTGTTCATGGATGATGTTTTAGTTTTTATGGATGACGAATGAATTTTTTTTTAATTATGGATTTCATTTAGTTGTTCACATGATATGAATGGCTATAGATAATAATCCTTTCCAAGGTAAATTTTGGGGCGTTACACTGCCACCTTGAGCCTTTATTGGAGCCTATAAATAGGCATGTTTGAGCCATTTTGAAGCATGATCTTCCACCCTCTGGAGAACGAAGGTCCTAGAGAAAAATACCCCACCCTAAACACCCCTAGCTAAAATTCTCTTCGTCTACATTTCTTTGTACTCCTTTTTACTTGAATGGTTGAACCTTTCTCACTTTTTTGCCGTAGTTCGATAGTAAGANTTCACATTGGAACATATCAAACCCTTTAGTTTTTCACACAAAACTACGGAATCAAGGTAGGGATTTCTTCCTAATCTTGTTCATTGTGGCTACAGTTTATTTATATGTTATGAAATCCTTGCTTCTTTATGTTCTTGCAAATCATATCATGTCTTGGATAAAGCTATCTTTGATAGCCATAAAGATTCTTGTTCTTGTGACCAAAACCCTAGTTTTCAAGAAATATAGATTTTTAATCTTGATATTCCATTGTTTTTGATTTAAAAAATCTAGTGTTTTGTTTCAACAATAAAATTTTATTTCTTAACGATCTCTTGCTTATTTTTCTTGAGTGGTTCAGTTGGAAAAATACCTGTGGAATTATGGTTCTTGATTTATTTGTGATTTGATAAATTGGTTTGGTAGTGTATCTCTTGTGTGGATGTTTTGATAAACATGAGTGACAGTTGACTGGGTATCATAGAGTGGGTAGATGTGTTTCTTACTTTGAGTGGGTTTGAAAGTTCCCTACTACTCGTAGTGGGGTTGGTATCTTGCGAGGATCAAACCACTATTCGCTTACGGGAATCGAGGCTGAGGGCTAGTATACTATTTCTGAATTGGATTCATCACTACCAATGCGTCGGTATACGCCCTTCCTAAAGTTGTGTATCCTTGCGAGGATTGGGTGTGTGTGTGGTCCAGGATATTCTCAATGTATATATTCATGTGAAATCTTACTACATACCTAAGATAAAATGTGGATAATGGTTTATTATTTGGAAATTAGTTTTACTTCTTTATTTAATTTATTGATATTGCGTAAACTTGAGATCTGATGAAATGTCATTGTTTTATTTAAAAATTTATATGCGATATTTGTAATATGAGACCGATCTATTTTATACGTTTTGAAAACCTTGTTCGAGCTTGAGAGGATTTTCAGAGTTTAGGTTAGAGGAAGAGCTCGGATTTGAGGAGTAGGTGCATTGGGAAGCTCAAAAGAGGGGAACAAGGATCCTGAGGTGGAAGTTTAGAGTTGCTTTCTTTATGTTCTAGATTGGGTGGTTAATTTTGAGACAATGTTAAGTATACTGTTGTACTTATTCCACTACAAGATAATATTTAGTCTTTTGGATATAAATGACATGGTTTGGCATATTTGTTCATGGATGATGTTTTAGTTTTTATGGATGACGAATGAATTTTTTTTTAATTATGGATTTCATTTAGTTGTTCACATGATATGAATGGCTATAGATAATAATCCTTTCCAAGGTAAATTTTGGGGCGTTACACTGCCACCTTGAGCCTTTATTGGAGCCTATAAATAGGCATGTTTGAGCCATTTTGAAGCATGATCTTCCACCCTCTGGAGAACGAAGGTCCTAGAGAAAAATACCCCACCCTAAACACCCCTAGCTAAAATTCTCTTCGTCTACATTTCTTTGTACTCCTTTTTACTTGAATGGTTGAACCTTTCTCACTTTTTTGCCGTAGTTCGATAGTAAGAGTGGGTGTGTTTCAACCATCCCTTGGGGAAGGATTATTTGCATTTTTTTTTTTTTGCAATCGTGTAGTGTTGTAATAAGATTGTCATACCT
Organism: Ilex paraguariensis; assembly: GCA_963454935.2. Taxonomy (NCBI): domain Eukaryota; kingdom Viridiplantae; phylum Streptophyta; class Magnoliopsida; order Aquifoliales; family Aquifoliaceae; genus Ilex; species Ilex paraguariensis. Next base: position 642,111 of record CAUOFW020003724.1, read on the forward strand.
TTATTGCTTGTCTACAGCAATGGGGATTGAGTAGTCCTTCTATACTCTTTAGTAAGGGTGAAGACATGTATAATAATGTTTAAGTAATGGAAATGCTGATGCTTTATCTATATCTTAACGTTTATACCTCCCTTAAGTGATAGATGTTTTCATTTTAGTTTGGTATCGTATTACTATATGCTCATGGTTACTAGTACCGAGCTAAACTTATTTTTTTATACCATTTCATCTATATGTTATTATGTACTTCATGTATGATACAATGACCCACATAGTTGAGATTTATGTAATAGTTTGGAGATTGGTTATAGATGGATTAAGTCTTACCATAACCAATTCTTTTGATTCAATTGATAAACCGGAACTTCGTCTTCATGAATCATAGACATGCGAATCAAACAGTTATAGTAAACCTTTTGAATGGTTCACCTTCAGGTTTAGACCTATCGGTTAATTTCTTGTTGGCACAAGAGTTAATTATTGTGAGGTGGAACTTTCATAATCTCAAGAAATAGAATGCATGTTGGATCCCCGAACTAGAGAGTAGTCTTTTTCAATTATTGCAATCAAAGTTTAGCTTAAGTATTTACTTATCAGTTCTAAGTTTACATCACAAGCTATTGTAATGCACACTACGTGCACGACAATCTTACCTTTTCTATTTTGAGTTCCAATTGATTCGAACTCGAAATTCACTGAGTAATACTACAGCTTGACCAATTATACTTGTGTGTATGATTAAGATCAAGTCCAATTTTTGATGCCATTGCCGGGAGTTACGGTAGTTTGAAAAGGAGCAAGGAAGTTGCCTAGTTTATGTTATATGTATACATACTTTTTGCTTCATTTTTTTGTTTGTCTGCTACGTAATCAATTGGGTTTGTAAATTAGTCTAGTCCTTCATCTTCAGTTTTTTATCATCACAAGCATATTCAGACTCTTTTGCGTTAAGCATGACTAATAATAATCGAAGAGAATAAGAGGTGGTCAGAATGTTAGACCTTTGAGAGAATATTTGTACACACATGCACTAGTGTCCCCTCATGTTTTTTTTTTCTCATAAATTCTTCAAATTTTAATTTTAAAGTAGGGATAATACAACTTTTACCATAGTTTCATGGTCTTGAGTCAGAAAACCCTTATTTGCATATAAAAGAATTTGAGGAAGTAAGTGGTGCATTACAAGATAATTCTGCAACGCCCCAGTTGAAAATATTTTGTGATGCCCCAAAAACTGGGGGTCCTTTCTCAATCCATTGATCACCAATCAACCCGCAAAAATAGCCGTGAGTACCATATAACCCGATACCACGTCGGTACACCTCATTTACTGGGATAATAACAAAACGGAAGTTGGGCAAAGTCTCCTTTGTACGAGAGCTCTACCCAATGCATTAATCACACGACCATCCCAAGGTCCATATCCCAGACTATAGGTTTAAAATTTAATCATTTACATCATCCAAAGAAAAGAACTCAAAATATGAAGGCTTAGAAATGTTACAGTTCAAAATTTAATTTTCAAGAAGAGATACTGGCACCTCTGTTAAGTTGTACCAATACCTGGGTTTGCTGAAACCCAAGCATCAATACCTATAAGACTAGGTATTGATATCTAGGCCCACTTTCAGTGAAGTACCGATACTTGTGGGCATACGTACCGGTACCTAAGACCATTGGAAGCTAGGTACCTGTGAGGTTCTGGTACCTGGAGCCTAGATTTCCCTAAATTTTCCAAATCTTACTTTTAACCATACAACTCATACAACATACTCTCATACTAAGATTACATGTCCAAATACAAAATACCCTTACAAGTCTTTATCAAAATACAAGTTTTGTATTACAAAATGCACAAAACCAAAAAGGTAAAATTTATATAAGGATCTTCAATTCTAAATCAAGAGCCACAACTCGGGTCTATCCTCAAAGCAAGCACGTAAGTGGGTATTCAGCTCAAGCTTGTCCAATACTTGAAAAATGTTACCACATGGGGTGAGCCAAAGCCAAGTAGGGTATCTCCTATGGAGAATACCTCCCAATCCCAATGCATATGATATGAATACACATTAACACATCAATCATATATCCTAAGTCACATATACATACATATATATACACACATATATATAGATATATGTGTATGTATGTGTGTGTGTATATATATATATGTGTGTGTATGATGCCAAACACACCAATCATGAATGATTTCTCATGAATACATGTCCAAACTCCGAACCCTTTCCTGGGTTCCCATACATGACACATATTACTATGTCATAACATGAACCAGGCATTCGAAGCCCATGTCATTGATTCTACGCATCCAATGAACATTCATCAAATCTTGTGTCTTTGTTAGGTAGGTAATTTATGGATATCACACCAAGGGGCTACCAAACCTACACGGCATTTGTGGGCATTTCACTTCGGGCTCTGAGTACACCTGCTCACTTTTCTGGAATTTTAACATAGGGCAAGTGAGTGAACCAAGTAACCGAGCCTTACACCCGAGGGAGAATCTATCCCTTTTTGATATACCCAACACAAGTTTTCTATTCAATGTTTTGTGCGACTCAATTGGACCTTGATCCAAGCTTCTCGAGTCCATCTATCAACTCACCATATGGTGGTTGACCAATCCATGCACTCACACTCATGTCAATGCCCATGAATGTAGTGCAACCCGTGCATGTGCAATGTAATGTACATTTGCCATGTCCATTTCATCATAATCTAACCATGACATGTGAGCATATGACAATATCCCTTAAACATTAAAATGTCTATTATATCATGAAGCGTGTGATAACATTTTGTAACATCACTAAGCATATTATAGTATTTTCCATTCAAATAACATACTTGAACATACACATGCATTTTATCAAACACCTTTAATGCACAAATATAAACAAATAGCATGCCAATACATATTTTACATAATTCACATATTCGAGCCCAAAACAAGTAGACATAGGCATAATGATGAGCGCATAATATTGCATATTTGACGGCCTCATTACATGAATTTTAACTCAACTTTTGTATCTAAGTACTTAGAGTTAGCCGAAATTATGAATAATGTTGAATTTTTGATGTTGCAGGTAATTATAGTGTAAATGATGGATTTTAGAACCTTGAAACCAAGTGTGGAGGAGTGGTGAAGATATGGACACATTACATGAGTATTTGGAGGCTTAAAAGTGAAAGAAATCAAGGAGGTATTGGTGTTTGGTAACATAGGCATCAGCAGCCACACCATTTTGTAGCAGTGCCTCGGTTTTGCTCCTTTTTGACCATGATCCACTTCGCATCTGAAAAAGTGACAAACATGAAAGTTGTAGATCTGGATATCCTCTATATGTTGTCAAACTTTTAGCTCAATCAAACGGTTGGATAAAAAGTTATGATAATTCTACGACAATTGGTGCGGAATAGATGGTAGCAGTACTGCATACTGATACAGTTCAGCCACTAGTGTTCGTGGTACCGGTACGCTCTCCTGAAGTAGCCCAAACACCTATTTTCATGCTCCACTTGCTTGGGGATCCCACCATTGATTCTCCCACTTGTCCCCTAACTTCCCTTACACATTTTCATGCCTCCTACACCCTAGTGGAAGACTTTGAAGGCTTGGACATTAATGTGGATGGGAGAGAAGGGGGCAGCCATGATGGATGTAGGCTAAGCCATTCCTAGCTTGTCAAAAGCCATCCACTCACCTCCCATTGATGGGAGGCCGGCACACACATGCTAGGGACCACCATGGACGAAAATGCAAGGCACACACTCCATATATTCAACATTCACAAGCTTTGAAGAGGTGGCTACCTAAGCTTAGAAAGCTCCAAGGAGAAAGATGATGAATAGTAGATAGAAAACTTGAATTTTTGCATTTTCTTCCATTGTTTCACTTGTATTTTATTGTAAGACTCTTGTAAACTTCATTATTTATTTTTAATGTCATTTATTTCAAGTGCTTTGCAAGTTTAATTGAGTATCTTAGTTTCTACCATTGTTGTCTTAAATTTTCTTCATTTCAAGTTTTAAAATGGGTATTGAATATTTTTCTTCATATTTTAAGATTTCTTGCTTTAAGTTAAGTTCCATGTTTCCTTTCTTCTTTATGTCTCTTTACATTATGCATTTCCTTCTTGCTTTCATGGGTAGCTAGATTTCTAGTTGGCTAATTCAAGGGAGACCTCCTCTTGGATTTTCCATTTCAACTCATTTTCTTTCCTCCTCTCGGTGTACGATGGTCCGGTTTGACTGTGTTAAGAGTGGATGGGGTTGTGAGTCTTTGATATCCCATAGGCCTAGTCATGGTTTATGCTTGGATCCTCACCAACTCGTCCCTACCTTCCCACAGTGAGGTCAAGCACATAACATGTTAATTAAATTACCCAAATATCTAACTAGTTACATCATAGCTATGTACGTGTTCTACATAGTCATGCTCATACCATATACTTAATTAAAATTGAAAGTAATCCTAAATAAGAGGAAACCCTCACCTTTCTTAACTTAATCAAGGAAGAATTTCTCTAAGAATACCAAAAAAAATTCCACAACCCCTAGCTCCCAACCCCTTGATTTTTAAAAATGGTAGAAAATAGATTTTGTTGGCGTTTATGCGTAAGCCTTGTTGAGTAGAACAAATTTTATTCTTGGTTGATGAAGATCCAGTTGATGGATCTTGAGATATGAAGGAAAAGAAGGAGAAACTTGAAAACTCTTAGCCTTTCTCCCCCCTCTCTCTCTCTCTATCTTTCTCTATCCAAAAATTTGCAACACGTTCGACTTTAATTAGTCTAATTTTTTCCAAAATCAATTAAATCTCGTCTCGCGTTAAGTTTAATACATTCTTATCGAACTAACTTTAAATTAGTTTTCGGGTTCCGCGAATAAAATCCGAGTGTGTTTATTTTAGTCGCACAACGCCCAATCACCTCGTAAAATGCTGTCTCAGAATTTGACAAAAATTAATTGAGTAGCTAGATTTTGCGATAAATATCCAACAGTGAGGTCCATTTTATCATCCGAATTCTAAAAAAATTTGAGTTTTCAACCCGCACCATAACGACTAATTACCGTTTTGGCCTTTCTTTTTTATTAGTTTTAATGTTTTTGAGTTTTATATTTTTCCTTTTTATTTGAAGAATAAAGCTAAACAGTGGCTAAATTCTTTAAAAGTTCAATCCATTCCAAGTTGGCAAGTCTTACAAATTGAATTTTTTAAGAAATTTTTTCCAGTACACCGCATTAATTTATTGAGACGTCAAATCATGAATTTTTGTGTGAAAGAGGGGGAAATTTTTTATCAATGTTGGGAGAGATTTAAAGATCTTTTTCACACTTGCTGACATCATGCATTTTAGAGTTGGACCTTAGCCGGTTTCTTTTATGATGTCCTTCCCTCTACATTGCGTCAGTTCATAGAAATGATTTCCCATAGAGAATTCATGAGAAAGAATCCTGAAGATGTAATTGAGTTCTTGATACTATTTCTAAGAGTTCCCAAATGTGGAACTCGGCCTTACCAAATATTGTTTAAACTAAGCTATCCACATCCCTGAAAAAGGTCAATGAAATTTTTGTTGTGTCTACTATTGACCAATTGTTTGGAATATGTGCCTTATTAGGATATCCTACGGAGGAGTGTCCTACCATCCCAGCATTTAAGAAAGTCTTAATGGAACAATCCAATGTCATTTTCAATTTTAATAAGCTTTATTCCAATCCATATTTTGAGACTTATTACCCAGGGTGGCGGAATCACTTGAATTTCAATTGGAGAAACACACAGCCTATGGGTTAGCCACCAGGTCAACCCCCACCACAACCTCAGACTCAGTAGCCAAATCAACCTTACCAACCCCCACATTAAAAAAAATTGGAAGATACCATGAATCAGTTCATTTAGAGTCAAATGAATTTCAATACACAATCTACTCATGCATTCAATGATCTCAATGCTCAAACATCAAAAAATATTGAGCATATTAAGAGATATTTAGCCAAGTTGACCCAGTCCTTGAGCACAACATAGAAAAAAAAATTCTCATATCAACCTAAACCACCAAAGGGTCAAAACTAGGCTAATGTTGTGTCCTCTAAACCTTCTCGGAGTCAAGTCCGAGCAATTACCACACTAAGGAGTGGTAAAGTGATTGACAAGCCCATCAAAGCCAACACTTTTGAGCCAATAGTTGAGTCAATCCCTATTAATGCCTGATGAAAACAAAATCATGTTCCTTTACCTTTTCGTCAACTAGTCTAGAAACCTCAACCATTGAACAATCATTATGAAATCTTTGAGTTGTTTAAGCAAGTGAAGATTAACATCCCTTTGTTGGATGCAATCAAGCAAGTCCCATCGAATGCCAAGTTTTTGAAAGACCTTTGCGCACTAAAAAGATGGATCAACGTACAAAAAATCAGTGCTATCATTTAGCACAAGACCCCTTTAAAGTACAAAGATCCTGGGAGTCTTATGATTTCATGCATAATTGGAAACTTTAGAATTGAGCAAGCTTTGCTTGATCTTGGAGCCAGTGAAAATTTACTCCTGCATACAATCTATGAGCAATTAGGATTTGGAGAGTTGAAACCAACAAATATTACATTATAGTTAGCAGACAAATTTGTGAAAATTCCACAAGGAGTTGTGGAGGATGTGCTTGTTCAAGTTGATAAGTTTTATTTTCCTATGGATTTTATAGTTTTGGATACTCTACCAATTTTGCATGTCTCTACACAAATTCCTGTTATTTTAGGACGTTTGTTCCTTGCCACATCAAATGCATTAATTAATTGTAGGAATGGAATCATGAAACTTTCATTTGGAAACATGACATTAGAATTGAATTTCTTTGATATTGCTAAGAAAACCAGGGAAGAGGAAGAGTTGCAAGAAGTGAATTGCATTGAGTCAGTAACTCAGAATCTGTTAGAAAATGATTGTAAAAAAAATGAGTCATATGCATTGTTAGAGTCTATTGCAGATATGTCCACAATTGGAACATGGGTTCCAAAGTTTGAAGAGTTATTACCCAATGGAATAAAGTCTATTGAGTCCAATGTCGTGGCACCCAAGCTAGAGTTGAAACCTCTTCTGAATGACTAGAAATATGTATTTTTAGGGAATGATGAAACTTATTCAGTGGTAATATCTTCAAAGTTGTTAGAATTTCAGGAAAGATAGTTGATAAGAGTCATAAAAAATCATCAAAGTGATATTGGTTGGACATTAGCTGATATTAAGGGAATAAGTCCTTTTCTCTGTACTCATTGTATATACTTGGAAGAAGACTCTAAACCCTCCAGATAGCTACAAGGTAGGTTAAATCCACATCTTAAGGAAGTTTTTCAGGTTTAGGTGCTTAAACTATTAGATGTTGATATTGTATATCATATATCTGATAGTAAATGAGTCAGCCCTACACAAGTAATACCCAAAAATTTTGGTGTCCCGGTAGTGAGAGATTAAGAAAATGAATTGTTCCCTATGCATACAGTCACTGGTTGGTGTGTGTGTATTGACTATTAGAAACTAAATTCTCTTATCAGAAAAGACCATTTGCCTCTACCTTTCGTAGACCAAATTTTGGAAATGATAATTGGACATGCATTTCTTTTTCTTTTTTTTTTTTGGATGGGTACTCCGAGCGTGCCACCTAGATCCACAGCAAAGCAAGAGCAATGAAACTCCCTTCCCTTAAACTAAAGACTTCTATCCACGTGTATGGCCCAACAACACCCGGTCCCTAGTGAACAATATCTACGTGTCCTGCCCCTGGGACACAATCACTCTACTAAATAAGGAAGGCATAGCCACTAGACTCCCCTAAGTGCCCTAAGCCTGACCTCTATAGTGTAGCCCGAATTGTCCTATAATCTCGGACATTCACTCTTGAGAAGCCACACTATCCAAGACTCCCCGTGACTTCCGACTGAGTGCATCGGCCACCATATTTGCCTTATCGGGGTGGTAATGCAAAGTGAATTTGTAATCCTCCAAGTACTTCATCTACCTATGTTGCCTAATGTTGAGGTCTCGCTGAGTGAATATGTAATTCAGACTCTTGTGGTCCAAAAACACTTCAAACTACTCTCCATAAAGATAGTGGCTTCATACCTTCAAGGAAAAAACAACAACCACCAATTCCATATTATGCGTAGGGTAGTTCTGCTCGTGGCTCTTCAATTGCCGTGAATCGTAAGTTACCACCCTCCTAGACTGCATCAATACACATCCAAGTTTGTCCTTTGAGGCATCACAATAGACTGTGTACCTCTATCCCCTCTCCAAAACTATCAAAATCAAAGCTGAAGTAAGCCTCCTCTTTAACTCTTGGAATGCCCTCTCAAACGAGTCATCCCACTAAAACTTGACCTCCTTCCTAGTCAATCTAATCATAGGTGTAGCTAACTAGAAGTCCTTAATGAATCTCTTTTAATATCTCATCGATCCCAAGAAACTACGTATCTTAAAGACTGACTTGAGCCTCCCCTACTCACGACTACCTCAACCTTCTCTGAGACAACTGACACACCCGAAGTCAACACCACGTGTCCTATAAATTTCACCTCTGTCAGCCAAAATTCACACTTGTTGAACTTAGCATTCAATTGGTGGTCTCTTAAGATCTGGAGAACAATCCTTAAGTGACCTTCATGCTCCTCCTCAGAGTTGGAGTAAACCAAGATGTCATTAACAAAAACTACGGCAAACTGATCTAAGTAGGGTTGTAACACCCTATGCATGAGATCCATGAATGTCGCTAGGGCATTTGTCACTTCAAATGGCATCACAATGAACTTGAAATGCCTATATCGCATCCTAAACGTCATCTTAGAGATATCTGCCTCCCTAATCCTCAACGGATGGTATCCTATGCACAGATCTATCTTTGAATAGAATCGCGCCCCTCTCAGTTGATCAAATAAATCATAAATCCTTAGCATTGGGTACCTATTCTTGATGGTGACCCTATTCAACTACCGATAATCTATGCAAAGTCTTAGTGTCTTGTCCTTCCTCTTGGAAAACAATACCGGAGCACCCTATGGTGAAGTATTCGGTCTAATGTAACCTTTGTCCAATAATTCTTGCATCCTAACCCTTGAGTTCTTGTAACTTTGTAGGTGTCATTCTATGTAGTGTCATAGAGATATGAGATGCACTAGGTTGTAACTCGATAGTGAAGTCCACATCCCGATGTGAAGGTAATCTTGGTAACTCATCCGAAAAAATATTTGCATACTCACAAACTACCTAATGTAGATCCAACTCCTGTCTCGCCTCATTCTCAAGTGTAAGGCTTGCAAGCCAACCCATCAATTGCCCATGTCAATGGGAATCATATAGCACTTGGGGTAAAGCATCATGATTTTTCCCTTGAAACTTGAAACAAACCGTCTAGTGACCCTCTTATGATCACAATTGATGACGACTCGAGGTGCCGCCAACCAATCCATCATGAGGATGACGTCAAACTTCAATATGTCCATGACCCTAAGGTCCACGATGAGTAGAATTCCTAAGATCTCTAGCTCATGCTCGACATATCTAACCAATGCAAACCCTAGCTCCTAGGGGAGTACTCACATGTAATGGCTCTCCCAAGGCCTCAACCTCAAAGTGTAACACCCCGCATTTTTTTTTATATATGTATATAGATATATAGTAAATAATTGTTGTAAAAATGGGGATATGTGTAGTGATGTGTGTTTGAATTTGGTAGAATGAAAAAGGGATGAACAGTGCATTGGCTGTAACATCAAGCTCGATTTCGACCTTGATGCAGTCCATATCTCTCAAAACTTAAAACATGAAATTTGTAGAGCTCTCTCTTAGGATTCCATATCACCTTGAATCATCTCAATCGGAACTAGGAGGAAGGAGTTATGTCCATATTACGAAGTAGTGTCTACACTGTCCAAAAATCTGTCCGGCAGACTACCTTTCGCTAATTTCATCATAACTCTTTATTGGAAAGTCCGAATTGTGCACCGTTATTTTTGTTAGAACCCTAACTCGTATATCTTTCCAACCATATAGGTTACACCTCCTAGAAATACCTGAGTCAAATCAGTTTATTCTATGAAGTTGACCAAAAATCTGCACTATGGTGCTCCTTGGATAGTAAAGGGTTGTGCTTTCTTATTAGACCTTGAAGGTGTAAAACCCCATATGTTTACATTAATATATTAATGTACTTGTTTAGTGATTCTTCTATATGTAATGACTTAAGAATAAACCATATATATATTAAAATCGTAAGGATATCACCTATAGTAGTTCGAAGGAATAAAATAGAAATTTTAATGTTCCAAGTGTGAATTTATTTTAGTTTTGAAATAAATCATAAAAAGCAATGTTTTTAGGTTAAAATAACATTAAAAATGAATCCGGAACGTCGAAAAACCTTAGGGTAGTCGTATGGATCAAATTGGAGATTTCTAGTGGCAAAACTGTAATTTTGGAAAAAAACTCAAAATTCAGCCCATGAACAGTGATTGTCGCGGACTGCTGTGTTTAAAACACAGAAACCAGCCCATTTCCTTCCATTTTTTCTCACATCTCTCACCCCCAAACCCCTTAGCACCCTTGGGGAAGATAGAGGAAAGGAGGAAAGGGAGAAAGGAGGTCATTAGAGCTTGGGTTTTTGGTTTGAAACTTTGATTCAAGGTAGGGGTTTTTCTTCCATGCTTGTCCATTGAGGCTAAGGCTAAAATATATATATGTTTTGACTCATACTTGTATGTATTTGCTAGGAATTCCTTGTTTCTTGGTTTTCTTGCAATTATGGCATGTCTTAAACAAAGTTAGGATTGATTACCCATGAAACTTCTTTTATAGCTTTAAAACCCTAGTTTTTGGGGAAATATGGAATTCTCTTTCTACATTTGCTCAAGCTTGGTTTTGAGAACTTTAGTGCTTTGTGTGAGTAATGAAAATGATGTGGTGGTGATCTCTTGTATTTTTCTTAATTGGTTATTTGGATTGTCGCATGATAAAATTTGGGGATTTTGATAATGGTTGCTTGTTGAGGGAAATTTGTGGATTTTATCTTGTATGTGATTGTTGGTATGAAAAGAGGATAATTATGAACCGAGGTTACTCGTAAGTATGCGGTTAAGTGTGGAATACTTGAAGGGGGGTAGAGGTTACTTGTAAGTATGCTACCTACCAAAAGAGGATATTTATGAACCGAGGTTACTTGTAAGTATGCGGTTATGTGTGGGAGACTTCAAGGGGGGTAGAGGTTACTTGTAAGTATGCTACCTACCAAAAGAGGATATTTATGAACCGAGGTTACTTGTAAGTATGCGGTTATGTGTGGGAGACTTCAAGGGGGGTAGAGGTTACTTGTAAGTATGCTACCTACCTAAAAGGACATCTAACGACCGTGGTTACTTGTAAGTATGCGGTTATGGGAAACAAAGACTTGAAGGGGGTGGAGTTTACTTTTAAGTATGCCACCTGCCAAAGGAAATATAATAATCGATGGTGGAATAAGCGTTCCTTTTTGTATTATGGTGTTACTATTGCATTTCCCACAAGAGCTTGTGGAGGTATGAGACTCTACAAGAACTTGTTGGAAATGGTTATGGTTGCTCATTGTGACTTGGGTTTACTGTTCATTTAAATTATTGCGAATGTTTAAACTTGAGATCTGTTTCAAATGTCACGGTTTTACTTCAAATGTTATATGATATTTTGGAAAATAAGACCGAACTGTTTTACTTGTTTTCTAAACCTTGTATGAGTATGGAAGGAATGTTGCTACAGAGCTTAGTGCTCATCCCCTACAAATAATATCTTTTCAGATTTCGTCTATGAGGAGGAGTTACAAGTAGATGAACCAGTGCATGGGGAAGCTCCCCTAGAGGGGAACGGGGGTCCTGAACTGGATGCCTAGAGTTATATTTCTTTTGTACTAGACTAGAGAGTTTATTTTGAAATCATGTAAAGTCTAGTATTTTGTTATTTCACTGCAAGTGTAATTTAATTCTTTTGGGAATATATTTGTCATACTTGGCCTATTCTTTTGGGATGGCATTGTGGATATGACATATGATGAATGAAAGTTTATTTTATGATGGATAAATAGACCCGGTGTGGTCAATAGTTATGCATATGTGGACCCGGTGTGGTCAATTGTAATATAATTGTACAGGTTGTGTTTTGGGTAAAGCTCCCCGTACAAAGGAGACTCTGCCCAAATTTTGTTAAAATATGAATGGTTGATGAATGAACTTTCGTCGTGATGAATTTACGTAATGCTCTCATCGGGTGAATGGTTTTTAGAATGTAATGTCACCCAAGGGGGTTTTTGGGGTGTTACAAATTTGGTATCAGAGCTTAGGCTTTAGGTCTTACATGGGAGCTGTAGGTTATGGATTACCACTAGAAAGGCAGGATTAGGTTGAACGAAATTGTTGATCTATGTTTTATATAAATCTTAGGCTTTAAATTAAAGCAATAATTAGGGTGTCTTGTACCTCAATGAAATTAAATTGTGAATTGATGTGTAGGGTGGATGGAGGACGAGGACGAGGACGTGGACGTGGGCGTGGTCGTGGAGGTCAAGCAAATCCACCACCACCACCACCTCCCGATGCCATGAATGGCATCTATCAATGCTTGAAGGAGCTCACCACTTTGGTACAAAACCAGAATGGGAACAACAACCATAATGGTGGAGCTCAACCACTAGCGCAAGTACCCGGAATTGGAAATGGAGATCGAAGGATGGTGGTTCTTCGAGAATTTCTGAGACAACATCCACCCACCTTCCAAGGGAGCTCTAACCCTTTGGATGCGGACAAGTGGATACGCAGAGTGAAGAAGGTATGTGACGGCATGGGAGTTGCCGAAGATTTGAGGGTTGGCTTGGCGACCTATTTGTTAGAGGGGGAGGCCGACCATTGGTGGGATTCGGTCAAGAGACGGAGGAACACTGATGCACTCACTTGGGAGGAGTTCGACCAAATATTTCAGGACAAGTACTTTCCTGAATCAGTCAGAGATCGAATGAAGGCTGACTTTCTTGCTCTACGACAGGGTAGCACGACGGTGGCCGAGTACGAAAGGAGGTTTGACGAGCTCTCCCGTTATGCTACAGGATTTATATCTACGGAGGCCGACAGGGCTAAGCGATTTGAGCAGGGACTGAGGCCGGTCATCCGGGAGAAGTTGGTGGCTCTCAAGATTAGGGAGTATGGGGACTTGGTGGACAGAGCTGCACTGGTAGAGAGAGACATAGAGGATAGCCAGCGACGACAGGGCTTCTTGAGAGGAGGTCCAATCCGGACGGGTGCTAGCACTAGTGGGGCACAGAGACCGACACCATACCGTCGCCCAGACCCGACAGGTGGACAACGACTTTTGACAGCCCGAGGAGAGGGAGACACTCAGACTAGAGCTGGTATTATCCCACGATCTTGCTTTGCATGCGGAGGTGTGGGACATATTCGGATGCATTGCCCAGTTTTTCCACCTCAGGGGCCTATCCAGACCGCAAGACAAGTACCAGCAGCCCAACCACCACCACCGAGGCCTGCACCGCATCGACCGATACAAACTCAAGCCCCCGGCGGCACCAACCAAGGGCGAGTATTTGCTTTGACTCAGCCGGAGGAGGACATTGCCAATGCCGTTGTGGAAGGTATCATTCTTCTCTACAATTCCTGGGCCCGAATCTTATTTGATCCCGGTGCTACTCATTCTTTTATACGTACTGCATATGCTATGAATTTGGGATTGGGTTTCGAGAAGTTAGAACATGCTTTGACTGTTGACTTGCCTACGGGAGAACAATTGGGTACTAGCCGAGTCTGCAAGGGTTGTGTGCTTCGTATTGGGGAGCACGAATTGATTGTGGATTTAATTGCTTTAGAGATGAAGGGGTATGACGTGATTTTTGGGATGAACTTGTTATCCACTTTTCGTGCGGTACTGGATTGTTTCCGCAAGCGGATTACATTTCAATTGCCGGGAGGAGTAATTTTCAGTTTTGTGAATAACCGAGATTCTTTCCATCCATTTCCTACTACGGGTAGTAGATTCTTAAAAGCGAAAGCGGGAAGTCATTTGAGTTTCTTAGCTAGCTTGATGGGAGATAACATGGATAAACTCCATACGGATGTGGTGTTAATTGTATCGGAGTTTTCGGATGTTTTTCCTGAGGAATTACCTGGATTACCGCCACATAGGGAAATTGAGTTCAAGATCGATCTCTATCCGGGAACCGAACCCATATCCATTGCTCCCTACCGGATGGCACCTTTGGAGTTGAAGGAGCTAAGGAAGCAGTTGGATCAATTGTTGGCGATTGGGTTTATCCGTCTAAGCACTTCACCTTGGGGAGCCCCGGTCCTCTTTGTGAAGAAAACGGATGAGACTCTACGGTTGTGCACGGATTACCGGAGGTTGAATCGGGTTACCGTGAAGAATAAGTATCCGTTGCCGAGAATTGATGACTTATTTGATCAGTTGGAGGGTTCAAAGTATTACTCCAAGATTGATCTTCGCACGGGGTATCATCAGCTGCGAATTAAGGAGGAGGATATTCCTAAGACTGCTTTCCGTACCCGATATGGTCATTTCGAGTATACGGTGATGCCATTCGGATTGACTAATGCCCCCGCAGCCTTCATGGATTTGATGCACAGAGTCTTCCGGCCATACCTCGATCAATTTGTCATTGTGTTTATTGATGACATATTGATTTACTCACAGACTCAGGAGGAACATGCTCGTCATCTCTCTATTGTGCTACAAACATTGAGAGAACATAAGTTATATGCAAAGATGAGCAAGTGTGAGTTTTGGATGAAGGAAGTGAAGTTCCTTGGCCATGTTGTGTCCGAGCAAGGAGTAGCAGTTGATCCGGCAAAGATTGAGGCCGTGATGAAATGGGAACCACCGAGGAACGTGACAGAAGTACGGAGTTTCTTGGGGTTAGCCGGCTATTATCGTAGGTTTGTGGAAGGGTTCTCCAAGATTGCGATGCCGATGACTCGCCTTACAAAGAAGGGGGAGAAATTTTTGTGGACTCAAGCGTGTGAACTAGCTTTTCGCACCTTGAAGGAGAAGTTGACGACTGCCCCTATCCTCATTATTCCGAGTAGTGGGGAAGGCTACGATGTCTACACCGATGCTTCACTACGAGGATTGGGATGCGTTCTAATGCAAGGAGGGAAGGTAGTGGCTTATGGCTCGAGGCAACTCAAGGTGCACGAGCAGAATTATCCCACACACGACTTGGAGCTGGCTGCAGTGGTGTTTGCTCTTAAGTTGTGGAGATGTTATTTATACGGGGAGAAATTTCAAGTGTTTTCGGACCATAAAAGCCTCAAGTATATCTTCACACAGAAAGACTTGAATCTCCGGCAGAGAAGGTGGATTGAGTACTTGGAAGATTATGAGTTCACACTCAACTACCATCCAGGGAAGGCCAATGTAGTTGCCGACGCTCTTAGCAGGAAGTCTCGGGGTGAAATCAATTCTCTTGCGGTAAATAGGTGGAAAATGATTGATGCATTGGAGGAGTACGATCTATGGGTGGATGGACCGGAGTATCAATCATATCTATTCAACCTTGTAGCTCAACCGACGCTTCGACAACGGGTTGTGGAGTTGCAATGCCTGGATTCGGAACTCGATTTGATTAGAGCCCGATTGGAGAATGGGGAAGCGATGGGAGGATGGTCTTGGAAGAATGGAGAGTTGAGATATGGGGAGAAGCTATGTGTTCCCGATGATTCGTCCCTAAAGGAGGAGATACTTGGGGAGTGTCATCGCTCCAAGTTTGCTATCCACCCCGGTAGCACAAAGATGTATAGGGACATGAAGCGTCAATACTGGTGGAGGGGAATGAAGCGAGATGTAGCCAAGTATGTGGCAAAATGTGCGGTGTGCCAGCAGGTGAAGATTGAGCATCAAAGGCCAGGAGGAGTCCTACAGTCTTTGCCTATTCCAGAGTGGAAGTGGGATCACATCACCATGGACTTCGTGTCGGGTTTACCACGGACGTCGCGCAGGCATAATGCAGTGTGGGTCATTGTGGATAGACTCACCAAGTCCGCTCATTTCTTGGGTATGAAGACCACAGACTCATTAGAGACGTTGAGCAAGCTCTATATCTGTGAGATTGTTAGGTTGCACGGAGTTCCGCTCTCCATTGTGTCGGATCGTGATTCTCGGTTTGTGGCGCGATTTTGGCAAAGTCTACAACAAGCTATGGGGACAGAGTTACATTTCAGCACAGCCTTTCATCCCCAAACGGATGGCCAATCCGAGAGGGTGATACAAATCGTGGAAGACATGTTACGAGCTTGCGCGTTGGACTTCAAGGGAAGTTGGAGTGACCATTTACCGTTGGTGGAATTTGCATACAACAACAGCTATCAGACCAGTATTGGAATGGCACCCTATGAGGCCTTGTATGGAAGACCATGTAGATCCCCGACGTGTTGGTTAGAAGCGGGCGAGAGTAGTTTGTTTGGGCCAGAAATTGTTCGAGAGACTACAGAGAAAATTCAACTCATCCGGGAGAGACTACGCACAGCACAGAGTAGACAGAAAAGCTACGCGGATCAAAGACGAAGACCATTAGAATTCAAAGAGGGGGACTATGTGTTTCTCAAAGTGTCGCCCCAGAAAGGAGTATTTAGATTCGGCAAGAAGGGAAAGTTAGCGCCAAGGTATACCGGGCCATTTGAAGTGATCAAAGTGGTGGGCAAGGCGGCATATCAGTTGCGGTTACCAGCTCAGTTATCGGGAGTACACGACGTATTCCATGTGTCCATGTTGAGGAAGTGTAAATCGGATGCAACGCCGGTTGTAGACTTAGAAGATATTGAAATTCAAGATGGAGCAACCTATGAAGAACAACCAGTGAAGATTCTCGACGCCAAGGAGAAAGTGCTTCGCAACAAAGTCATCAAATTGGTGAAAGTCTTGTGGCAACACCATGGAGTGGAAGAAGCTACATGGGAACCGGAGCTAGAAATGCGAGAGAAGTACCCACATTTGTTCGCTACTTGAGGTAAGTTTCGAGGACGAAACTTTCTTTAAGGGGGGTGTATTGTAACACCCCGCATTTTCTTTTATATATGTATATAGATATATAGTAAATAATTGTTGTAAAAATGGGGATATGTGTAGTGATGTGTGTTTGAATTTGGTAGAATGAAAAAGGGATGAACAGTGCACTGGCTGTAACATCAAGCTCGATTTCGACCTTGATGCAGTCCATATCTCTCAAAACTTAAAACATGAAATTTGTAGAGCTCTCTCTTAGGATTCCATATCACCTTGAATCATCTCAATCGGAACTAGGAGGAAGGAGTTATGTCCATATTACGAAGTAGTGTCTACACTGTCCAAAAATCTGTCCGGCAGACTACCTTTCGCTAATTTCATCATAACTCTTTATTGGAAAGTCCGAATTGTGTACCGTTATTTTTGTTAGAACCCTAACTCGTATATCTTTCCAACCATATAGGTTACACCTCCTAGAAATACCTGAGTCAAATCAGTTTATTCTATGAAGTTGACCAAAAATCTGCACTATGGTGCTCCTTGGATAGTAAAGGGTTGTGCTTTCTTATTAGACCTTGAAGGTGTAAAACCCCATATGTTTACATTAATATATTAATGTACTTGTTTAGTGATTCTTCTATATGTAATGACTTAAGAATAAACCATATATATATTAAAATCGTAAGGATATCACCTATAGTAGTTCGAAGGAATAAAATAGAAATTTTAATGTTCCAAGTGTGAATTTATTTTAGTTTTGAAATAAATCATAAAAAGCAATGTTTTTAGGTTAAAATAACATTAAAAATGAATCCGGAACGTCGAAAAACCTTAGGGTAGTCGTATGGATCAAATTGGAGATTTCTAGTGGCAAAACTGTAATTTTGGAAAAAAACTCAAAATTCAGCCATGAACAGTGATTTTTCGCGGACTGCTGTGTTTAAAACACAGAATCCAGCCAATTTCTTCCATTTTTTCTCACATCTCTCACCCCCAAACCCCTTAGCACCCTTGGGGAAGATAGAGGAAAGGAGGAAAGGGAGAAAGGAGGTCATTAGAGCTTGGGTTTGTGGTTTGAAACTTTGATTCAAGGTAGGGGTTTTTCTTCCATGCTTGTCCATTGAGGCTAAGGCTAAAATATATATATGTTTTGACTCATACTTGTATGTATTTGCTAGGAATTCCTTGTTTCTTGGTTTTCTTGCAATTATGGCATGTCTTAAACAAAGTTAGGATTGATTACCCATGAAACTTCTTTTATAGCTTTAAAACCCTAGTTTTTGGGGAAATATGGAATTCTCTTTCTACATTTGCTCAAGCTTGGTTTTGAGAACTTTAGTGCTTTGTGTGAGTAATGAAAATGATGTGGTGGTGATCTCTTGTATTTTCCTAATTGTTTATTGAAATTGCCTCATAATGGATTTGTGGATCTTTGGAAATTTGCTTGTAAATTGGAGATTTATGGAATCCTTGGTTATGTGTGACGATTGTTGGGATGATGTGATCTTGTATGGTTGTTGGAATGAACATGGATGAGAGGTTCCTTGTAAGGATGCTCATTCCATCTCAAGAGGTTCCTTGTAAGGATGCTTGAGAAACCAAATCTTGAGGGTGAGAGGTTCCTTGTAAGGATGCTCCCGTTAGAGAGGACAATATGATATCATGTGTGGGAAATGATTTATATTTTGGCAATGGATGTTTATTAGCACTTGGTTGAAATTGCTCCTTTCTATTACTATTGTTACTTAAACTTGAGATTCGTTGAAAAATGCACCCGTTTCATTTCAAATTATGTATCTATGCTATGTTGAAAAATGAGACCGACCCTTTTATATATTTTTATAAACCTTGTATGAGTTGAGAGGATTTTGCTACAGAGCTTCGTGCTCACCCCCTACAAATAACATTTTCAGATTTCACACTTGAGGAGGAGTTAGGAGCCGAGGAGCCCGCCCATTGGGAGACTCCGCTTGAAGGGAATGTGGATCCCGAGGTGGACGCTTAGAGCGACACTTTTATTTTGTTCTAGACTAGATTATACTTAGAATATCCTTTTTGAAGTCTAATTTTTTTTTTTTTTTGTTATTTTCGCTGCGTTATATTATTACATTGTGGAGATGTAAAGGCCAAGATTGGACCTATTCTTTTGGGATGATAGTGTGGATATGACATATGATGAATAAAAGTTTATTTTATGATGGATAAATAGACCCGGTGTGGTCAATAGTTATGCATATGTGGACCCGGTGTGGTCAATTGTAATATAATTGTACAGGTTGTGTTTTGGGTAAATCTCCTCGTACAAAGGAGACTCTGCCCAAATTTTGTTAAAATATGAATGGTTGATGAATGAACTTTCATCGTGATGAATTTACGTAATGCTCTCATCGGGTGAATGGTTTTTAGAATGTAATGTCACCCAAGGGGGTTTTTGGGGCGTTACACTATGCCTAGATCCTTTACAAATGATGCAGCTATGGATGAATGTGGTGCACCAGAATCAAATAATACCCTTGCCTATGTGTGAGAGAGTAAGAATGTACCATGGCTGGTGGCATATGAACAAGTCCTCTGGCCCGCCTAGTAGGTGGCCCTGAAATTTCTCCCGCCTTGGGAGGATTGATCTGGGCCTTAGCCTTGATAGTCGCAGCCTTGCCCTTGATACCCTTGTGGGGTAGAAGTTTTGTACTTTTTCCCCAAATTAGAAGAAGAGGATTGACCCTCGTTCTTTTTGTCCTTAGCACCTGCCTCCTGGATGCTGCTTGCATCTTTCACTTCCCTCTCAATGCCCATGGCCATCTCGACCATTGAGTCCAAGTCTTGTAGGCGGTGGCCCACAATCTTTCTCAGGATGGACAACTTTAACCAATCCTCCAATCTTCTCACTCTGGGTAAGTCTGTGGCCATATAGTCATCGATGAAATGAGCTAACTTGTTACCTAGCCACGTATTCCTTTACTATCATATTTCCTTGCTTTAAATCCAAGAATTTTTGAGCTTTCTCTTGCCAAAATAGCCAACAGAAAATACTTGCTCATAAAGAGCTCCCAGAGCTCTCCTCATGTCACTGCCTCTAGATTCTTCGAGGCCTTTGCCCAATTCCACCATAGATGGGCCTCTCTATCAAGCTGAAAGGAAACTAACCTTAACTTAGTGGCATCAGACGTGATCTCTATAGCCTCTAAGGTCTTATCAACTTGTTGGAACCAATGATTGACTATTATTAGATCCGCCCCTCTTATGAAAAAGGTGGCTTGTGTGCCTCAAAATTTTGGAGGTTACTTAAGCCCCCTTGGCCCACATTGGCGTTAGTTTGTGCAAACGTAGCTTCCATTGTGCCTATAGCCTCCATGGAGGCTTGTTGATCAAAGGCCAACGACGGTTGATTATTGTTCCGCACACCCCCTCGACCGTTCTGGTGTCCTCTTCATTTATTTGCTATCTATAAATATGTAAGATATTAATACAGCACTAACTTAGTATCCCAAATTTAGGGATCCAAGTCAAAATATTGAGATTTTATCTCGTCTCACTAGTAGTGTGTGATCATCCACTAGTAGACACCTTTACCCTGAACCTTCCCGTTCTTTCTTTTCCGACCCCCAAGGTTTTGTTTCCTAACCCTAGTGTCTCATTTTCATAAATAGTCAATCATGCACAAAATTCACATAGCACACAACATAACGTATTTAATGCACATATTATTTAATGCATAATGGATGCAATGACCTATACCTATACCCCGCAAGACCTAGGTAAATCTAGAACCTAAGCTCTGATACCAAGTTATGACGCCCCTAAAATCGGGGGTCATTTATTAACCCGTTGATGGAGAATCAACTCATGAAAACACCCGTGCATGCCGCATAACCCAACAACACATCATCACACGACCATTCCAAGGTCCAATCTCCATCCATTTGTGCTTATCTGTTCATCAATTACATTCTTTAAACAAAAGGGCTCAAGAGGTGAAAGCTCAGCAAGGTCACATTTCAAATTTCAATTTTTGTAAAGAGGTATCTGTACCTTGTGTACTTGGTACTGGTGTCTGAGCCTTCTGTTTGCCAAGTACCCGTACCTATAAACGTGGTATCAGTACATGGGCCTTCGATAGCGTGGTACTAGTACCTATGAACCTAGGTACTGGTACTTAAGCCCACTGCTAGCGGGGTACTAGTACCTGTGAGCCTAGGTACCGATACCTAAGCTTTATGGATGCCAAGTACCTATGAGATACCTGGAGCCCATATTTTTCCCAAACTTTCCCAAATCAAACTTTTAGCCATTCAATACATACCACACCCATTCCATTCATTCCTTTTACAAACGAACAATGTCCCATTGCATGCCTTTGCTAAAATCCAAGGTTTTATACACGATTTATACCAGGGAAAAACATAGTACAAAATGATTACAAAATGGGATTCATGAGCTACAACATGGCTCAGTCATTAACACATGCCCAACTGAGGGCTATCCGCCAGTTATTGTCCAACACCTAAAATATATATCCCCATAAAGGGTGTGCTATGCTCAATAGGGTATCTCCTAAAGAGGGTACTCCCCAACCCAAATGCATATGAAATGTTCACATGCAATTCAACAATCAATAGACATATATTCAAGAATATGCAATTCATAATGAAATCCACAATGTCATGCCATGTTATGAGATGAGACTCACACATGCAATAACCACCCAAGCCCTCTACGGGCTCCCATAACACATGCAATGCCATGCATATACATCCGGACATTTTCAGCCTCCATCATTGATGTTACACATCCAATGACCATTTACAAATCCTAGGTTTTTCTTGGGGTGGGTAATTATGAAGTTCCACCAACAGGCACCCAACTGACACGACATCTATGGACTTCCACTAATGGCTCCGTGTTCGCCAACACACTTTATGGACACAATACCAACAGAGTGTGTATCCAAATCACCGGGTCTTGCACCCGAGGGATAATCTAGCCCTTCTTACTAACCTCGACCCTTATTTTTAATGCAATCTGTGAGACTCAGTCGAACCTAGGTTCAACCTTCCCGAGCTCACATATCAACCCACCAAGGATGGTGTTTTATCAAAATCATGTGCACACCTACAGTCATGTCACATGCCCATGAATTTGATGCTACTCGTGCATATGCCATGTAAATGTACAATTGCAAATTCCAATGTAATGTTCAACATATCATGAACATGTCCCAATTCCACAAAAATTCTCAAGTCCTCAATGTCAATATATCATAAGGCATATACCAACATTTCTCAACATCAATCCCAAGCATGTTACAACATATTCAAAGCAAATAACACACTTAATAGACATAGGTATTTTATCAAACACCTTTGAGGCATAAATTTAAATACATAACATGCCCAATCAACACATTCATCTTGAAATTCTAATGAGCGATTTCACCAAAACCCAATTCATGCAATAATTGATTTTTAACCATATACCCATTTTCTACATTTAAACTACAATATGTATGTGTCATACATGAGATTATATCTCTAACACCCTACCCATTTCATATTTCAACCCTAGGTTGGAAATAAACCTAGTTAGGATAGGAACCCCCAAATCAAGTTGTAAACCTTGATTTCAAAAAATTATGGTCTTCAAACTTCGGTGAAATTCACAATTTTTGGTACATAGACGTAGCTCTCGTCACGTAAAGCAACTTTCGTTATTGGTCCGAGACGATCCGATGAACGAGTGGTCATAGATTGCAATAAGAAGTGAAGATCTTGAATTTCTCTCTCTTCTTTCCATCTTTCTCCCTATTGGTAAATAGGCTGAAGAATATGGGAGAAAAATCAGGTTTTTCCCCTTTTTATACTCCTCATTTGCTTGGCCCACAACGCGCCACACACGTCTCGCCTTTTTCTAATCCGATTTTATCCTGAATCAGTTAAATCTTATCCCATATTATGTTCATTATATTTTAATTGAACTAAATTTAAATTATTTTCCATGTTTCTCAATTAAAACTTGATTGCATTTATTTTAATCACGCGACGCCCGATCGCATCGTAAAAAATAAAAAATTTGACTTTCTCAAAATTTAATGAAAATTAACTAGGTAACTAGATTTTGTGAAATAAATCCAAAGGTGAGGTCCGTTTCATCATTTAAGCTCTAGAAAAATTTAAATTTTCACCATTTTACCATTTTGCCCTTCATAATAAAATTTTTAAATTTTCTTATTTTGACACCAATGGTGGCAAGTCAAAGAAGCAAAATTCAGAGAATAAGCACTGTTTGGATGGTGGTGGTGGCGGCATCCGTACAGTGGCCTTAATCGACTTACATTCTCCTTTTCACCCATTGGTTCATCGTTGCAACACTCCCCTCCTATTGGTTGCCATGGTTGTCTGCCGCCTTAAGCTTTCATTGAAGCCAATAAATAGGCATGTTTGAACCATTTTGAAGCATGATCTTCCACCCTTTGGAGAGCTAAGGTCCTAGAGAAAAAAACCCTACCCTAAACAACCCTAACCAAAATTCTCTTCTTCTACATTTCCTTTTACTCCTTTTTCCTTGGATGGTTGAACCTCTCTCACTTTTATACCATAGTTAGGTAATAAAGTGTGGGGAAGTTTTAACTATTCCTCGAGGAAAGATTTTTTGCATTTTGTTTTGTAATCGTGTGGTATGTAATGAGATTATCTTACCCTTCTTGCTTGTCTATAGTAATAGAGAGTGAGTAGTCCTTCTATACTCTTTAGTAAGGGTGAAGACATGTGTAATAATCTTTGAGTAATGGAAATGCCGATGTTTTATCTGTATCTTAATGTTTATACCTCCTTTAAGTGATGGATGATTTTTGTTTTTGATTGGTATCGTATTACTATATGCTCATGGTTATGAGTACCAAGCTAAACTTTTTTGTTATATATCATTTCATCTATACTTTATTATGTACTTCATGCATAATACAATGATGGAATTAGTTGGGATTTAAGTAATAGTCGGAAGATTGATTATAGACGAGTTAAGTCTTTTCATAACTAATGCTTTTGACTCAATGCATAAACCGAAATTCCGTCTTCATGAATCATAGACCTACTGATCAAATAGTTGTGGTAAATGTTTTGAATGTTTCACCTTCGAGTTTACTATGGTTATTTGGTTGTTGTATGGTGCGTAGACCTTCCAATTAGCCTAACTAGTTGTTGTGATATGGTTCAACATATACATCAGACCTGTCAGTTAATTTCTTGTTGACACAAATGTTAATTGTTGTCAAGTGACATTTTCTTAATCTCAACCCATAGAATGCATGTTGGATCTCCAAACTAGAGAGTAGTCTTTTTCAATTATTGTAATCAAAGTTTAGTTTAAATATTTACTTATCAGTTCTAAGTTTACATCACAAACTGTTGTCTTACCTTTTCTATTTTGATTTCCAACAGATAACTCCATATGGATTCGACCACGGACTTCACCAAGTAATACTACACCTTGACTTACTTGGGTGTATGATTAAGATCAATTCATTGTCTAAAAAGAAAATAATGATTAGAACACTCACTAGCTGGTCACGTATTCACGTGGACGATGCATTAGAATTTCATGTAGAGCTTATCAATGATTTGAACTAAATGGAATCCTAATTGTGTCAAAATTTTTACACACATTGCATTTGATTTAGTCAAAGTTGAACAAAATTTAAACACTTGTAAATGAAATTGAACTAAGGGAGGAAACGTTACTCTACGATGCATAAAATTGAGTTCAATATTCTTGAATAGGCCATAGAGTAATGCTATGAGATGATGATTTTTTGATGGATCTATTATAATGTGAAAATATGTGATTTCATATGAATGAAATTGTAAATTTTAATGTTAAATTGAAATTGCATTACATTTAGATCAAATTTCATCCATGCCTATGCATCTAATTGCTTTTAAGTCGTACATCCATCCATGCATGCGTTTGATAGGAGTGAATGAAGAATCGGATTGGTCCGAGGAAGCATTGAGGTTGATCTGTCAATTTGGACAGTAATGCAGGACCACTTGAGCGACCCTCACACCGCTCAAGCAACCCTGTGATCAATCGGCGCCCTAGGGTTTTAAACCAGGTTTTGATGGCCCTTTTGCATTGTGAACACTCCCATACTTGTCTCAAGCCTCCCAATTTTCAAAACCCTTAGTCCTAAACACTCTCAAACATATTCTAAAAGCCTTCCAGGATTGATTCACTACTTGATGCACAAATGTTAAACCTAGATTCATAGAGTGTTTGTTGAAAGGCCTCCACATAGAGAAAAAAGGCCTAGGGTTGAGGAAGTTCCATAGGAAGTCAAGAGAACTTTGATGAAAGCACTCGATTTCAAACTCCAGACTACGCTGAGTTATACTGGCCAAAGTATGCTCATAGGACTATGATGGTTGAGCGAGGAGTAGATTCATTAAGATAATTTTACCTATTCCTGCGTACTTCACCAGTCAAGGATGGATACATTTGTTTAAGGCTCCAGATTCATAAAATGATAGCATAGTGAGAGAGTTTTACACTCACATACGTGACCTAGATCCCCAGGGAGGCCAAGTTATAACCTTTATCAGTGGAATCGAGTCCACATTTTTTGCAAATCTCATTGCTACCACTCTTGGCCCATCTTAGGTAGACAATGATGCCCTTAGTGGAGTACCGGTTGATCAGCTACCTCTTCTCCATCTCGTGGCTAATGAATTATATGATTAATCTCATCTTGCACACTAGGTCACATTGAATTTCTTTTAGAAGCATTTAACCCTAGGCTTTATGATATTAAACCTAATAGCCAACAACAACATCGAACTAAAAACCAATATTTTAGAATTTCCAGTTCAGTGGGCCCACTTAGTACATGTTTTAGGGACAAGGTTAGATCTAGATTTTGCCAGGATAATATTTGGGTTCATTCGGTGAGCCTTCTTACAAGGGAGAGTATTAGATGGTTTATCATTTGGATCATTGCTCACTCATATCTACAAGGACAAGGGTGTAGTTATTTCGCTCAGGGATAAGAAGCAGAACCCCAAGAGGTCTTTGAACAAAAGTTTGATGAAGCAAAGCAGGGGCCAAATTGAGTATGTTGTTGTAGCAAAGGGGAGAAAAGAAAATATGGAGGTTCCACTTGTTGAGACTAGACTTCGTCCACCACTAACTCACTTAGAGTCTAGTTCGTATATACATCTACCACCTTAGTCATGTTCAAAAATCCTTGCAGCCCAATTGACATCACTAGTTGACATATTTACAAGAGTTAAGCGTACTATGGTAAAGCATCACTACCTCACATCTCAAAGGTTAGATGCATTGGATGGAAGGATCGTGAGCCTTGGGGAACCCAATAGTCTTTGATGGGACCAGTTTCACAAAGAATTGGAAGACTTAGGAGGTTGTTGAAGGGAAGCAAATTGAAGGCAAGGTAGTGCTAGACAACATCGAATCAGATATAGAGCTACCACGACGAAATGGTGGAGATGATGCAGCAGCTGGAGCTACTCAGGAGACTTTAGTATAGGACCATATGGGAGTTTATGAGTATTTTTATTCATTTATGGTATGTGCTTAAAGTACTCTATTTTTTGTTGACTTTGATTTGTTTTGATATTTTTTGTTTGTTGTGGCATAATCTTTGTCTTGTTTTTTTGATGCTTTTATCATTTATAATTTGAATTATATGCCTTGCTTTTTCTTTGTTTACTTTGCATGCATGATTTAGATAGTTATTTTCTATTTATACCTTCTTGTTATACTATGATTCTATGTCATTTACTCTTGACTAGCCTAGTTAAGTTGAATGTGAATAGAGTAAGGGAGAGTTTGTACTAATACCCAAGGGGAAGACATTTACAAACTTGGCATGAAGTCACCTATTTTATATCGTTTATTTTAAACTTTTTATTTTACTTGTTAACACCAAGGGATAGAACTAGTTGTGCATTGTCATGCTATATCTAAAGGTTCTCAAGCATATTGGGCAAGGTAGTTCTTACATATGTTACACGTTTGCTCTTGCATAATGCTAACATGAATATGCCCTATGCTTAACTAGGTGATTTCAACACCTATGATTATCTTATGTCTTTCATATATATTATGTTTTTCACAAGGTATTGCTTTAGTGGTGATATGCAAGAATATGATCTTCATTGAAAGAAGTAGTTCTTGTACTTAGAGATTAGGGATGTAGACATGAGTGTTGAGATTAGTTTACATTTTGTTTTGTTCAATGGTTAGTGGGTTGTGATCTTAATTTCTTACTTGTGTATTTTGTCACCAAATTGCCAAAGGTGGGGTTATTATATCATGTTTTGTATTATCTAATTCGTGGAGTCCTATTCCATGGTCATAATGCTATAATGGTGAAGATCCGAAGGCACCAGGAGGATTAGTGTTAAAATGACATCGGTATTAATCTGTGTGTGGCTCCTAGTTGATTTTTAAGGAAAAAAATTTTCTAAAATATTTTGTGTTTTGAAAACATAGTTTGAGTCATTAGTGGACCCCTCTTCAAAAGGACAAGTTTTGTTTTTTTTGGTTTTAGGCTTAAAAACTAGTAAGGACCACCTTTTGTTCGTTTGTTTTCGCTAATTCGGACTTTGTATGAATTAGGGAAGAAAAAGGGAAAAGACCAAAAGGAATAGATCAGAGTTTTCCCTCTTGGGTCATTCGAGTGGTCTACTCTCTTGGGTCAGTTTGAAATCTTATTTTCATTCTAGTGACCACCGTCCTATGACCACCCTCTTATTGGTCAAGTGATCGTTCACAAATTTGAGTTTTCTTGTTGACCAAGATTGCCCTTATTCTGGACCTATAAATATGGAAAGTCTTTCGTACACCTAGGGCAATCCTCTTGTGAGTATACTGAGAGATAAATCTTATCTTCTACCTAGAGAGCTTCCACCACAACTCTAGATCCCTAAGACCCAAGGCTACCATTTAGTGATTCTCATCCAACCTCACAACTTGGAGAAGAAGATTATGATCAGTTACAAACCAAACCCATTGGAGTGTGAAAATCGAGGATTATTGGTGCGCCCAAGATTTCTCGAGGCCTAGAGGATCCATTGCGGTGGAGAATCCAAGTGAAGTTATCCAAGACATTGGTGGGTGTATCCGATGGAGAGGCTTATTGAGGAAAGGATTGTCTAACCATGATATTGGTTGAAGTATAAGACTCGAGTACATGTAAACTGATTTTGGGACAATGGATTAGGCTTTGGTAAACCGAAAAAGTTTAACATGGTTTTTCCCAAGGAGGGTTTTCACATCAACAAATCACTTATGTTATTTATTATTTTTCATACACTTGTGATTTGATGCACTCATGCAAACTATGTGTTTGATTGTATATTTGAATGAATGTATTCATCATCCATAGTAGCGTACCAAGGGTTTAGGTCATTGGGTTGAGATCCCCATGAGTGGTTAAATATTAAATTGACAAATTAACAACATCAATCATCATGGGTTCAAGGGATCGTTGTTGTTAAAAGGAGGTTCTCATCATTAATTGTTTAATCTTTGTGATAAGAGGTAATTGTGGTAGTAATAGGTTTTAGTTTGTGAATGTTTAAGCATAAAGTTTAAAAAAAATTTCACTCTCCCCTCTAGGTAATGTCATGCAATCTACATGTATAATCATGAGGGAAGATCCACATCGTTTCTCCCCTCCCAGAACAATAAGTAGGATCACTGAAAATTCACATGGATATTCTCTAAAGAATCAAAAGATTCTTTTACCAAGTGATTATCCATGTTATGCTTGTTCACAAGGTAAACTTATTATTAGGCCATCCTCCTTGAAGGTAATTTTTGAATCTCCTGACATTTTGTAACATATTTAGGGAGATATATGTGGGCCAATAGACCGTTTGTGTGGTCCATTTTATTATTTCATGGTTTTAATAGATGCATCAACAAGATGGTCGAATATGTGTCTACTTTCTACATGGATTGTCACCTTTTCAAGGCTTCACGCTCAAATAACTTGATTGCAAACATAATTACTAGATTATCCAATTAAGATAATTTATCTGAATAATGTTGTTAAATTTAAGTTCTAGACATTCAATAACAACTGCATGTCGGTAGGAATGGATATTTTGAGCATCCAGTTACACACACCCACACTCAGAACAGTCTAGTTGAGTCTTTTATTAAACATATTCAATTGATAGCTCGACCTATAATTAAAAATACAAAGTTACCTATACCTGCTTGGGGACATCATATTGGATTACACATCTTTAATTTATGTTTGACTTGTGAAACCCGGGAAAAATTTGAACTTTTTTTTTTTTTTAAAAAAATGGTAATTTGTCATTATAGTGCGGGTTAAAAATTGATATCTTTCTAAACCTCGGATGATGAAACGGATCTCACTGTTGGATTCGTCTCGCAAAATCTAGTTATCCAGACAAATTTCGTCGAATTTTGAAATAGTCGGATTTTTCACGTTTTTCGAGGTGACGGGTGTCCGGTGACCCTTAAAAACGAAATTTTTATAAAAAATTAAAAATTTAGAAAAAATTTTAAATAAATTTTATATAAAATATTTTGAGTTTAAACTGGTACGAAATTTAATCGTTTTGGAGCGAAAAACGGGCCCGAACAAAGGAGGTCACTTGGCGCAACGAGGGTCAAGTCTTTAAAAGTATAAAAGGGACATAATATCTGAAAAAAATCAGATTTTCTTCCCCAAGAGGCTGGCTGGTTCAGGCGTGAGAAGAGAGAAAGAGAGAAAGTGTGTTTTTCCAAATTTTCTTCCGATGATTTCTCAAGATCTGTTGGTCGGAATCCGTTAGACCAAAAACTAAAGTCGATCTACGCGACGAGTGCTACGCTTGTGTACCAAAAAGGAAGACTTTCACCAAAGATTCAAAGACAAAGTCTTGGAAGATCAAAGCTTTGGGGCTTGTTTTGGTGGAATAGAAGTCTCTACACTTCTATTAAGGTAGGGGGTTCTCCTACTTGGGTCTATTCTTAGCCTAGAATGTCTATGTGGGATGGTTGAATATATGTGCTTATTTATATATTGACTCATTTATGTATATGGCTAAGAAAATGGGTGTGGAATTGGGACTATATAAATTCCTAGTAAAAATTGGCAAAGGAAGTTACTTGTGTGATTCCTTGAGATTTGATGTGTTTGGGTATGTTATGTGCTCAAATGTGATTTATAAAGATGTGGGCAATATTATGTGATAACAAAAAAAGTCGGTACACATTTCTGCTTCGGACCAGTTGTCGTAGAATCGTCATATATTTTGATCCAACCGTTGGATTGAGCTGAAATTTTGACACGATACAAAATACATCTAGATCTACAACTTTTGGTTTTTAAAATTTTCTTGATTACGAGTAGATCATGGTAAAAATGGAGAAAAACAGAGGTACTTCCACCAGCGGGAGCTAGTGCTGGTGCCTTTGTTATCAAACACCAATACCTCTTTGATTTCTTAACTTTTAAGCCTCCAAATCCTCATGTAATGTGGTCATACCTTCACCACACATCCAAGATAGTTGCAAGATTCTAAAATACTTGAATTATGTGATTATATGATTGGTGCATTGAAGGTGTTTGTTGTGTTTGATAAAATAGCATGCTTAAAAAATGTGGTAAAGTGAAATTACATGCTTATGATGTGATTTACAATTGTAATGTTATGTTGATGTATGCTTAATGATATGTTAGCATTATGATGATCATGGAATTTATATGTTTGGATATATTGAACTTGAAATGGTTATGGTGATTATATGTAAATGATATAAATTGTCATGGTATACATTGATACGTAAAAATTGTTCATTTGACATGCATTGCAATATCGACATGGAATTGACATCACATTCATGGGCTACATGCATGAGTGTGGGTATAGGGTTGCATGGGGTGATCATCACTAACATTGGTGCTTAATGGTGGGCTCGGGAAAGTGGGATTGAACGTCCTACAGAGTCGCACGGTTACATGCATAAGAAAACTTGTGTCGGGTATAGCAAGTAGGCCTAGATACTCCCTCGGGTGAAAAACCCAGCCACTTGGTTCATACACTTACCGGCAGTGAAATTCCAGAAAAGTGTAACGGCGTACGGAGCCGGAGGTGCGATTCCTGAATCCGATACCCATAAAGGCACATGATTTTGATATATAAACTATTCATTTGATGGGAAACATCCAAGAATGAATTGGTTTTATGACATATGGTTGATTTTAAAATGATCTTTGGATGTGTTTCATTAAAGACGTTTGTTTTACCCATATGAGTCGTATTATGTTGTGGGAGTCGGTGTGGGCTCGGGATAGCATGCATGAGTGAGTTTCATCTCATTACTTGGCATGACATCATGAGATTCTATCTTGAATAACATATTCTTATTTGGAAGAAGTTGTTTGTGGCATGTCCGCATTGCATAAGCATTTTAGGTGGGGAATAGCTTCTGTAGGAGTTTTTCTACTGAGCGTTGGCTCACCCTATATGGGAAACATTTCAGGTGGGAGAGGTACACCGGTGGATGGCTCCAATTTGGACCCTCATGTTTGAAGAAAGCCGAATGTGGCTTTATTTTGTGTTCATGTAAAATATTTGTGGAAGGAATGTTTTAAGCATGTAATCTTTTAAATTGTAATACAACTTATATGGACTATTGTTAAACTAACCTTGCATGTTTTGATATAAATATGGATGATAGGACCCTGTGTGGTCATTGTGTTATATGGGGCCTCAGACGGGTCATGTTAATGTATATTGCATAGGTTGTGTTTTGGGTAGAGCTCCCCGTACAAAGGAGACTCTGCCCGAATTTTTTTAAATTAAGGACCTCGGTAAATGGGGCATAACGGTGTGATATCAAGTTACTCGGTATCCATGGGTATTTCGCGGGTTGATGGGTAATCAACGGACCCCCGGATTTTGGGGCATCACATGACTAACTGCATATCATACATATTCACTTGCATAATTTGTTCTTCGTTAACAACCAAATATTCCCACCTATAAGTTTTTGGTTGTGTTGTATATGTTACGATTCCACCACCAAAACGGACCAAGATTGTCATGCCCCAAACCTGATCTCCTTTGGGTTCGGTGCACGAACTAAAATACATTAATTTCAATCCATACAGAGCATCAGTCTTTAAAAATCATTACAATGGTTCAAACCACTCACAAAATTGTGAAAATTTCACCAATGAATCAATAATCTAAAGTCTTTAATTTCTCAATTGATCCGATCATCTGTCGACTTTCAATTCATTTTCAACCTGCATCTGAGAGGGGTAAATGGGTGTGAGCTTGGGAGGCCTAATAAGTAATTTACAACATATTATACTGAATTACAAGGTCAAATGAAAATCCAATAACCAACCACGGAAGCATGAGATAAAAAGAATTTTTATCTTTAACACACTTAATAAACCATATGAAACTCCATATTTGTATCTTTTCAACTCACCCATGGCTTCATACCCAGTTTTTCTTGATACTCAGTGCAACCCATTGTCACATACACCCCTCAAGGCCACAATCACATCACAATACCAAAACCATGCTAGGAGTCATCCTAATGCATGTGCCAATAAGTCCCAAGCAATTCACCAACAAAAATATTTTCAACACAACATATACAACAACATCAAACTAAATCTTGAACAAGCATTGAAAATCAATGGTTAAACAATGAATTGGAATACAATAAAAATAGCAATAAAATGACTCTTTGCAAAGATATTTATGAACAGAGACATTTTATGAGATATACCACTTTCATTTAGTACTGAGATCTACTTCTTCGTGAATCACCGTTATTTGAATATGCCACGATAAACTCTAAAATGCTTTGGAAGTGCGATAAAAGAGTATCTAACTCGTATTGAGCAAGCTACTTAGGTGTTGCTGATTTATATACTCATCATAATCCCACCGGTCCTACCAATGCTTACTTACTTATAAGCAAAAGGGTTATAAAGAATCATCGCTTTGAATAAGTGAGGCTTACCTGATTGAAAGATTTACAACACATTTTTTCGCATGTGGATCTACCTTTCATATTAGATCTATGATATTTATTGCTTTAATATCCCTTTTTACTTATTAGGGCTTGAAATGATTGGATTCAAAAGCATCAAACCTCTCTTGCTTGGAAGAATTGAAACACTTTGAAATGTAATCTTCTTGCCCTTTCTCTGGAAGCTAATCCACCCCAATACAACCTGTCTAGCCTTCCACAAACCTTTGTCTTTCTACCTTCCCTATTTACTCCATGAATAATCGTTGACCTGATGAAGGGGAAGGAAGGGATAAGTAGTCTAGGAACAACAACGGGGGACGGCTCTACATTCAATTGTGCCCTAAAGACACGATCGAAGCACGCCCGCCCAGTGTGCTTCTTTCATGACATGCTTTGGTCCCATGGGTCTTCTAGTGGTCTTCTAGCCTTAGAAGAAGCTGTGGCACCCCAAAAACCAGGGTCATTTTCCTTTTTAAACCGTTGACCACCCGTCAAGTAGCAAAAATATTCATGAATGCCACACAATTCGACATCACGCTAATAGTATCCCTTTACCCGAGATTATAATTCATACGTGTAACCCATGTTCCTTTAATCATTTAATCTAACCGAGGTTCAATATTCCTCAATTTATCTCATTTGTTGTCCATTTGTATCCTTTGAACCAAAGAAACCAAAGTCCAAAAGCATAGCAAAGTAGTTTTAAAATTTCTGATTTTTGGAAGGTGCACCGGTACGCGTACTAGTGCGCTTTGCCAGTTCTTCCCTATTTCACCTGTTTTCGATTTTTAATCATTTCCAATCCATCTCATTTTCACCTAAAACACATATAATGGAGTTTTTGACATAAAACCTCATTTATACAAGTTTTTTACGTTTAATTTACATATATTTACATGCCAAAACATAGTTTTAACAAGAGTTTACAAAACAGTCAAGGTTAAAGGCCACATGTCGGCCCTTCTTCACCCTTGAGGCCCTGAATGAGAGTCGTGCACTGACGTGTATCCCGCACCTAAAATTTTTTTCCCGTATAGGGTGAGCTACGCTCAATAGAGTATCTCCTATAGAGGCTACTCCCTCCCTAGATGCATATGCAATGTTTATATACAACAATCAACCATCACATTTCATTCCAAGCAAGAATAAGTATTTCTATGTGAGAATTCTACCATGTCATGCTATGAAATGAGATGAGACTCACTCATGCACTTTAACCCACGTCCTCACTAACTCCCACAACACAATGCAATGCACTTATGAAATGAAACCGTCATTTGACGAAAATCCATTCAATGATTGTTTCAAATAAAAGTTATGTTTTTATAAAACCAAATCATTGATGGATGTTACCCATTGAATGGGTATTTTACAAAACAAAATCTTGTGTCTTTATTGGGCAATGGATTTTGGTATCTCAACCGCCA
Source organism: Ilex paraguariensis (assembly GCA_963454935.2). Lineage (NCBI taxonomy): Eukaryota > Viridiplantae > Streptophyta > Magnoliopsida > Aquifoliales > Aquifoliaceae > Ilex > Ilex paraguariensis. Next base: position 676,632 of record CAUOFW020003724.1, read on the forward strand.
GTTCCGTACACCATCGCACTTTTTCAAAATTTTACCTCAGGGGGAGTGTGTGAACCAAGTAGCCAGGTTTTGCACCCGAGGGAGAATCTAGCCCTTCTTGGTATGCCTGACACAAGTTTTCCATGCATGTAACCGTGTGACTCAGTCGGATCTTCAATCCAACTTTTCCAAGCCCACCCATCAAGCACCAATAATGGTGTTTGATTAAACCATGCACCCACACACCCACACTCATGCATAAAAGCCCATGAATGTGACGTCAATGTCATGCCTAATATGCAATAATGCCAAATGAGCAATTCAAACACATGTCCACATGTTCTAGGGCAATTTATATCACATGCATATAATCACCAAAATTCATTATCTTGTTAATACATCAACTAACATATATCAACATTTATACCCAACACAAGGTTCAAGTATGACATTGCACCATTTCATGCCAATCACACTTAATCATAAGGCATAATATAAAAATATAACATCCCACATAAACCAATTTTCAAGGGATTACACCAGTAACCCCCACATATCAAATTAAACTAGAAATCGGTCTAGGCCATTTCTATACCCTATTCTTTATTTTCATGACCATAGGCAAGTCATAATTTATTTTATACCTCTAAACATTTCATATGAACACCCTAGGTTAGAAATAAACCAAAGTAGGAGGGAACCCTACCTCTTGGAGCGTGAAGAGAAGTGTAAAGAACCTCAAGAACACCTCCCAAGTCCAAACCTTTGATTTCGCCAAAATCTCGTCTTTGAAACTTTGGTGAAATTCTTCATTCTTGATATATAGACATAGCCCTCGTCACAGTGATCAACTTTAACTCTTGGTCCAAGTGATTCCGACTGATGGAACTTCATGGATCGGAGGAGAAAGCCATGAAAAAATAAGTTTTCTCTCTTCTCTCTCTTTCCTCTCTTCAACGTGTGAAATCAGAAGACTAAGGGGTGGGAATATCTGATTTTTTCAGATATTTAGACCCAATTTATACTTTTAATTGCGCGGTCCATATCGCCCCGCACGTTTACTACTTCCGGGTCCGTTTTTCGTCTTGAAATAATTCATTTCATCTCGATTTAAGTTCAAATTAATTTTATTTAAAATTTTATTTAATTATAAGAAAATTTTATAATTTTCATTTTTGAGGACCTTGTGAGGTCATTCGACACCCAGTTTTCTTACAAAACGTGAAAAATCTGACTATCTTAGAATTTGACAAAATTTGACAAGACAACTAAATTTCGAGAGAAAAATCCAATGGTGAAGTCTATTTCATCATCTAAGCTCTAGAGAAATAGGGGTTTTTCAACCCGCACTGTAGTGGTAAATTATTATTTTGCCCTTTTTCGGAAAAAGTTCAAATTTACCCGATTTTTACAGAAGTTATGCTACCCTTTCTTCATTCTTGGACCTCATTTCTTAATATTGTGACTCTTCCATGCTGGGGAGAGAAAACTACCAATGGGTCCTTCCACTTATGTAATAAAGACTAAAAGGTGTGAACAAACCCTTGCTTTTTTGCTAAAGAGGTAGATTCGTGGAGTGAAAGCACCTACCTTATGTTTAGGCATGTTCGTTTCAATGAAAAGCCAAAGAGAAATCTCCTTAGGTTACTGAACTTCACTTTCAATAGTGTTTGCATGAGCTATTTCCTACTCAACGATTATGATCCATAATGTGACTATTTGGTGGGAAAGATTAATCATTTGTTCAAAAAAAAGTGGTAAATGTGATGAATTATTAAAGATTTTTTATTATGATAGTAATGGAAATTATGTTTATTTTGCAAAAAAATGATTAAAAAAATTGGAGAGATTAAGGTGGATGAAGAAGAGAAGCTAAGTTAGACTTACTAGAATGCATGCCCGGACGAGGGATTGCTATTGTGTTCAAACGGAGTTGACAGAATGAGAAGATGGATGTGCTTTGAAGAATTGGAGCATAATGCTAAGTGCATCTGGATAGTTGATATCGTGCATCCGGATAGTTGATATCATGCGTCCGGACGCGTGTTTATGAAAGATGGGATTCTGGAGGAAGAAATAGAATGTGATCAAACTTCTTGGACTAGGAAAATATAAATAGGGGTTCATTATGATGTAAAATGATGAATTTTTAATTATTTTTATTATTTTCCTGGTTTAAGCTTAGGATGTCTAGCTAGGCTTTCTGACTAGGGCTAGGGGAGAACTTCTCAATGAAGTGTGGTATTGTTATTGACTTATTGGTTTAATGGTATGTGGTATTTTGTTAATTTAACTTTTGATTACTAGTAAAGTTTTTGCTCTGTAAAGATTCTTGAATCATTGTGTCTTATACTTTGATTACTTGAATTTCCCTGCGAGACAAATGGCTAGTTATTCCTTGCTTAAGTTAATTACAATTTATTTCACATAATAATATAGCTAGAGGATTATGTGGTTAAGTCAAGAAATTGATTGCTATCAATTCTTTGATTTATTGTAGACTCCGGGCATAGTAAATACTTATAATTGGCCATCAGTTCTTTGATTTTTTGAATAAACCTTTGGTAATAAATAGTGGTGTTTTCTTGTTCTCATTGTTAAATTCACTAACTAGAGTCAGTTGACAGTTCGACTTTTGTCTTCGTTTGAACACTAAGTTTTTAATCATTATTGTATGAATTTGAAAGGGTGTACCTGATGCTCTAGTACTTTATATAATGTTTTAATTAATTCATTTACTTATACCAGTTCAAACACTCTTTTTGAGAAACATTTTTACAATTTTGTTAACAGATTTAGTGTGGCAACTATTGTTTTTACACTTCCCTGAGGGTTCAACCTCGGTCTTCTGAGTTTATATTACTTCACACAATCTACACTTGAGTTTACATATTTAAAATTGTTACAATTTTTTGGCAGCATTTCCAGGAAACTTTTGCAAAAAAAAGAGCCTCCATTACATTTATTGAGGTTATCATGGTTTACGATTCGTCGAAGATCCAGTAACTTCATTTCATTTTTATTTTTGCTGAAATTTGTTTTCTTTTTGTCATTTAATTTTGTTTTCTATTTTTAATCATTTTTTTTAGTTAGTTTATGAGTTCTTGGCATCATGATTTGAGTGGACATTTAATAAGAGAAGACTTAGATACTCTGTTTGAAAATTTATTTGGTTCATCTGATCCAAATCATACAACTCATATAATGACTGTAGATCCAAATAATAATAGGAGAAAAAATTTTCCTGAACATGAGGATCCTGATGAAAAAATAAGTAATCATGATGAGAATGATGTCAATAATTTGAATGCTAATCAAGGTTGGACTTTGCGTGAATATTTACAACTTGCAGGTCATACTACGCCTTCATGCATCATTTTTCCATTACAGGCCATGAATTTTATTTTTAAAACCTGGCATGATTGCATTGTTTTCAAAATTTCATGGCATGGATTTTGAAAACCCTTACCTGCATATAAGAGATTTTGAGGAGGTTTATGCTACATTTCATGATCAATCTATTTCTGTGAAGACAATTAGGTTGAATCTCTTTCCTTTCTTATTAAAGGAAAAGGCTAAGACTTTGTTGCATTCTCTTAGACCTAGGTCTATAGGCACATGGCCAGAGATGCAGAAGGAATTTTTGAAAAAAAAATTCACTACACATCGTACAAACTCTTTCAAAAGGCAAATCATGAATTTTTCTCAAAAAGAGTCTAAAATTTTTTACCAAGGTTGGGATAGATTTACAGACCTTCTTGCACCTTGCCCGCATCATGGATATGAGAGATGGCATGTTTGAAGTTTCTTTTATGAGGGTTTGACTCCTCAAATGCGCCAGTTTGTAGAAATGACGAGTAATGGTGATTTTATGAATAAGGAACCGGATAAGGCTTTTGATTTTCTAGATCATTTAGCTGAGAATGCACAGTCTTGGGATACTACGTCCCAAGAACCTCCTAAGAAAAGGAATGTTAATTCTTCATCAACCAGGGGCAAGTCCTAGTTGAGAGATGATGATGACTTAGGGGCAAGAATTACTACATTGTCTACGAGGGTTGAGGCTATGGAATTTAAAAAAGTTAATTAGATTGATGTTGTTCCTACTGAAAAAATTTGTAGCATTTATGAAATCCCTAGACACCCATAAAGGAGTGTCCAACAATTCCTATTTTAAAAGAAGTCTTGCACGATCAAGCAAATGTTGCAAATACTTTCTCAAAGCCTTATAACAATCCATATTCGAATACATATAACCCTGGGTGGAAAAATCATTCCAATTTTAGTTGGAGGTGTGAGAATCATGTCACAAATACCTCAATAAAAATCCTCTAATTTTGTTCCCTACACTCCACCCCCCTAAGAGAAATTATGAAGATGTATTATCTCAATTCATGCAAAGTCAGACTAACCTCAATAATCAAAACCACTTAGGCTATAAATGATATCACAAGTACTCTTACTAAATTGACTAGTACCCCATGCCATCAGGAGAAAGGTAAGTTTCCATCACAACTCCAACCTAATCCACAGGGTTAATTTAATGTAAATGAGACTATTACTTCTGATATTGTACATGAGCAGGTTAAGTCTATCACCACACTTCATAGTGAGAAAATAATAAATAAAATTGTTCCCACTAAAGTTCAAGAATCTAAAGAAATTTCAGAACCTATGGAGAGTGGTGATAAACTTGACCAATCTAAAAATATTAAGCCTAAGAGGAATTTGACATCTGCACCATTCCCACAGAGATTACTTACATCTGTCAAGCCAAACATGCATAGTGATATGACGGACATATTTAAACAGGTTAATATCAATATTCCCTTGTTGGATGCTATAAAACAAATACCTTCTTATGCAAAATTTTTGAAAGATTTGTGCACTGTCAAAAGAAAATTAAATGTACAAAAGAAGACATTTTTAACTGAGAAGGTATCTTCCATCATTCAACATAAGCCTTCACCCAAGTATAAAGATCCTAGTTGTCCTACCACATCCTGTGTTATTGGCAATCACAAAATTGAACAAGCTTTATTAGATTTGGGACCTAGTGTGAATTTTCTCCCTTATTCAGTATATGAATAGTTAGGGTTAGGGGAGTTGAAACCCACTTCGGTTACACTCCAATTGGCTGACTGTTCAATGAAAATACCAAGGGGTATGGTGGAAGATGTTTTGGTCCATGTTGATAATTTTTACTTTCCTATGGATTTTATTATTCTGGATACACAACCTGTGTTAAGTTCTAATGCTCGAATTCTTGTCATATTAGGCAGACCATTCTTGACTACTTCAAATGCTCTGATTAATTGCAGGAATTGTGTGATGAAACTNCGCCAGTTTGTAGAAATGACGAGTAATGGTGATTTTATGAATAAGGAACCGGATAAGGCTTTTGATTTTCTAGATCATTTAGCTGAGAATGCACAGTCTTGGGATACTACGTCCCAAGAACCTCCTAAGAAAAGGAATGTTAATTCTTCATCAACCAGGGGCAAGTCCTAGTTGAGAGATGATGATGACTTAGGGGCAAGAATTACTACATTGTCTACGAGGGTTGAGGCTATGGAATTTAAAAAAGTTAATTAGATTGATGTTGTTCCTACTGAAAAAATTTGTAGCATTTATGAAATCCCTAGACACCCATAAAGGAGTGTCCAACAATTCCTATTTTAAAAGAAGTCTTGCACGATCAAGCAAATGTTGCAAATACTTTCTCAAAGCCTTATAACAATCCATATTCGAATACATATAACCCTGGGTGGAAAAATCATTCCAATTTTAGTTGGAGGTGTGAGAATCATGTCACAAATACCTCAATAAAAATCCTCTAATTTTGTTCCCTACACTCCACCCCCCTAAGAGAAATTATGAAGATGTATTATCTCAATTCATGCAAAGTCAGACTAACCTCAATAATCAAAACCACTTAGGCTATAAATGATATCACAAGTACTCTTACTAAATTGACTAGTACCCCATGCCATCAGGAGAAAGGTAAGTTTCCATCACAACTCCAACCTAATCCACAGGGTTAATTTAATGTAAATGAGACTATTACTTCTGATATTGTACATGAGCAGGTTAAGTCTATCACCACACTTCATAGTGAGAAAATAATAAATAAAATTGTTCCCACTAAAGTTCAAGAATCTAAAGAAATTTCAGAACCTATGGAGAGTGGTGATAAACTTGACCAATCTAAAAATATTAAGCCTAAGAGGAATTTGACATCTGCACCATTCCCACAGAGATTACTTACATCTGTCAAGCCAAACATGCATAGTGATATGACGGACATATTTAAACAGGTTAATATCAATATTCCCTTGTTGGATGCTATAAAACAAATACCTTCTTATGCAAAATTTTTGAAAGATTTGTGCACTGTCAAAAGAAAATTAAATGTACAAAAGAAGACATTTTTAACTGAGAAGGTATCTTCCATCATTCAACATAAGCCTTCACCCAAGTATAAAGATCCTAGTTGTCCTACCACATCCTGTGTTATTGGCAATCACAAAATTGAACAAGCTTTATTAGATTTGGGACCTAGTGTGAATTTTCTCCCTTATTCAGTATATGAATAGTTAGGGTTAGGGGAGTTGAAACCCACTTCGGTTACACTCCAATTGGCTGACTGTTCAATGAAAATACCAAGGGGTATGGTGGAAGATGTTTTGGTCCATGTTGATAATTTTTACTTTCCTATGGATTTTATTATTCTGGATACACAACCTGTGTTAAGTTCTAATGCTCGAATTCTTGTCATATTAGGCAGACCATTCTTGACTACTTCAAATGCTCTGATTAATTGCAGGAATTGTGTGATGAAACTATCTTTTGGTAATATGACATTAGAACTTAATATTTTTAATGTGTGCAAACAACCAAGGGAAATTGAGGATGATATGCATGAGGTGAATATGATTGAATCTATTGTTCCAAACAAAGTATATGATCCCTTCTTGTTTGATCCATTTGAAGCATATTTGTTTGAACATTCATCATTGTTAGAACTAAGTAAAAATAGTTCTGAAATTAGTGAACTGACTTCCTTGTTGAATTCCTCACAAGTTTTTGAGGTGAAAGATTGGAAATCGAAGTTCAAGAAGCTTCAACAAGAACCAATCCACCAGTTCCATCAAGTGCCAAGGCTCCCAAGCTCAAATTGAAACCATTACCAATTGATTTAAAGTATGCATTTCTAGGGAAAGAGAAAACATTTTCAGTAGTAATCTCTTCTCATATAAGTTTAGCACAAGAAGGTATGTTATTACAACTTCTTAGACAGCATAAGAATACTATTGGTTAGACTCTTGCTAATATTAAAGGAATTAGTCCCTTAGTTTGCACTCACAAGATATACTTAGAAGATAATGCTAAAAAATCTAGAGAGATGCAAAGGAGACTTAACCCACACATGAAAGAAGTGGTAAGAAATGAAGTGTTGAAGTTGTTAGATATGGGGATAATTTACCGCATTGCAGATAGTAAGTGGGTAAGTCCTACACAGGTGGTCCCAAAGAAATCAAGTGTGACTATAGTTACAAATGACAATAATGAACTTGTACCAACTAGGATATTAACTGGTTGAATGATGTGTATTGACTACGAAAAATTGAATTCGGTAACTAGAAAAAATCATTTTCCCTTGCCTTTTATGGATCAAATTTTGGAAAGAGTGGCATCATATATGCTTTACTGCTTTTTGGATGGTTATTTGGGATATAACCAAATTGAGATAGCCCTAGAAGATCAAGAGAAAACCACATTTACTTGTCCTTTTGGTACCTTTGCATATCGAAGGATGCCTTTTGGACTTTGCAATGCACCTGCGACCTTTCAAAGGTGTCTGCTTAGTATTTTTAGTGACATAGTTGAGCATTTTTTTTGAAGTTTTTATGGATGATTTTACTATCTTTGGTGATTCAAATGATGACTATCTTTCAAATCTTGAAAAAAATTTAATCTGATGTGAAGCAAAGAGCCTTGTACTTAATTGGGAAAAATGTCACTTTATGGTTCGAAAGCGAATTGTTCTTGGTCACATTGTCTCTTTTGAAGGAATCCAAGTTGATAGAGCTAAAATTGAACTAATTGCTAATTTACCTACCCCTAATACCCTTAAGGATGTTAGATCTTTTCTGGTTCGCGCTGATTTTTATAGGAGGTTTATAAAAGACTTTAGTTCTATATCTAGGCCACTATGCCACCTCCTAGGGAAAGACACACCTTTTGAGTGGGGTGAGTCTTGCCAAGAGGCTTTTGATAAGCTAAAGAGCATGCTCACTATTGCTCCAATTATGTAACCACCAGATTGGAGTCTTCCATTTCAAATCAAGTGTGATGCCAGTGACTATGTCGTGGGGACAATTTTAGGGCAACGTAATGAGAAGAAGCCACATGTCATATATTATGCTAGTAGAATCTTAAATAATGCACAGATGAATTATTCCACTATAGAAAATGAATTATTAGCTGTAGTATTTGCTTTACACAAGTTTGGATCTTATTTAGTAGGATCCCCTATTGTCATTTTCACAGACCATGCAACTCTTAAATATCTGTTGACAAAGAAAGATGCAAAATCAAGACTGCTTAGGTGGATCCTCCTACTCCAGGAATTTGACATAACAATCAAAGATAAAAATCGAGTAGAGAATGTAGTGGCTGGCCATTTTTCTAGACTTGTGAGTGATGTGCCTATGGAGACAATGCCGATCAAGGATACATTCCCTAATGAACAATTGTTGGTTATTTCATCATTACCTTAGTTTGTTGACATCGTAAATTTTCTTGTAACCGGAAATATGCCACCATCTTGGAATGCATTGGACAAAAAGAAATTATTGGTCAAAGTGAGAAATATTTTTTTGGGATGATCCATATCTTTTCAAATACTGCTGAGATCAAATTATTCAGAGATGTGTACCTATCGATGAGGTAAGTAGTATACTATCCTTTTGTCATTCAGAGGTATGTGGGGGCCACCTTTCAATGAAGAAAACCACTAAAAAAATTTTGCAGTATGGATTTTATTGGCCAACAATTTTTAAAGATGCTTATAATTTTTGTAAAGCTGATGAGCGTTGTCAAAGACTAGGGGGATTAACCCTTAGAAATATAATGCCTCTTAATCCGATTTTGATAATAGAAATTTTTGACTATTGGGGCATTGATTTCATGGGACCTTTTTTCCCATCTTTTGGATATATTTATATTTTAGTAACAGTGGATTAGGCTTCTAAATGGATTGAGGCTATACTATGTCGAACAAATGATCATAAAGTTGTTTTGAAATTTTTGAAAGAAAATGTTTTGTCCAGATTTGGTAGACCTCAAACCATTATTAGTGAAGGGGGATTGCATTTCTGCAATATACCTTTTGAAGCATTAATGAAAACATATGGTGTAACTCATAAAGTTGCAACCCCCTATCACCCACAGACAAGTGGTCAAGTAAAGCTAACCAATCGGGAGATTACTTACATTTTAGAAAAAAAAAAAGTAAAGCCTAATCGTAAAGATTAGTCATTACGACTAACTAATGTGTTATGGGCATATCGCACTGCTTATAAAATCCCGATTGGCATGTCTTCGTCTAGATTAGTGTATGAAAAAACTTGTTATTTACCTGTGGAATTGGAACATAAAGCATATTGGGCCATTAAAATATTTAATTTTGGTCTTGACAAAGCAAGTGTTTTACGAAAATTACAGCTAAATAAGCTTGAGGAAATTTGGAATGAGGCTTATGAGAACTCTAGAATTAGCAAAGAAAGAATGAAGGTGTTCCATGATAAAAACATTTTGAGAAAAACTTTTACACCTTCACAAAAGGTTCTTTTGTATAGTTCTAGGTTACATATTTTCAAAGGAAAGTCAAACTAGATCGAGTGGTCCTTATGTTGTTAAAGAAGTTTTTTCCTTATGAAACAGTGGAAATCAAAAACCCAACGAATGGGAATACTTTTAAAGTCAATGGACAAAGATAGAAACCATTCTTGGAGGGAGGAGTAGTAGAAGTGAAATCCATCGGGTTGGTGGAACCCAATATGAATAATTTGCCTCTCACATTCAACCTAATTGTTGTATATTATTTGTTTTCTTTTAATTTATTCTTTTAGTTTTATTTGAGATGTTGCATATGTATGCGCACATGATATCATACCTGGTATGTTCTTCCCTACACTTTTCACTATGATGCTAATTTTTTCTACTTATACATTGGGGACAACGTACAATTTGAGTGTAGGGGGTGAGCATGCTTGCTTTATTCATTATACATTGTGCACATGCATCTACAATATTTTGTCAAAAAAAAAAAATTATTAATTTTGAGGTTAAGTTTTGTTAGTTTAGCAGGAAAGTAGCTAAAAGTGGAAAATTTTTCTAAGTGTGAAGAAAGGAGACAACTAGAACACGCGTCCGGACCCGCATGGCACAGAGCAAAATCTCTGAAAAATGCATCCGGATGTGAACCTAAGGAGCTAAGTTCTCTGGAAAATGCGTCTGGACGCGTGATCTTTTAGACTGATTTAATGAGGTGGTTGAAACGCATCTAGACGGTAAAGCTCATGCGTCCGGACACGTGTGAAAAAATTATAAATAAGGGAGGCCTGAACGTATTTTCTCTTTGCATACTCTCTTCAACCAATTCAAATACTTCTCCCACCTATTGTAAATCCTTTTCATTTCTTCCTACTCAATGGTGCCTCCAAAAACTTCTATTTCCAAGAGGGCTCATACTAGGACACAGAAGACTCAAGACGAGGATCACACGGTCAACCCTCTATGCCTTGAGACTTTAGATGCCCGGGTAAGATTCTTCTAGTATTACGCAAGCAAACCTTTTGTTTGCGAAAGGCAGATTGAGTATGAGGATTTTGCTAGACAGGGAGTTTGGGACATTTTTTGTTCGAGGATGTGGGCCAGATTTACGGGACGGGAGTGGTCTTGTATACCTGTTCTAGCATGCGAGTTTTACAGCAATGTGGATGACTGTGGGAATGACATTTTTTGGACTTTCGTTCGAGGTAAGCACATTCAGGTTGACGCCACGGCCATTGCGAGGCTGACAGTGATGACTCAGGCCCGAGTGGCTAACCTAGACTATCCCCAAGCCTACTCAGGTGATGTTGTTGGGAGAGAGTTGTTAGGGGACGAGGAGTTTATGTGGACGAATAAGTTTAGGTTTATTTAGCTGGGTGACCCAACAAACAAGTACAAGATACTGAATTTGATTTTAGTATCAAATATTTTGCCCCTACTAAGGAACAACCATATTTACCTAGACCAAGCTTGAGTCCTATACGCTATGGGCACTAGATGTTCTATCAACCTTCCCTCCTTGATTTTTGCTGAGATGAGACAAGCAATTGTGGACCCAAAGAAGAGGTCCCTCCCTTTTGCTGGCCTAGCCACTCCATTATGTGAGCAAGCAGGAGTGGTGATTGATGTCATTATGGACCGGGCCAAGAAGATTGTGGTTCTTAACTTTGTCTCTCTACTGAAGATTCAGAGTGTATCTAAGGTAACAAGGGAGTGAGAGTAGGCCGCTAAGTAGTAGGGAGAGACTGCACCTGAGGGGATAGTGCCCATGGACGAGCAGTGGGATCAGTTCCTCAACTTGGATGAGGATTTTGATTTACCAGTTGATAAGGAGACTGATTCCAATACTAATGGGCAGTTGATGTTTGAGATATTGAGGGAGTAGAAGGAGGTAAGGAGGGAGATGAGAGAGATAAGAGCTCAGATGAGGGGGCCAGGGCAGAGTTCTCAGCATCGTGCAGGCCCCTCATCGTAGGTTGCTGATTTCTTCTAGGTCCAAGTGTTTCATTTAGGAAGTGAAAAAATTCTTCTTGTTGTTAAAATCAAGGCCTAAGATGTTCTGTTATATTTTGTCTAGGCTAGGCTTGATTTGTTTATGTTTTGAAATATGTAGCGTATGAAACTTTAATATTATAGAAAATGTATATTCTACTTTAGTGATTGATCAAATATCTAAATAACAGTTTTATGCATAATTTGACACCACAATATAGAAATAATTTACTTAGCTTTAAATTTGCAATTGTTTAAGCATCACATAGAACTTTATTCTATATTTTTGTATCTAATATCATGTTCTTATAAAAACTCACAATTTGTGCACTTTAGACTTTACCAAGTTAAAAATTTGTTAGGTATTTTACCTTGAAAACTTGAGACATATAGTGGAGATTCATAAAAACCCTGGTGAGTTTTGATCCAATATTTCTTGGAGGGTTATATACATTTACTCAAAAGAATTATTTCTTTCAGTAAATGTTTTTCAATAGTCCCATTATTTTTATTTTGGTCAACACCAATATTGTGAATGATTGCTTGTATTTAAATTATTTTCATGGGAAGTGTGTTATCAAAAGCTCTTGAGATATGATTTTAGACCACCTTTGACATTATTTGAGCATGAGCTTTATTCTTTGAATATTATTATCCCTAGAAATCGTGATTGAGCCTCTGAAGTAAAATTTTATTTCTTTTACCAAACATATAATAACCAAGCCAATGAAAAAATAATAATATCTTTTACCCTTGGTTATTCCGAGATTGAGCTTTTTGTTGTTTGTGTAATTTGGGAGATGTTGGTCGAAAAAAAAATAGATGATCAAAAGAAAAAAAAAAGGTTTTGCATGCTTGTGAATATCTACATTAGATGTCTTTCTAAAGGAAAAAAAATAAAAAGAAGTATGTACATTCAATTGTCCTGTTGAAAAAACGAGAAAAATAGCAAGGATGGTTTTGAAAAAATATGAGCAAGTGTTGTAAATTATGCTTCTAAAGAATGGTGAGTGAACGATTATGGAAAGAAGTTTGGTTGTGTAATGTACATGTTCTTTTGGGATAGTCATTTGAATTTCTAAATATCCTTCATTTCAAAATCCTAATCCCAAGGCCCCATTACAACCTTAAATAAACACCTATCTGATCTCAAGAGTGTTTTGGTAGATGCATGACTTGTGTGAATAAGAAAAAGAATGGTGATTATTTATTTATTGTGTGTTGATTTCCTTTCATGAGACTATGTCCAATCCTTTTCTTTTAGATTACAACTATTTAAATGGAACATGTGAGCAATATTTTGTTTTGATTTAAATATCTTCTTCTCACAAGTGATATTTGATGGAATAATCAATATAATCTGAGAGAATCTTTTATGAGTGAATTATCTATCGAGATTTGGAATTGAGACAAATAGTTGATAGTTGTAGAGGTAATTACCAGATAAATTATTGACTTGGTATAGTTAATTCACACTGCACACAATTTTATATGGGAACATGACAAGTGCATACATTTATATAATGTAGAGTTCTATATTTTGCTTTGCATGTGCTTATTAAAAGGCTTGCAGCTTAGAATTTTTATATTGTATTAGTAATTTTTGTAATAAAATTATTATTTAGATATTTAATGAGAGGCTGATGTTTTTGGGTATCATATCCAAAAACCCTCACGAGACTACCCTCATCAACTAGGGGAAACCTAGGGGTTTAAATGCTTATTGGATGTACTAAATGCAATCGTGAATCCTAAGAAATTGGAGGTGTTTTTGTTTTATTTTTGTTTACCTTACTAGGGACTAGCTAGGTCTGGGTTGGGGGTGTGATTATGATCCCATAATGTGATTATTTGATGGAAAAGAGTAATCATTTGTTCAGAAAAAGGTGGTAAATGTGATGAATTATTACAGATTTGTTATTATGATAGTAAAGGAAGAATTATGTTTATCTTCCAGGAAAAGGATTAAAAAAATTCGAGAGATAAAGGTGGATGAAGATGAGTAGTTGAGTTAGACTTACTAGAATGCGCATCTAGACGGGGGATTACTATTGCATCCGGACGGAGTTAACAGAATGAGAAGATGGACATGCTTTGAAGAATTGGAGCATACTGCCAAGTGCGTCCGGACGGTTGATATCATGCGTCTAGATGCGTGTTTCTGAAAGATAGGATCCTGGAGGAAGAAGTAGAATGTGATCATACTTCTTGGACTAGGAAAATATTAATAGGGGGTCATTATGATGTAAAATGACCACTTTTTAATTATTTTTATTCTTTTATTGGTTGAAGCTTAGGATGTCTGGCTAGGTTTTCTGACTAGGGCTAGGGGAGAACCTCTCAATAAAGTACAATATTGTTATTGATTTATTGGTTTAATGGTATATGGTATTTTGTTAATTTAACTTTTGATTATTAGTAAAGTTTTTGCTCTATAAAGATTCTTGAGTCCTTGTGTCTTATACTTTGATTACTTGAATTTCTCTAAGAGAAAAAAAACTAGTTATTCCTTGCTTAAGTTAATTACAATTAATTTCACATAATAATATAGCTAAAAGATTGTGTGGTTAAATTAGGAATTTGATTGCTAAGAAAGTTTGATTTATTGCACAATAAATACTTACAATTGGCCATCAGTTCTTTGAAACCTTTAGTTATAAATAGTGGTGTTTTCTTATTCTCATTGCTAAATTCATTGACTGGAGTCAGTTGACGATTCGACTCTTATCTGGGTTTGAAAACTAAGTCTTTAATTATTACTCTATGAATTTGAGAGGGTGTACCTAATGCTCTAGTACTTTACATATTGTTTTAATTAATTCATTCACTTATATTAGTTCAAACACTCTTTTTGAGAAATATTTTTACAAGTTTGTTAACAGATTTAGTGTGGCAACTATTGTTTTTACACTTCCCTGAGGGTTCAACCTTAGTCTTCCAAGTTTATATTACTTCGTACAACCTACGCTTGGGTTTACATATTTAAAGTTGTTGCACTCAACTTGTACAAAGCTACTTTAGTAGCTTTGCCTTCACTAAACTTTTCTACAAAACTTGACTAACCTGTTAGGGCCTTAGGAGGAAACTCAATACCAAATTTTTAGCAATTCTTGGTAGAGCTTATTTATGATTTCATGCCAAACCCGGTAAACGAACAAATAGATGGTCTTTCTAGAAATGTTAAACAAAAGTTCTCCCCTTGTATTTAGGGGGAAAGCCTTACTCTTGTTTAGTTTGAACCTAGCCCACAAGAGTTAAGGGGTTATAGGGGTTGGCTTGATTGCATTGAGTTACTGAATTGCCTCTAACCTTAGGCAAAGAGCTTTTTTGAGTTGTCACATCAAACAATAAGTGCCCTAGGAACCGACTTGACATCGACTAGCAGATGCTCTTGCGCAGTAGGGGTGGATTCATATCAAAGAGTCTTAGATTTTACTTTTCCTTGTTCATCCATTCCATTCATCGTGCCTGGGTCTCTAGCCTGTAAAGTTCATAAATCAAGTGTATAAAAATGAAGTCCAAATAATGAATTGGGAGAGTTCTAGCTCTAACAAAGAAAGTCCAAACGCTCCTTTAACAACTTTATTCGACTTACTTAGATAGCGATCAATGGATCTTCAGTTGCTCCATGGGGTTGTGTATTGGCATCCATGGTTCGGTAGATGGACTATCTTCCCCTTGAATCCTAGTTGGCAGCCTAGATTGAGCCCTGTGATTGATCTTCCTATTGTAGCAGAACAATATCATGAATTCGATTTGCTGTGATTTCTCTAGACAAAAAAAGGCCATACAATCTACTTTGGCTCTCGAGTTAGTCCACCTGTTATCTATCTCTGGCGCAGGACAAACTCAAAATCATTTAGCCCTTCTCACTAACCATGCAAAGAAGGCCTAACTTAAGGTTGGTTTCCAATCCCTTCGTTTTGCGCCAGGATTGGATTTTGCCTATGATCAGATCAATCGTTTGAAAGTGACTTATAAGATGTGAGAGATGATTTGCATGTTCTAGATATGAATCAGAGATAGAACAATGGGGAGGTTACAATTTCAAATCCTATGCTGGTGGTTTCACCTTTGACTTGTGACACATTGGTGAAATGACCTAAAGGCAATGAACGTTGATGGGTCGGCTGCAAAGATACAAGTTAGACAATTCTTGGCCTTTCAAATTACCATGCCAAGCAGGTACACCACCTGGAATAGGATGGATTTAAAATCTTCTCCAGAAGCCTGAAAGTAGATGATCAATAGATGTGAAGGATTCAAGTTCGAATAAAGCTAAGCAAACCAAAGCAACTCACTGCTTGCTTCTGAGGATACATTCTCAATTCTAGAGAAAGTCCCAAATATCAAGAACAATGATGTAACTTCTGATTTCTTCCTATGTTTCTTCACAAAACCACACTTGATTTCCTCTTAGTTGTCTATGTTCTCCTCACAATCCATCAAGACCACTTACTACAATTTCTTTTGACGACAAACATCTCTCTCTCTCTCTCTTGCACATTTCTCAAAAGAACCTATCGCCGCTCAATTCTAATTTTACCCTAATACATATGCATATGCACATATTTATATACATGCAGGCTATCACTTAAAATTTATGAGCTGCCCAGGTAAATTCAGAATTTAGCTTTTATGATAAACAACACATGCAATAGAAGATGGGCCCATAACAAAGTTTCATAGCAATCTTATTCATTATAATTGCCCCATGTTTCATATTTCTTTCAACTCAACCTAGCCTAATATATAGCCTTAGTTTGATTCTGTAACACCCCGTATTTTCTTTTATAGTATATAGATATATAGTAAATAATTGTGGTAAAAATGTGGATATGTGTAGTGATGTGTGTTTGAATTTGGTAGATTGGAAAAGTAGAGATTTAAAATGTTAGTGGAAATAATAGTTGAAATGTGGTTTTAACAAGTGAAAATATGAAATTTTAGGTCTTAGAACTTGTATTAAATAGGTTTGGTGTATAAACAATCGTGAATAGTGCACTGGCTGCAACTTCAAGTGCAATTTCGACCTTAATTTAGTCAATATCTCTCAAAACTCAAAACATGAAAGTTGTAGAGATCTTTCTTATCAGTCCATATCATCTTGAATCATCTCAATCGGAGCTCGGATGAGAGAGTTATGCCCAGATGACGAAATGATGTCAAAACAGCCCAATTAGCTTGAACAGTGCACTGACTGCAACTTCAATCCCGAATTAGACCTTGATTCAGTCAATATCTCTTAAAACTCAAAACATGAAAGTTTTAGATCTCTTTCTTATCATTCCATATCATCTTGAATCATCACAATCAGAGCTCGGATGAGAGAGTTATGCCAAGATAACGAAGCGATGTCAAAACAGTCCAATTAGCTTGGTTTTGCATTTAACGTCTCCATTTGCATCCTAAATAAAAGTATAAGAATAATGAGTACATATAGGCTTCAAATAAGTATAAAAGGATTTAAGAAGCACCCTTTATCACCTTTTATTTGCAAACAACGCAAAACTTCATTAATAGCCAGTTCGGATGGGTAAAATAAAAATTTTGGTGTTTCGGGTGTATGTTGACTTTGGTTTTCAGATAAATCATAAAAATAAATTTTTTTAGGTTAAAATAACATTAAAAATGAATCCAGAACATCGAAAAACCTTAGGGTAGTCATATGGATCAAATTGAAGATTCTTAGTGGCAAAACCGTAATTTTGAAAAAAACCAAAACAGGCTA
This sequence comes from Ilex paraguariensis, assembly GCA_963454935.2. Classification (NCBI taxonomy): domain Eukaryota; kingdom Viridiplantae; phylum Streptophyta; class Magnoliopsida; order Aquifoliales; family Aquifoliaceae; genus Ilex; species Ilex paraguariensis. The sequence continues at coordinate 694,174 of CAUOFW020003724.1, forward strand.
TGAACAGTGAATTTCGGGGCTGAGGTGTTTTAAACCCCATTTTCATCCCATTTTCCCTCATTTCTTTCACTTCACTCTCACCCCACACCTCTTGGAACCCTAGAGAGCATTAGAGAGGAAGAAAAAAAGGGAAAACAAAGAGATTTAAGGGTAGATTCAAGATCAAAGTTCAAGTTCTTCCTACAAACTAAGGATTCAAAGTAGGGGTTTTCTCTCATTCACTTACATTGAGGCTAGAGTATTTATATATGTATGTTTTGGCTATCAATGGTATATATATATATGCTATGGAATCATCCTCTCTTAGGCTTTTTGCAAGGATTACATATTTTGAACAAAGTAGGGTTCTTCCTAAATACTTTCTTTATTATGGATTTCGAAACCTTAGTGTTTTGTGTTGGGTAGAAAAATGATGTTATTGTGATCTCATGTATTTTCTTAGTTGGTTGTGGAATTGTTACATGATATATTTTGGGAATTTTGGATAGATGCTTGTAAATTGAGATAAATGTTAGAATTGTATGCTTGGTTGAGTTGTTTGTGATGCACATGAGTAAGAGGTTCCTTTTAAGGATGTTCATCCCTTCCCAAGAGGTTCCCGGTAAGGATGCTTGGGAAACATTGTAGTGATTGATGAGAGGTTCCATGTAAGGATGCTCATCCATTCTCAAGAGGTTCCCAGTAAAGATGCTTGAGAATCGAAGGTGACCTAAAAGGGGATGGAGGTTACCACAAAGTATGCCACCTATGGAAAGAATTGTTGGGAATTGGTTATGGCAATTAATGGTCATTATTTGTATGTGGTGCTCATTTATTCATTTAAGTAATGTTTTTAAATAAACTTGAGTTCCTTTTTAAATGTCACTACTTTATTTCAAATTATGTATCTATGTTATATTAAAATTAAGTGTGTTGTTGCATAAAGTATTTATAGTGTAATGGTGTACGGAGCCGGTGGTGAGATTCTAAAATCTGTATACCCAACAAAGACACATGGTTTATTTTTAAAAGGTCATTGGATGTGCAACATAAATAATAAGGGCTTGGAATGTCCGATTTTGTACTCATGGCATTGCATGGGTTGTGAGAGCCGGTAAAGGCTCGAGTTGAAGTGCATGAGTGAGTCTCATCTCATTTCATGGAATGACATGGTGATTTTCAAAATTGAATTACATATTCTTGATTGGAATGGTTGTTACTTGTTGAATGTTGTATGTGAACATTTTATATGCACTTAGATTGGGGAGTAACCTCTTTAAAAGATACTCTATTGAGCGTGACTCACCCTTTATGAGAACATTTCAGGTGTGGGTTATACACCGGTGGACAGCTCACATTTGCAGCCTCAAGGATAAAAAAAAGTCAACTTGTGACTTTTAAACCTTATTTTGTAAAAATTTTGTGAAATTCGGTTTTAGACATGTAATTATATGAAAATGATTGTAATGGGACTTGTATGAACCATGTTTTATGTAAAACTTCATGTCATGGGAGTTTGGGGTTGGTGTTGCACATGGTTGGAATGGATTGGAATCAAAAACGGATGAAACGAGGGTAAACTGGGCACACCTACTAGTAGGAAATTGAGATCTTCTACCGATAGATGTGGACCAATAGGCATTATCTACCAGTAGAGCATCACTTTTCTACCAATAGGTTTTTCTTGAATTTTTTAAAAACACGATTCTAGTACACTACTTCTACTAGTAGGTTTTTGAACACTTCTATCGATAAGTTTTCTTAAAACTTCAAAAGTTTGATATTTTTTATCAAACTCTTGTGCAATGATTCCTTGTGCTCAAAGGGATTATATGTGACATGAATGGCTATGAATTGAGGTATAAAGGACCATGGATTCATAAATGATAAAGTATGATGTCGGGTTGTGCGACAATCACAGGTACTTTAGCGGGTTGATGGGTGATCAAAAGTTGATAAAAGACCCCCGATTTTAGGGGCGTCACAACTTGGTATCAAAGCTTAGGTATACGATTTAACTAGGGATTGAGGGACATGGGTTTAGACCATTGCATCCATTGAGCATTACATATTATGTGCTTTAAATGCTACATGTTATGTCTTATTTATTATGTGAATTGTATACATGGTGAAATGTATATGGAAAAGAGACACTAGGGTTAGAGAACATAACCTTAGGAGTCAGAGAACAAAAGAACAGGACAGTTCAGGGTGTAGATACCTATTAGTGGATGACACATGCTCTCCTAGTGAGACAAAGAGAAAATTCTCAAAGTTTGGACTTGATCCCTATCTTAGGGGTATGAAGTTAGTACTCTATTGCTATTTAACATGCGTGTAGATGGTAAATAGAGGAAAAGGATGCGACAGTGGTAGTGGGCGGAACAACAACCAACTACTACTAGCCTTGGACCTACAAGCCTTTAGGGAGGCTATTGGCACGATGGCGACTACCTTTGCACAGGCTAGGGCCAATGTGGGCCAAGGGGGCTTGAGTAACCTCCAAAAGTTCAAGGCACACAAGCCTCCGAATTTTATGGGAGGGGCGGATCCGATGGTGATTGACCATTGGTTCCAACAAGCCAACAAGATCCTAGAGGCTATGGAGATCACCTCCGACGCGACTAAGATAAGGCTAGCTGAATTCCAGCTAGAAGTAGAAGCCCATCTGTGGTGGGATTGGGCAAAGGCCTCAAACTTAGAGGCAATGACATGGGAAAAGTTCCGGGAGCTCTTCATGGGCAAGTACTTTTCATTGGTTGTTCGACATTCAAAAGCTCGAGAATTCTTGGATTTGAAGTAAGGGACTATGATGGTGATGGAATACGTGGCTAAGTTCACTGAGTTAGCCTATTTTTTCGATGATTACGTGGTTACAGACATGGCCAAAGTAGGAGGTTTGAGGATGGTTTGAAATTGTTCATCTGGGAAAAGATTGTGGGTAATTGCCTACAAGATTTGGACTCGATGGTTGAGACAGTTATGACTATTGAGAGAGAGGTAGACGATGCAAGGAGCATTCGGGAGTAGAGTGCTATGGACAAGAAAAAGGAGGGCCAATCATCTTCTTCGAGTTCAGGGAAGAAGCAAAGGACTTCTACTCAACAAGGATATCAAGGATAGGGTCATGACTATCAAGGCAAGGCCAAGGTCAATCCTCCCAAGACAAGAGAAATCAGAGGCCTTCCTTTTTAGATCAAAGGACAAGTTTCATTTGCCACTAACCAGGTCACATGAAGCGAGATTGTCCTCAAAGGTAGGGATCCCAGAGCTATAAGGCATCTTAGTCTCAGTCATCGGTGGGGCATGCACAGACTTATTTCATCCCTCCCTACCCCACCATGGGCTAGGGAAACCAGTATCAGTTTCAAGGTGCTACTCAGGCCCCTAACACCTCACAAGAAGGGACTCCGCAATTAGGCCAGATGGGCCCAGGCATGGGCCAAGCCGAGGACAGGGCATTTAGGTCAGGACTTTGGTAACCCAAGGGCGAGTCTACGTCATCACACCTCAGACTAAGTCGGTGGATCAGTCGATTATTCGGGGTACAGTTCTACCCTCTCGCTTAAGGGGGCAAGGGTATTATTTGACTCTGGTGTATCGCATTCATTTATTTTTGTATCATGTGTGAGGGATTTGAGCTTAGAGGTTAAGACCTTAGAAGATTCATTACATGTGAGTTCTCTCCTAGGAGCTAGGGTGAGTATTGATCAGATATGTCAGGGTTGTGAGTTAGAGATCTCAAGGATTATACTCACTATGTATCTTAGGGTCATGGACATGTCGTAGTTTGATGTCATCCCTGGGATGGACTAGTAGATAGCACACCAAGTTGTCATTGTATGTGATCGAAAGAGGGTCACTGTCTATGCACCGGAGGGTATTTTTTTCAAATTTTAGGTGGAGAAACATGACGTTTTATCCTAAGGAGTGTATGATTTTCATTAGCATGGACAATTAATGGGTTGGCTAGCAAGCCATACCCTGGAAGACGAGGCGAGACAGGAATTGAGTCTACCTCGGGTGGTTTGTGAGTATGAGGATATTTTTTTGGGTGAACTACCAGGGTTACCTCCACATCGGGATGTAGACTTCACTATTGAGTTGCACCCCGATACATCGCCCATCTATATGACTCCACATAGAATGACACGTGCAAAGTTACAAGAACTCAAGGTCTAATTGCAAGAATTGATGGATAAGGGTTTCATTAAACCGAGTACTTCACATTGGGGCGCTCCAGTATTATTTTTCAAGAAGAATGATAAGACCCTTCTGTTATACATAGACTACCGGCAGTTAAATAGGGTTACTATCAAGAATAGATACCCCTTACCGCGGATTGATGACTTGTTTAATCAACTGAGAGGGGCACGGGCCTACTCCAAAATAGATCTACGCATAGATTACCATCAGTTGAGGATTAGGGAGCTAGATATCCCTAAGATGAAGTTTAGGAAGCGGAATGGGCATTTTGAGTTCACTGTGATGCCTTTTAGATTAACGAATACCCCAGAGTCATTCATGGATCTCATGCATAGGGTGTTTCAACCCTACCTAGATCAGTTTGTTGTGGTCTTTGTTGATGACATTTTGATCTACTCCAAGTCTGAGGAGGAGCATGGGGGTTACGTGAGGATTATTCTCCAGACCTTGAGAGACCATCAGTTGCACTCCAAGTTTAGCAAGAGTAAATTTTGGCTTACGAAAATAAAGTTTTTAGGACACATGGTGTCGGCTTTGGGTGTGTCAGTTGACCTAGAGAAGGTTGAAGCAGTTATGAGTTGGGAGAGACTGAAGTCAGTCTTTCAGATATGCAGATTCTTAGAATTGGCGGGGTATTATAGTGGGATGACTCGTGTGAGAGGGCATTCCAAGAGTTGAAGGGGAGGCTTACTTCAACTCCTATTCTAATAATTTCAGAAAGGGTACAGGGGAATATAGTGTATTGTGATATCACCAAGGATGAACTTTGGTGTATTTTGATGCAATCTAGGAGAGTGATAGCTTATGGTTCTCGTCAGTTAAAGGACCACGAGCAGAACTATCCTACGCAAGACATGGAGTTGGTGGCCATCGTCTTTGCTTTGAAGACTTGACGCCACTATTTGTATGGTGAGCAATTTGAAGTGTTTTCAGACTACAAAAGTTTGACGTACATCTTTACACATCAGGACCTGAATATGAGGCAATGCAGGCGGGCAGACGGGCAGGCGGATAAAGTATTTAGAGGTTACAACTTCACTTTGCATTACTATCCAGATAAGACAAACGTGGTAACTGATGCACTCAACCGAAAGTCACGGGGAGTCTTGGCTAGTGTGGCTTCCCAGAAGTGGCAGATACTCGAGACTGTGGGTCAGTTTGGGCTACATTACATAAGTCACGCTCAAGGCACTTTCGGGAGTTTAGTGGCTATGTCTTCCCTATTGAGTAGAGTGATTGAGTCTCAAGGGAAGGACACAGAGATATTGTCCACTAGAGACTGGATACAGTTGGGTATAGGTGACAAGGGCTGGGTCATTCTAGGGATGGTAGTCTACAGTTTAGGGGAGGGATTGTGGTTCCCCAGTCTACGGATCTAAGAAAGGAGATCCTTAAGGAGTTTTATTGCTCCTGTTTTGTTGTGCATCCAGGTGGCATAAAGATGTACCATGATCTTCATCGTCAGTACTATTGGAGTGGGCTGAAGAGCCACGTTGGGGACTTTGTCAGTCGATGTCTCATGTGTCAGCATGTCAAGGCTGAGTACCAGAGACCAGTAGTGTTGCTCCAGCCTTTGGAGGTCGCTAAGTGGAAGTGGGAACACGTCACAATATATTTTGTGACCCACTTACCACGGATATTGCAAGGGCATGACGTGATGTGGGTGATAGTGGACCAACTTATGAAGTTGGCACACTTTTTGATTGTGTGGATGACCTTCATACTAGAGAAATTATGTCGATTGTACAGACGAGAGATAGTCCGGTTGCATGGGATGCCCGTATCTATAATATCAGATCGGGATCTCAGGTTCACGGCCTATTTTTGGGAGAGTTTTCAGTGGGCCATGGGGACACAGTTGATGATTAGCACAGCTTTTCATCCCCAAACGGATAGTCAGTCAAAGAGGACCATCCAGACTTTAGAGGACATGCTACGAGCATGCGTCCTAGATCTCAAGGGTAATTGGGAAGAGCACTTACCTTTAGTGGAGTTCGTCTATAACAATAGTTATCAAGTAACCATATAGATGACACCATATGAGGCACTTTATGAGATGTCTTGCCATTTTCTGGTTTATTGGACGGAGGTTGGAGAGAGACCCTCTACGGGTCTAAATTTGGTTAAAAACACCTTGGAGAAGGTATACTTGATACGAAAGCGTCTTCTCACAACTTAGAGCTAACAGAAGAGCTATGCGGATAGATGATGTTTGAGGTTGGGGATCATGTCTTCTTGAAGCTGATGCCTAAAAGAGAAGTAGTCAGATTCAAAAAACGGGAGAAATTGTTGCCGAGGTTTATCAGGCCCTTCAAGGTACTCGAGAGGTTTGGTACAGTTGCTTACAAATTGGCGTTACTACTAAATTTATCAAGTGTTCATGCAGTATTTCTTGTCTCTATGCTCTGGAAGTACACTCCATATTCGACAAATGTGGTGGATTGGAGTGAGTTGATTGTTGATGCGGATGAGATTTTCAAGAAGGGACCGGTGCATATCATGGATAGCTGGAAGCAGATTTTACAAGGCAAGACCGTGAGGCTGGTAAAAATAATATGGTAGCACCAATATGTGGAAGAGGCGACATGGGAGCGTGAGGACACTATACATACCAGTTATCCTTTCTTATTCGAGGATGGAGGTACATTCTTTCAGACATTTAGTATTATATGACTATATCATATGCAGGTGGTTGAATGTGCATGTGTGTGTGAATTTCAAGGAAGAAATTCTTTTAAACAGGGGGGGGAAGATAAAACCCAGATAAATTTGAAATTTTATGAAAAAGGGTAAAACGGTAAATTGTCACTTCGATATGAGTTGAAAATTTGAATTTATCTAAAACTCAAATGAAGAAACAGACCTCACCGTTAGATTTGTCTCATAAAATCTAGTTACCCTCTCAATTTTCGTCGAATTATGAGATAATCAGATTTTTCACGTTTTATGAGGTGATCGGGTATCAGGTGACCTCAAAATTGAACCCGGGACATAAATTTCAAAATTTGGAATATGATTTAAAATAAGTTCTTATAAAAATATTTTGAACTTGAACCGGAACGAAATTTAATCAATTCGGATCAAAACTAGACCCGAGAAAAGAGAATGTGTGGAGAAATGTGGACCAAGCATTTAAAGGATATAAATAGGGGGAGAAAATCTGATTTTTCTCCCCATTCTTTAGTTGTTCTTCATGTTGGGAAAGAGAGGAAAGAAGAGAGAGGAAAAGCTAGGGTTTCTCCACTTCTCTTTACGATCTACGGAGTTTCATTGCTCAAATTGACTCAAGCCAAGAACAAAAGTTGTTCTCCTCGTCGAGGGCTACAAAATCATACCAAGAAGCACGGATTTGGGTGGAGTTTCAAAAATGAGCTTGGAGAAATCAAGGGTTTTGGGCTAGAATCGGTTTCTTGGAGCTTCCTACATATATATTACGCTTCAAGAGGTAGGATTTTCATCCTAACTAGGTTTATTTTCAACCTAGGGTTGTGATATGGAATGGGTAGGTTGTTAGATATCTTTAACACTTGCCTATAGTTGTAAAATTAATGAAATGAGTTTTAAAATTGGGTGAAATCAATTCTAGTTTGAATTGGTATGTGAAAATTGCTAGCTTGTAATTTCTTGGAAAATGGTGTTATGTGGGCATGCTATGTGTTTATATTGTATATATGTGAAATTAAGTGTATTGTTGCATAGAGTATGTATAACATGCTTGAGAAATTGTTGTTGGATGAAAATGTTGATATATGCTAGATGACGTATTGGTATGATCACATTCATTACATATGAATATGATATTGATATTGCAATTGTTCATTACATTGCATATGCAAAGAGGCATCACATTCGTGGGCATTAGACATGAGTGTAAGTGTGTGTGTATGTTTTTAGATCAAACATCACTCTTGGTGGTTGATAAGTGGGCTTGGTACAGTCAGACCATAGTCCAATAGAGTTGCATGGTTACATGAAAAACTTGTGTTGGGTATAGCAATAAGGGCTAGATACTCCCTTGAGTGCAAAACCTGGTTATTACTTTATACACTTTCGTTGATGCAAGTCCAAAAAAGTGTTAAGGGTATATGGAACTGGCAGTGAGATTCCAAAAGCCGAATACCCAACAACGACACATGATTTATTTTTAAAAGGTCATTGGATGTTCAACATCATTGGCAAGGCCTTGGAACGCCCGGTTTTGTACTCATGGCATCACATGGGTTGTGAGAGCTGGTAAAGGCTCGGTTTGAAGTGCATGAGTGAATCTCATCTCATTTCATGGCATGGCATAATGATTTCCAACATTGAATTGCATATTCTTGATTGGAATGGTTGTTGCTTGTTGAATGTTATATGTGAACATTTCATATGCACTTAGGTTGGGGAGTAGCCTCTTTAGAAGATATCGTATTGAGTGTGGCTCACCCTTTATGGGAAACAATTTCAGGTGCGGGTTATACACCGGTGGATAACTCACATTTAGAGCCTCAAGTATGAAGAAAAGCCGACTTGTGGCTTTTAAACCTTTTTTTTGTAAAACTTTTGTGAAATTTGATTTTGGACATGTAATTATATGAAAATGATTGTAATGGAATTTGTATGAATCATGTTTTATGTAAAACTTCATTTTATGGGAGTTTGGGTTGGTGTTGCACAAGGTTGGAATGGATTGGAATCGAAAACGGATGAAACTGAGGTAAATTGGGCACACCAACCAGTAGGAAATTGAGATCTTCTACTGGTAGATGTGGACCAGTAGGCATATCTATCGGTAGAACATCACTTTTCTACCAGTAAGTTTTTCTCGAATTTTCTAAAAACAAGATTCTAGCACACAACTTCTACCGATAGGTTTTTGAACACTTCTACCGATAGGTTTTCTTAAAACTTCAAATTTTTGATATGTTTTATCAAACTCTTGTGCAATGATTCCTTGTGACATGTGTGACACCCCAAATTCATGGGATCCGTTAATTTTCCATCAACCCACGGAATGCCCGTGGATACCGTATAACTCGATATCGCACCGTTGTGTCCCATTTATCGGGATCTATAATTTAACGAAATTCAGGCAGAGTCTCTTTTGTACGGGAAGCTCTACCCCAAAACACAATCTATGCAATCAACATTTACATGACCCATCCGAGGTCCAATATAATACCATAACCACACAGGGTCCATTTTATACGTAAAACTTGACCACACCGGGTCCAATCATCATATTTATATCAAAATATGCAAGGTTATATTAAAACAGTCCATATAGACTCTATTACAATTCCTTTACACATTACATGCCAAAATTTAATTACAAATCTACTTTTACAAAAA